>CM055314.2:48844771-49444771 GCA_029255685.2 Silene conica | reverse complement strand
TTAAGTGCTGAGTGTTGTATTCAAAGAATTGATTGTAGTGTATTGAATAGCCTCCTTTGGAGATTTGGTTGTTGAACCCCTCCGTGGGTGGTTCTGTCTTCTTCGTGCGAACCCCTACGTGGGTGGTTCTGCTTTCTCCGTGTCGAACCCCTCCGTGGGTGGTTCTGATTCCTTCGTGCGAACCCCTACGTGGGTGGTTCTGCCTTCCCGACGAACCCCTCCGTGGGTGGTTCTGTCTTTCTCTGTGTTGAACCCCTCCGTGGGTGGTTCAGTGTTGTGGTCGAACCCCTCCGTGGGTGGTTCGCGTGTGTGTATTGATTGGTATATACTTGCCTGAGTAGGGGTACTGTGTTATATACTTGCTGAATGTTTGGGTATATAGGTTATGTCTTAAGTTGACCGCTGAACCTTATACTTGCTGATTGTTTAGTATCTGCTTGCCTAGTAACGGTACGGTGTCAGATCTAGATGTTTGTGATGATGTTTAAGATGATATTGAATGATGAGTCTGATGTTTGACTTTAGTATTGTTCATCCAAGGCATTGGGTGACTCTTCGATCGGTTTCATAAATAGTTGGACTGAAAGACCCCCCGACTGGGTAACCAGTAGGGAGACCGGCTCTCCTTCCTAACGGTTTATGAAGTTGGATTGAGAGCTATGCATTAGTATGGCATGATAGTTGAGACAGTTATTGAGATTTGTATGCTTCACATGTTTTATATATGCTGGAGTATATTGTATGTTTATGTGTTGTGTGTCACTGACAATAGGTGGCTAGGAGCATTCTAGTCACTCCCCACTGACTGTGGCGCACATGTTGTATGTGTGTAGGTACATGAGGCTGTTTGCAGGGGGTTACGTTGAGGCTAGCGAGCGATGATCCTTCATCGTTGACTTTTACCTTATCGTGTAGCTAGACCTTAGTCTTACGTTTCAGTATTTGGTACCTGTAGGGATATGCTATCCCGGGCTGCTTTGTATCGTACTTAATACTTATTTATGTTTTATCCTTCGCATGTTTAGATTTCTAAAGCACCTCGCATGTTTAGTTTTGTTAAAAAGTTTTAAATTCCGCTGCATTTTTAGTACTTTGTGTGATTTAAATTTCCGCTTTCGCGAGGGGTTTTACAGTTGGTATCAGAGCGTTATCGCTCCCGACGCACTCATGTAATCCCCAACCTTAACTTGACCATTTAATCAAATAATGAATGAGAGATTTGGGTAGACTTAAGGACAAGTGGTAGACTGGTTGTGATTGTTAATTGTTAGGTTAACACCGTTTTCTCTTTTGAAGGATGGTGAGAACCACTGCCACAGAGAATACTATAATGCAATCACTTAGGCAAATCCTTGAGAACCAAAGGGTTCAGGCTGAAGCTGTTCCTCCTCCCCCGCCTGGCAGTGAAGCTCACAGACCTGGTGGCTTTTCCTGGATCGCCTCCCGGATGTCCAAGAGTCATGCTAAGACTTATGGTGGCGAAGTTGACCCAGTTGCCTTATCAGAGTGGTTTCGTGACATGGAGAAGAGCTTTTCGATGTATTCGGTCGTCAGAGAGGATAGAGTGCGACTTGCCTCCCACTTTTTGACACTTGAAGCAGACCGTTGGTGGCTTCTTACTGGCCCTAGTTTCCTAGGTGATCCGTTGTTTGATTGGGACGCGTTCAAAGACAAGATTGAGGCCCGCTTCTACCCTAAGGAGCTGCGTTCGCAAAGATTGAAGGAATTCATGGATCTCAAGCAAGGAGACATGACAGTACAGGAGTTCACGGACAAGTTTAATCAGTTAGCTCACTTTGCTTCTCGGTTCGTAAGGGATGAATCCGAGAGAGTCTACTTCTACAAAGGGAAGTTAAGTGCCCGCATCGAGAGTATGATTCGCAGAGATTCTACTTCTTTCGTAGAGGTGTATGATGATGCTATTTGGGCCGAGAATTCAATTAAGGCTATAGATGAGGAGACCCAAGCCCTCTCCCTACCTGATTCTTCACCAGATTGCCCTCAAGGAAAGAGGCCCTTTACTTCTTCACCATCTTCTCCCCGTGCTAACAAGATGCAGTTGGTGCCCTCTGGTGGACTTTCTACCTTAGCTGCTACTTCCAGAGGCAAAGGACCCCAGAATATTGGACGACGTCGAGATCACCACTCGGGTACACGTCGTTTGGGCAGACCGCGATTGTGCTATCACTGTAGGAAACCCGGACACCTATCCGCTGAGTGCCCCGAGAAGAACATTGCTGACAACGCTACTGCCGCTGTCCAGGGACCGAAGACCAAGGGTACTGTGTTCGTGATGAGTCGTGCTGCAGCAGAGACTTGCCCTCAGTTGGTTACTGGTACGTCTTCACCATTGACTTCTTCCTTCTATCTTCTTCTAAGACCCCAAGGTCTTATCCCTTCCTTCATGTGTACATCTGTTCTTGAAATCTCTTCCATCTTATCTTGGAACTACTTACATGGCTTCCTTGCTCAACCCCATTGCTGGAACTTATCCTTCCTTGGCTCGAGTGAGTAACTTACTTTTATGGACTTAGAGGAATCCTTTAGGTTAACCGCAATACGTGTTTTGGGACATATTGTTGTTAAGGAAAACCTGTGAGATATTTTGAGACGTGATATGGTGATCCTAGGGTTAGTATGTTACTAATTGAGAGAGTGGAAGTGGTTGAGGAAATGCTTTGTTGAGTAGAGTTTTATACATGACTATCGGTGGAACTTAGATGTGGTGACACTATTGAGATGTGAGTATTGGTAGGTTTGGAAGTACCATTTGGGAATTTAAAAGAAATACTTGGAGTTTGGGTGAATTTAGAGGAACATGCTTTAGATGGTGTTGATGCCAAATACTTGAATGAAGTGAGTTAGTGACGCTTAATCTTGAGGAAGTACTAGATGTAGAGAGACCCATATATTTGAGGAACGAGAGCTTTTAGTGACAGAGTGAGATTGTGGAGTCGGTTACGACTTGACTTGTGGAGTTGACTGAATGCTAGAACCTGAATTATTTAGTGAATCTCAACGTTTGCCTAGAGAAGTACTTGATGAACTGGATGATGCACCATTGATATGTGGACAATTTGGAATAACTTGTTTGGAGGTGAAAACTAATTGACTTAATAGTAATTTGGAAGTAAGATGCAAATGTCATTTGAGGAATCTTAGAAATTGGATACCCAAGCCTTAGGAATGATTTGAACTGGGATAATGGTAACTTACTTATTTTGAGGAATGCTTGTATTGTATGACACCGTGAGTGTATCATATCAAAGGACTTGTCTTTCAATGCTACTTGAGGATTTGGGAGTTGTGACTTTTGTAAAGCCTTATTGTGACTGCCCATGTTATAGTGATGAGTCTGAACTTGAGGATATCAGCTTATCCCTAGAAGTTGAGTTAGAGGTTCAGGACCGCTTGTGAAAGGCTGTGTGAGAAGCAATGTAATTAAGTCTCATTCATGGTTAGAGTAATTTTGAGTCGTTTAAGGAAAAGATCTACCAAAAGCCGTAATCAGAGTGCTTGATTTGGGGAGAGAGAGATGAGAACCTTGTGAGAATTTCGAGAAAACCGAGCCTATGGAATCATTTGTTCTAAAACATAATTTCTCTCGTGCACCGATTCTCTTTTGTGCACCTGTAAATTCGCTAAACTATCCACCTCTCGGTCAATTGCAACTTGTTGAGTTTCACAACCTTGCTCTTTCTGTAAGTTTTGATATAAAAACTCGTTTTCAAAAGTATTTTGGTTAAGGAAATGGGTAATCTCTCAACTTTAACAGGTTTCAGTGATGATTTTCCAAGAAAACCCGGTTTTAAAGAATTGCATATCTTGTAATTTGATTAATCTAAGCGTCGATTTGTCGTTGAACTCGTTATTGGAGACGTCTGATAACCTGAACAATGCTTACCGACACCGGATCGATCTAAATTTTAAACTTTAATTTATTTAATTTTGGGACTTGTCTCAGATTTGGAATGTCGGGCTCTTGAATGTACAACGAGAACCCCAACGTCCATTGACGAAGACTTGTGCCTTGGAAAAATCGTTTGGAATCTTTGAAAGAAACCTAAGTTTGTAAAACAAGTTAAGTGAAAACTTTGATCTGTTAACCTTGTCCTTGTTACTGCTTTCAAGTTTCGAGGACGAAACTTTTTGAAAGATGGGGTGATTGTAACAGCCCGTATTTTCGTAAAGGACTATTTTTTTAAAATAAAGTAATTTACGGAATTTAATAATAATTTAATAATAATCGTAATTTATATTTTTAAGGTTTCCGTTAAGTTCGTCTTAAAAATCGTTTAAGCTTAAGATGCCTTGTTCATTTTATATCAAACCGCTTCACTTTTCCCGTTTCGCTTGTATAAAGGAAACCCGACTCAATAAAGGTGAAAGGACAACTTAAAACCCTACCTTAAACCTCTTCCATCGACAAAACCCTCCTACCTTATTTCATTTCACAGTAGAACTCCAACACCATTTTCATATCATTTCTCAAGCTTCAAATCATCATCTCGAGGCCTCCCCGAACTCGTATCGAGGTAAAAGTTACATATTCGGAATCCTCGCGAGATTTATGATCTTTCCATCACTTTCAATTTCAATTTCGTGAAACTTCATTTCGGGACTGTTTTTCCCTAATCACGAAATTACCCCTTAATCCGTGTTTTTGTGCTTTTAGGTGGAGCTAATAACAACCCGGAGGAAGGACTCGTGATCCTTGAAGAGTAAACCGGAGCATTCGCGGAGTAAAGGTGACGATAATGAGAAAAACTCGGCCTTTGTCTTAAATTAAATCGACATGTATTTATTGGGTGTTTATGTGATTTTAATTGATTAATGTGATGTGTATATGCTATGAGTTTGGTCCCGTAAGTGATATTACCACTATTTTGATGTCACTGCCGGTTTGTGCTGCTAATAATACTACTGCTCACTTCGTATTACATTATTACCATTAAATCGCTGCAACTAAACTACAGGTAACTGTCATTCATTTTGAAATCATTACACTCTGTCTAGTTACCACTGTGGAGTGCTACTGTCATAGGTGTTAAAAATCAGGCTGTACACTACTAGCCATTGCTATTTCCTGCGTGAATGTACCACTATAATGGCTGCTTCCTTTTCTGCACTTCTTACTGCTGGTTGCCTCTGTTCTGCTACTGTCTGTCACGCCATTGCTGAGGTTCTGTTCTTGTTATGCTGCTGGGCGTGCTTAGTAACGCTGCTACAACATCTCGTGTCGTTCTTTCATGTTACTGCTGCTACTGCACTCGCGCTGTGGCTGCTGCGTTACGTCTTATGGTGTCGCTGGTTGTTATTACTTACTACTTTTGTTGCTACATCGTTGTGTTGTTCGTGTTGTTTGTTACACTGCATTCCTTGTTTATTGTTGCTTCAGCTGCGCTGCACTACACGGTTAATGCTGCTACATGTTGCACCATGTTGTACACGCTGCTCCTGTTGCACTGTCGCATCTACTACTTCACTGTCAATGCTACTGCTACATTACTTTATGTAATACTACCTACTACGAGTATTACTACTAGTACTATTGCTTATTCTTCTATTGTATACTACTACTGTACTTTTGTTGTTGGCGTGTTGTCTACACGCTAATACTACTATTAGTTATTATTATTACTACTATTACATACTACTACATTATTCTACTAATGTTGTTACGTACTACTTCCTGTAACATTTTAATTTTTAATATTATTTTACGTACGTGCTTGCTAGCCTGCTTGAATTAATTAGTTTACGTACGTGCTTGCTAGCTTGTTTACGTTTAAATATAATACGTTAGAAATCGTTACGAATTAGTAATGGGTTACGGTCTTATTTGAAGCTTGTTGAAATAATTTAATTAGTTAGTCGATTTTCCCGTATAAAATATAAGTAATATAATACGAAGTTTAATTTCAATCGTGTTTATTTCCTTTATCGGTTGAACCGGTTAATTAGGACGTAATCAAATACTTAGTGAAATATATTTGAGCTAACTAAGATTTAGTAAAGTAGTTAGTTACTTGTCTAAAATTAGTTAATTCTTAAATGTCCGTCTATAATTCTTATTGGTCTAAGATTTTTAATATATAGCAGTTGTTTAGAAATAATTTCATTGAAATTGGCTTTTCTCTTATACTTGTATGTGTGTTTGAGGTCCCCGGAGTTCGGGCGGCACTATATTGGTTCGGGAATGAAGTGAGGATAGAGACCCCCCGGTCGGGCAACCGAAAGGGAAACCGGCTCTCCCTCGTCTTAGTTCCCGGGGTCAATTAAGTGCTGAGTGTTGTATTCAAAGAATTGATTGTAGTGTATTGAATAGCCTCCTTTGGAGATTTGGTTGTTGAACCCCTCCGTGGGTGGTTCATCGTGTTTGTTCGGACGAACCCCTCCGTGGGTGGTTCTGTCTTCTTCGTGCGAACCCCTACGTGGGTGGTTCTGCTTTCTCCGTGTCGAACCCCTCCGTGGGTGGTTCTGATTCCTTCGTGCGAACCCCTACGTGGGTGGTTCTGCCTTCCCGACGAACCCCTCCGTGGGTGGTTCTGTCTTTCTCTGTGTTGAACCCCTCCGTGGGTGGTTCAGTGTTGTGGTCGAACCCCTCCGTGGGTGGTTCGCGTGTGTGTATTGATTGGTATATACTTGCCTGAGTAGGGGTACTGTGTTATATACTTGCTGGATGTTTGGGTATATAGGTTATGTCTTAAGTTGACCGCTGAACCTTATACTTGCTGATTGTTTAGTATCTGCTTGCCTAGTAACGGTACGGTGTCAGATCTAGATGTTTGTGATGATGTTTAAGATGATATTGAATGATGAGTCTGATGTTTGACTTTAGTATTGTTCATCCAAGGCATTGGGTGACTCTTCGATCGGTTTCATAAATAGTTGGACTGAAAGACCCCCCGACTGGGTAACCAGTAGGGAGACCGGCTCTCCTTCCTAACGGTTTATGAAGTTGGATTGAGAGCTATGCATTAGTATGGCATGATAGTTGAGACAGTTATTGAGATTTGTATGCTTCACATGTTTTATATATGCTGGAGTATATTGTATGTTTATGTGTTGTGTGTCACTGACAATAGGTGGCTAGGAGCATTCTAGTCACTCCCCACTGACTGTGGCGCACATGTTGTATGTGTGTAGGTACATGAGGCTGTTTGCAGGGGGTTACGTTGAGGCTAGCGAGCGATGATCCTTCATCGTTGACTTTTACCTTATCGTGTAGCTAGACCTTAGTCTTACGTTTCAGTATTTGGTACCTGTAGGGATATGCTATCCCGGGCTGCTTTGTATCGTACTTAATACTTATTTATGTTTTATCCTTCGCATGTTTAGATTTCTAAAGCACCTCGCATGTTTAGTTTTGTTAAAAAGTTTTAAATTCCGCTGCATTTTTAGTACTTTGTGTGATTTAAATTTCCGCTTTCGCGAGGGGTTTTACAGTTGGTATCAGAGCGTTATCGCTCCCGACGCACTCATGTAATCCCCAACCTTAACTTGACCATTTAATCAAATAATGAATGAGAGATTTGGGTAGACTTAAGGACAAGTGGTAGACTGGTTGTGATTGTTAATTGTTAGGTTAACACCGTTTTCTCTTTTGAAGGATGGTGAGAACCACTGCCACAGAGAATACTATAATGCAATCACTTAGGCAAATCCTTGAGAACCAAAGGGTTCAGGCTGAAGCTGTTCCTCCTCCCCCGCCTGGCAGTGAAGCTCACAGACCTGGTGGCTTTTCCTGGATCGCCTCCCGGATGTCCAAGAGTCATGCTAAGACTTATGGTGGCGAAGTTGACCCAGTTGCCTTATCAGAGTGGTTTCGTGACATGGAGAAGAGCTTTTCGATGTATTCGGTCGTCAGAGAGGATAGAGTGCGACTTGCCTCCCACTTTTTGACACTTGAAGCAGACCGTTGGTGGCTTCTTACTGGCCCTAGTTTCCTAGGTGATCCGTTGTTTGATTGGGACGCGTTCAAAGACAAGATTGAGGCCCGCTTCTACCCTAAGGAGCTGCGTTCGCAAAGATTGAAGGAATTCATGGATCTCAAGCAAGGAGACATGACAGTACAGGAGTTCACGGACAAGTTTAATCAGTTAGCTCACTTTGCTTCTCGGTTCGTAAGGGATGAATCCGAGAGAGTCTACTTCTACAAAGGGAAGTTAAGTGCCCGCATCGAGAGTATGATTCGCAGAGATTCTACTTCTTTCGTAGAGGTGTATGATGATGCTATTTGGGCCGAGAATTCAATTAAGGCTATAGATGAGGAGACCCAAGCCCTCTCCCTACCTGATTCTTCACCAGATTGCCCTCAAGGAAAGAGGCCCTTTACTTCTTCACCATCTTCTCCCCGTGCTAACAAGATGCAGTTGGTGCCCTCTGGTGGACTTTCTACCTTAGCTGCTACTTCCAGAGGCAAAGGACCCCAGAATATTGGACGACGTCGAGATCACCACTCGGGTACACGTCGTTTGGGCAGACCGCGATTGTGCTATCACTGTAGGAAACCCGGACACCTATCCGCTGAGTGCCCCGAGAAGAACATTGCTGACAACGCTACTGCCGCTGTCCAGGGACCGAAGACCAAGGGTACTGTGTTCGTGATGAGTCGTGCTGCAGCAGAGACTTGCCCTCAGTTGGTTACTGGTACGTCTTCACCATTGACTTCTTCCTTCTATCTTCTTCTAAGACCCCAAGGTCTTATCCCTTCCTTCATGTGTACATCTGTTCTTGAAATCTCTTCCATCTTATCTTGGAACTACTTACATGGCTTCCTTGCTCAACCCCATTGCTGGAACTTATCCTTCCTTGGCTCGAGTGAGTAACTTACTTTTATGGACTTAGAGGAATCCTTTAGGTTAACCGCAATACGTGTTTTGGGACATATTGTTGTTAAGGAAAACCTGTGAGATATTTTGAGACGTGATATGGTGATCCTAGGGTTAGTATGTTACTAATTGAGAGAGTGGAAGTGGTTGAGGAAATGCTTTGTTGAGTAGAGTTTTATACATGACTATCGGTGGAACTTAGATGTGGTGACACTATTGAGATGTGAGTATTGGTAGGTTTGGAAGTACCATTTGGGAATTTAAAAGAAATACTTGGAGTTTGGGTGAATTTAGAGGAACATGCTTTAGATGGTGTTGATGCCAAATACTTGAATGAAGTGAGTTAGTGACGCTTAATCTTGAGGAAGTACTAGATGTAGAGAGACCCATATATTTGAGGAACGAGAGCTTTTAGTGACAGAGTGAGATTGTGGAGTCGGTTACGACTTGACTTGTGGAGTTGACTGAATGCTAGAACCTGAATTATTTAGTGAATCTCAACGTTTGCCTAGAGAAGTACTTGATGAACTGGATGATGCACCATTGATATGTGGACAATTTGGAATAACTTGTTTGGAGGTGAAAACTAATTGACTTAATAGTAATTTGGAAGTAAGATGCAAATGTCATTTGAGGAATCTTAGAAATTGGATACCCAAGCCTTAGGAATGATTTGAACTGGGATAATGGTAACTTACTTATTTTGAGGAATGCTTGTATTGTATGACACCGTGAGTGTATCATATCAAAGGACTTGTCTTTCAATGCTACTTGAGGATTTGGGAGTTGTGACTTTTGTAAAGCCTTATTGTGACTGCCCATGTTATAGTGATGAGTCTGAACTTGAGGATATCAGCTTATCCCTAGAAGTTGAGTTAGAGGTTCAGGACCGCTTGTGAAAGGCTGTGTGAGAAGCAATGTAATTAAGTCTCATTCATGGTTAGAGTAATTTTGAGTCGTTTAAGGAAAAGATCTACCAAAAGCCGTAATCAGAGTGCTTGATTTGGGGAGAGAGAGATGAGAACCTTGTGAGAATTTCGAGAAAACCGAGCCTATGGAATCATTTGTTCTAAAACATAATTTCTCTCGTGCACCGATTCTCTTTTGTGCACCTGTAAATTCGCTAAACTATCCACCTCTCGGTCAATTGCAACTTGTTGAGTTTCACAACCTTGCTCTTTCTGTAAGTTTTGATATAAAAACTCGTTTTCAAAAGTATTTTGGTTAAGGAAATGGGTAATCTCTCAACTTTAACAGGTTTCAGTGATGATTTTCCAAGAAAACCCGGTTTTAAAGAATTGCATATCTTGTAATTTGATTAATCTAAGCGTCGATTTGTCGTTGAACTCGTTATTGGAGACGTCTGATAACCTGAACAATGCTTACCGACACCGGATCGATCTAAATTTTAAACTTTAATTTATTTAATTTTGGGACTTGTCTCAGATTTGGAATGTCGGGCTCTTGAATGTACAACGAGAACCCCAACGTCCATTGACGAAGACTTGTGCCTTGGAAAAATCGTTTGGAATCTTTGAAAGAAACCTAAGTTTGTAAAACAAGTTAAGTGAAAACTTTGATCTGTTAACCTTGTCCTTGTTACTGCTTTCAAGTTTCGAGGACGAAACTTTTTGAAAGATGGGGTGATTGTAACAGCCCGTATTTTCGTAAAGGACTATTTTTTTAAAATAAAGTAATTTACGGAATTTAATAATAATTTAATAATAATCGTAATTTATATTTTTAAGGTTTCCGTTAAGTTCGTCTTAAAAATCGTTTAAGCTTAAGATGCCTTGTTCATTTTATATCAAACCGCTTCACTTTTCCCGTTTCGCTTGTATAAAGGAAACCCGACTCAATAAAGGTGAAAGGACAACTTAAAACCCTACCTTAAACCTCTTCCATCGACAAAACCCTCCTACCTTATTTCATTTCACAGTAGAACTCCAACACCATTTTCATATCATTTCTCAAGCTTCAAATCATCATCTCGAGGCCTCCCCGAACTCGTATCGAGGTAAAAGTTACATATTCGGAATCCTCGCGAGATTTATGATCTTTCCATCACTTTCAATTTCAATTTCGTGAAACTTCATTTCGGGACTGTTTTTCCCTAATCACGAAATTACCCCTTAATCCGTGTTTTTGTGCTTTTAGGTGGAGCTAATAACAACCCGGAGGAAGGACTCGTGATCCTTGAAGAGTAAACCGGAGCATTCGCGGAGTAAAGGTGACGATAATGAGAAAAACTCGGCCTTTGTCTTAAATTAAATCGACATGTATTTATTGGGTGTTTATGTGATTTTAATTGATTAATGTGATGTGTATATGCTATGAGTTTGGTCCCGTAAGTGATATTACCACTATTTTGATGTCACTGCCGGTTTGTGCTGCTAATAATACTACTGCTCACTTCGTATTACATTATTACCATTAAATCGCTGCAACTAAACTACAGGTAACTGTCATTCATTTTGAAATCATTACACTCTGTCTAGTTACCACTGTGGAGTGCTACTGTCATAGGTGTTAAAAATCAGGCTGTACACTACTAGCCATTGCTATTTCCTGCGTGAATGTACCACTATAATGGCTGCTTCCTTTTCTGCACTTCTTACTGCTGGTTGCCTCTGTTCTGCTACTGTCTGTCACGCCATTGCTGAGGTTCTGTTCTTGTTATGCTGCTGGGCGTGCTTAGTAACGCTGCTACAACATCTCGTGTCGTTCTTTCATGTTACTGCTGCTACTGCACTCGCGCTGTGGCTGCTGCGTTACGTCTTATGGTGTCGCTGGTTGTTATTACTTACTACTTTTGTTGCTACATCGTTGTGTTGTTCGTGTTGTTTGTTACACTGCATTCCTTGTTTATTGTTGCTTCAGCTGCGCTGCACTACACGGTTAATGCTGCTACATGTTGCACCATGTTGTACACGCTGCTCCTGTTGCACTGTCGCATCTACTACTTCACTGTCAATGCTACTGCTACATTACTTTATGTAATACTACCTACTACGAGTATTACTACTAGTACTATTGCTTATTCTTCTATTGTATACTACTACTGTACTTTTGTTGTTGGCGTGTTGTCTACACGCTAATACTACTATTAGTTATTATTATTACTACTATTACATACTACTACATTATTCTACTAATGTTGTTACGTACTACTTCCTGTAACATTTTAATTTTTAATATTATTTTACGTACGTGCTTGCTAGCCTGCTTGAATTAATTAGTTTACGTACGTGCTTGCTAGCTTGTTTACGTTTAAATATAATACGTTAGAAATCGTTACGAATTAGTAATGGGTTACGGTCTTATTTGAAGCTTGTTGAAATAATTTAATTAGTTAGTCGATTTTCCCGTATAAAATATAAGTAATATAATACGAAGTTTAATTTCAATCGTGTTTATTTCCTTTATCGGTTGAACCGGTTAATTAGGACGTAATCAAATACTTAGTGAAATATATTTGAGCTAACTAAGATTTAGTAAAGTAGTTAGTTACTTGTCTAAAATTAGTTAATTCTTAAATGTCCGTCTATAATTCTTATTGGTCTAAGATTTTTAATATATAGCAGTTGTTTAGAAATAATTTCATTGAAATTGGCTTTTCTCTTATACTTGTATGTGTGTTTGAGGTCCCCGGAGTTCGGGCGGCACTATATTGGTTCGGGAATGAAGTGAGGATAGAGACCCCCCGGTCGGGCAACCGAAAGGGAAACCGGCTCTCCCTCGTCTTAGTTCCCGGGGTCAATTAAGTGCTGAGTGTTGTATTCAAAGAATTGATTGTAGTGTATTGAATAGCCTCCTTTGGAGATTTGGTTGTTGAACCCCTCCGTGGGTGGTTCATCGTGTTTGTTCGGACGAACCCCTCCGTGGGTGGTTCTGTCTTCTTCGTGCGAACCCCTACGTGGGTGGTTCTGCTTTCTCCGTGTCGAACCCCTCCGTGGGTGGTTCTGATTCCTTCGTGCGAACCCCTACGTGGGTGGTTCTGCCTTCCCGACGAACCCCTCCGTGGGTGGTTCTGTCTTTCTCTGTGTTGAACCCCTCCGTGGGTGGTTCAGTGTTGTGGTCGAACCCCTCCGTGGGTGGTTCGCGTGTGTGTATTGATTGGTATATACTTGCCTGAGTAGGGGTACTGTGTTATATACTTGCTGAATGTTTGGGTATATAGGTTATGTCTTAAGTTGACCGCTGAACCTTATACTTGCTGATTGTTTAGTATCTGCTTGCCTAGTAACGGTACGGTGTCAGATCTAGATGTTTGTGATGATGTTTAAGATGATATTGAATGATGAGTCTGATGTTTGACTTTAGTATTGTTCATCCAAGGCATTGGGTGACTCTTCGATCGGTTTCATAAATAGTTGGACTGAAAGACCCCCCGACTGGGTAACCAGTAGGGAGACCGGCTCTCCTTCCTAACGGTTTATGAAGTTGGATTGAGAGCTATGCATTAGTATGGCATGATAGTTGAGACAGTTATTGAGATTTGTATGCTTCACATGTTTTATATATGCTGGAGTATATTGTATGTTTATGTGTTGTGTGTCACTGACAATAGGTGGCTAGGAGCATTCTAGTCACTCCCCACTGACTGTGGCGCACATGTTGTATGTGTGTAGGTACATGAGGCTGTTTGCAGGGGGTTACGTTGAGGCTAGCGAGCGATGATCCTTCATCGTTGACTTTTACCTTATCGTGTAGCTAGACCTTAGTCTTACGTTTCAGTATTTGGTACCTGTAGGGATATGCTATCCCGGGCTGCTTTGTATCGTACTTAATACTTATTTATGTTTTATCCTTCGCATGTTTAGATTTCTAAAGCACCTCGCATGTTTAGTTTTGTTAAAAAGTTTTAAATTCCGCTGCATTTTTAGTACTTTGTGTGATTTAAATTTCCGCTTTCGCGAGGGGTTTTACAGGAAGTGTAGAGGACCAGTGGTCAATGTGTTACGGGCTAAGATGAATAAATAATGTTTTTTCATCGACCAGGTGTTCTATTGTAGAACCGGTTTTAACCCACCAAACCATATTATTGGGTCGGAGTTCCAGTGGTTCACGATTTCGGTGGTATGGGTTTGGGTCTCGGAATCATTTATAAAATTGGATAGAGGTCATTTTATAGATGCTAAAACTTGTCAACATTATTTACAAGTTTACAAATCGATAAATGTTAATTTTTCCTTTATCTCTTGTAGTAATTGAAAAATGGATGCGTTCAATAATATCACTCCCATCACCATTGATAACTGGCAAAAATACTGTGAATATGATTTGACTAGAGAATTGCGCTTTACGATTGACAACAATGGAAATCTTTGTCTGGTAACCGCTTCTGCTCCACCTAGACCCATCATGATGTCTGATCATGATTGTGATAAACTCGTCTCTCAGATGAGCTCGATGTCTTTAGAGACAAAAGCGGATGAGGAGATGAGTGGGAGCACAAGCGAAACGCCTCTTTCCATTAGGAATGGAAGGAAGTTTAAGAGGATGAAGAGAGGAAAGCGACCCATGATAGGAGTAGCTAGTAGGACTACTACAACCGGCAAAAAGGGTGCTAAACCTTTTGAAATGTGTCACCATTGTTTTGAGTTTGGCCATTGGAGGCGTAAGTGCCCCAGATATTTGGAGGACATCAAAGATGGAATCATCATTCCAAAGAGTAAGACTCTATCCGAAATATATGTGATTGACATTAATTTCACCTCCTCTACAACATAGGTATTAGATATTGGTTGTGGATCTCACCTTTGTAATCATTTACAAAGGCTAAGAAGTGTGGAGAAGCTAGATAAAGGAGACGTGGATCTCAGGCTTGGAAATGAGGCTAGGGTAGCCGCTTCTTCAAAGGGAACCTACGTACTGCATTTAGCTAGTGGTTTTGAGTTGTATTTGAAAGATTGTTATTATGTACCCTCTTTATCAAAGAACATCATTTCGGTTGCCATGTTGGACATGGAAGGTTTTTCATTTGTGATCAAGAATATTTTTTATGAAATACATCGAAATGGCTTGGTGGTAGGCCAAACAAATTCCGTAAATGAGATTTATGTCCTTAACAACTCAAAATCTATTGATGTCCATAATGTGCAAACAAAAAGAATAAAATCACGTGATCCAAATGAATCGTTCATTTGGCATTGCCTTCTAGGTCACATAAATGAAAATCGCATTAAGTGATTAGTGTCGACTAATATCATCAAACCATTCGATTACATATCATATGGAGTATGCGAATCATGTCTTCTTGGTCAGATGACTCGATCACCTTTTAGCGGAAAAGGCGAAAGAGCAAGTGACTTGTTAGGACTAATACATACCGATGTATGTCGTCCAATGACAATCACCACAAGAGGAAATTATGACTACTTTATTACTTTTACAGATGATTTAAGTAGATATGGGTATATCTACGTAATCAAATACAAAAGTGAAGCATTTGAAAAGTTAAAAGAATTTCAAAATGAAGTAGAGAACCAAACCAATAGAAAGATCAAAGCACTACGATCAGATCGTGGTGGAGAGTATCTAAGCAATGAATTTGATTCTCATTTAAAAGATTGTGGTATAGTATCACAACTTACTCCATCTGGAACACCACAACTCAATGGTTTTTCTGAAAGGAGAAATCGAACCTTATTAGATATGGTTCGATCAATGATGAGTCTTACAGATCTCCTCGATTCATTTTAGGGATTTGCACTCCAAACCGCAATTCACTCCTTAAACAGGAGTCCCACTAAAGCTGCAAATAAAACTCCATATGAGATATGGAAATGGAAGGTCCCAAATTTGTCATATATAAAGATATGGGGTTGCAAGGCTTATGTTAAGAACAAGTCTTCCGATAAACTTGCGCCCAAATCTGACAAATGTACATTTGTAGGGTATCCACTCAATACTCGTGCATACTACTTCTATAATTCTCAAGAGAACAAAGTGTTTGTGTCTCGAGAAGCCGTCTTTTTAGAAAATGACTTCATTTCTAAAAGACAAAGTGGGAGAAAATTTGAACTTGAAGAAATTCAAGATCAAGAGCCACAAACAGAAGTAGAGGTGACGCAAGAAGATATTCCTTCTTCCTCCAATGCTATAGTTCATGCCCCAGTACCTATGAGGTCTGGAAGGGTGAGTCACCAACCTGAAAGATATATTGGTGCCATTGAGGTAGGAGACGTTTTAGACGTCTTTCTAAAGGAAAATGATGAACCATCAACCTACAAAGCGGCCATATCTAGTCCAAATTCAACTTTTTGGCTTGAAGCCATGAAATCCGAAATTAATTCTATGGAATATAATCAAGTTTGGAACTTGGTCGATTTGCCTGAAAACGTCAAACCGCTTCAGAGCAAATGGATCTTCAAAATCAAGAATGGCATAGAGGGACATGATGATGTCTACAAAGCTAGGCTTGTAGCAAAAGGTGTACATGGTACAACCTGAAGGTTTTAAGGATCCTAAAAATCCTAACAAAGTGTGCAAGCTAAATAGGTCCATTTATGGGCTTAAGCAAGCATCAAGAAGTTGGAATCATCGGTTTAATCATGTGATAAAAGAGAATGTGTTCACTTGAAGTGTCGAAGAACCTTGTTTATACATGAAGTTCAGTGGGAGCAAAGTTGGGTTCCTAATCTTGTATGTGGATGACATACTCCTCATTGGTAACGATGTTACCATGTTGACTTCAGTCAAGGAATGGTTGGGAAAGCATTTCCAAATGAAAGATTTGGGAAATGCACAACGCATTCTGGGGATAAGGATCTTTAGAGAAAGATCCAAAAGAATATTGTCACTAAGCCAAGAGTCTTATGTGGATAAGATCCTTCGTCGTTTCAGCATGGAAATTCTAAAAGAGGACTCGTTCCAATGGGAAGTGGGATTTCCTTGAGCAAGTCTCAATCACCCACTCTTGATGAAACAGAACATTTTGAACGAATGAATGACATACCCTATGCTTCAGCTGTTGGGTCAATCATGTATGCCATGACTTGTACCCGACCAGATGTGTCATATGCTTTAAGTATGACAAGTAGATACCAAGCCAATCCAGGTGAAAAACACCGGATAGCCGTCAAGAATATCCTCAAGTACTTGAGAAGAACTAAGGACCTATTCTTAGTGTTTGGAGGAGAAGATGAGTTGAGTGTAAAGGGTTACACCGACTCAAGCTTTCAAACAGATTCGGATGATCTGAAATCCAAGGCTGGCTTTATATATATGATCAATGGTGGTGCGGTAAGCTGGAGAAGCTTCAAGGAGCTAGTTGTTGCAGATTCTACTACAGAGGCTGAGTACATTGCAGCATCAGAAGTTGCGAAGGAAGTTGTGTGGATTAGGCAATTCTTGGAAGGACTAAAGGTAGTCCCCGAAGCCAATGATCCTATCACAATCCTTTGTGATAACAGTGGGGCCATGTTTCAAGCAAAGGAGCGCAAGTCTAGCAATAAGTCCAAACATGTACTCAGCAAATTTTATGTAATTAGAGACTTTATTGAAAGGAAGGAAGTTGCGGTTTGTATGGTTGGGACAGAGGATAATATTGCTGATCCTTTAACCAAGCCTTTATCGCAGGCAAAGCATGACCGATATGTAGCATCCGTGGGTCTTAAACGCATGCCAGATATGTACTAGATTATGAGAATAAAATAAAGAGTTAATTTCAAGTTGTTCATAATTCATTTATCGTTGTAGAGTTTAATAACTCAATAACAAGGTCATATTGAACCCCATTAAAGTGAATTGAGATATCATGACCTCGCCCCTTGTTGCTTAAGTGAGGTGACGTCTCAATGCAATTAGATGTGTGATGCGATTGATGGCGAGTTCAATTGCCATAGAGTCATACGGGATGACTAGTCGATCACCTAGGCATAGACATGTTAAGATACATTTGCCGGGCTAATGACCGTTGATAGAGCTCTGGCGTACTCTTATTAAAAGACTGCCTGGTCGTGGCGGGAGCATCTATCGTGTTTCACATGAGTCAGTTCTTGGACTAATGACTGTTCTCTGAGGTGGCATAGTTTTCAGATTAACTTTGATTTATGTCCTAACACCTTCGTAAATGGGGTTTATAATAAAGACATAGTTTGGGTTATGATGGACTGTGGCCAGCCAGAAGGAATAGGTCGATTAGAAATTGTCCACCCCTTGTCAGGGTTGAGAAATATCTCTAGGCCACTCGAGGAGAAAAATAATTAGAAATGCGTGGCCACGCTCGGAAGGTATCTATGGTAGATAATTCCGGTCAGTAGTTATAACTCCGGATCGAGAAGAACCACTCTAGATTAAAATCAATTACGGGCACGACCTGAGAGGACGCCATGCATTGAGTGGGAGATATTAATAGGGCAAGAGAATTGGTGATACCCACTTGTCTCGGACAAGTGGGAGATTTTTGGAGGAAGTGTCCTCGACAATAGTGTGTTGACATAATTAAAACTCATTTGAATAAAACACAACTGGGAAAGTTACTCTTTTAAAGTCAACTGATCAACATTTACCGATAATGATTGGTTGTCTAGAGTTTGACATTATTGTCATATGATGGTGGTGATCAGTTGATCCCTCAAGGTCATATCTTTAGGAAATTCCGTCTCAATGGAATAATTAATTAATATCGTATTGGATACGAATTAATTAATAACTGGAATTTAGAAATGATTTTACGTGACAAATATTATTGTATTGGATTATATTAATAAAGGACAAAGTAATAAAATGGTTTTATTACACGGTTTTATTTATTCGTTTGGGAAACGATTAAATTGAGAATAAACACGGTTGATCATAAAATTATAAAGAATTGTAATTAAAATTATGAAATTACATTTTACAAGATAGTAATTTCGAATTACTAGAGGGTTTATTTAAATGTTATAAAATTGTGAATTATGAATTTTAAAGAGTTAAAAATTGCATAATTAACAAATTGGTTCATGTGTTATTGAACATGTGTTACATGTTACAAATTAACACAATTGACAAAGATAAAATGGGTCTATTATAAACCCATTTCAGCCGTGATATTGGTTGTATAAGACCATTATGTGTTTTATTTACTAAACCTAACTATTAGGTGTGTAAGAAGGTGTAAGAGGGTGTAAGGCATATTGTTTGCTTTGTGTAAGTATTAGAAGGCCATGCATTGGCCTTGGGGTTGCTTGAAGGCCGGCTATAGTGCATGGGCAAGCAAGCTCATCTTGCTTCTAGTATAAGTACACAACACACCTAAAGAATACATACTAGAAGTGTATGCTTGTGCATTATCTTACACTGCAATATCATATTCTCCATATTCACTCTAAAAAATAATTTTTCTAGTATTGCAAAATCATTTATATACTAATAATATTAAGGGTAATATTATTAATATTTCTAGTTTACTAATTCAATTTTTCTAGTAACAAAAATTGTTTTGGTTTGAGATTGGTTCCTTGATACGTATCTTTTGGAGACGATTTTGTGTCAGATCGTTATAAGGGTATTTCGTTTTTTGAAGACTCACATAATGGGTGATTATTGAGTATAAACCTTCTAAAACCAATGTAAGGACATTCACACATCTTATGTAATCTTCATGCATGCATAAGATCCTTTTAAGTTTTATGACTAAACTTAAACAAACAATACAAATATATGATATGAGTATAAAATCAGAAATTAGATTTCCAACAAGTGGTATCAGAGCATTACGGTTGTTGCATGCATGATCGGATTCATGTTTTATGTTAATCGGATTAACACATATATTTCGAAATTATTGTGTTTATTATGATAAATCACAAAATAATTTTGCATGTTAAAGTTTCTGTTTCTAAAATGGTTTTAGGACATAAAAATAATTTTATGGATTTTATTGTTCATTTTAATATTTATTTGTATATTATTGAAGTTTAATCGGTTTAAACAACAATTAATGGGAAAAATAGTTAAACATAGTTTCTGGCCGAGATTTTTTGATATGTTCTCACATGCATATTTTATATATTGTATAAAAAATTTCATATCAAATGAAGTTATTATGCATGGATTATGATTTTTATGAGATAAATAGTCATAATATGAGTTAAAATGGGTATAGGAGGTTATATTTTGAATCTGACCTTGAAAATTTTATGAGAAGTCACATGCAATATTTACAGTACCTATAAAAAATTTCGTACTTCTTGGACTTATTTTGCATGATTAATGATTTTTATAGTAAAAATCACATTAATAGTGACTCAAATTCGACTTTAATAGTTAGAGTTGGAATTTTGCCATAAAAATTTTGACTGACTTGCATTGTACTTTTTCAATTTTTCTTTCTGTTCCTTTCTTTTTCTGTTTTTCTTTTCTTTTTCCTTCTTTTCCTTTCATTCTTTCTTTTCTTTCTTTCTCTTTCTTTTCTCATAAGAACGTACAACAACCAAAGGTGACTCAAAAAGTTCCCGTGACCACAAATATTAGCTTGGTTAAGGTAGGCTAAGTATGGATTGTAGTTTTAGGGACAAAAAGGCAAATTTGGTGATGTAGGGCTCATGGGTAAAATAGGAGAAATGGGCCTCAAATGCACGTGTAAAAAATCACGAAACAAGATAGCATATTGGTATATAGCAGATTATGTTCATGTTTATGCATATTGATGTAACATGTCTCAAGGGGAGTACTACTCACATTCCTAAACAACTCGTTATGAATAAAACCAGAAATAAAGCGCTAAACTTAGAATATAAAGTAATTTGCCTAAGGTCTAAGTCAAGTCTGAAGAATAACAAATAGTTTGACAAAAATTCGTGGATATGCATACGATTCTACCACTAAACATGCTGACAAGCAAGGCATAGGCATAAACATATGAAAATGCAAAGTCATCATTGAAATACTCTCGTTCCGACTCGACCTATATGCTAAAATAAACGTGCATTTTTTTGAAATTTTTGAATTTTTCTATATATATATTTTTTTGAATTTTTGTATATGCAATGAAAATGAAATAAAAGCAATGGAAAAACTGAAAAGCAATAAATGTGAGACAAGAATGCAATAAAACATGTATGCGACGCAAAACCCTTACCCAAACCAAATCGCACAATCTCCCTATTGTGCAATAGCATAAGCAAAGATCATGGAAAAAATGGGAATTTGCGTAAAAAGGAAAACAAAAGGGGAACATAAAAGGAACTCACACGACTATTTGCGAACGGAAACCTCCCAAAACCAGCGTAAGCTAGGAGGTTTCGGTGGCCAGCAGTGCCACCCCAAAGACTTGAAAAGGAATAAGAAGACAAACCCTTTTCGGAGATTAAAGGCGTTTTGGGTGATAGATGGTGATTATAAAGTTTTGAAAATTGAAAAGAAATTGAAAACATAAAAGGAAGGATAAGGAAAAAGACTCCCTAATCTTGCTTGCACGCTTTCCGAGACTACCGAGACAGGCTGTAGCAGTTGTTGTGGTCGACCGACCACAACTCTTGTTGACCGACCAAGACTCGGGGTACAGGACCCTCTGGGTTGCAGTTGCTGGTCGACCGACTGATGCATCTGGTCGGTCGACCAGAATTCCTGTGCAATGCTCTTTTTTTTCTCCGAATTAACTCATTTGGATTGAATTTATTCTTTTCAAAACCTGTAAAAACAGTAATACGCGCCCAATACTTGCACACAATCCCAAAGTACCAAGTCTAAAAGTCTTAAAACAAAACAACATAGAGAAATTGTCTAAGTCTAAAACAAACAAGAAACAACAAAAGTGTTACAAAAAAAACAGAAAAAAGTCTTGAAAATGAGCAACAAGGAGAAGTTATCCACGAAGGATGCGGAATTTCTTTGACCACGGGTTCGGACTACAAGATACTCCTTCAGCTATGGTGATCTGGGTAGATGAGCTCCTCTCCACTATGTAGATGGATGGGTTATCATCCACAGCTCTAGCCCTCCACCTTCCGAGGTCGTCAACTCCCAAGTCATGGGCTGACACCTTCCTCGGTTTCTTCTTCCTCGGGCTCTTCTCTTCAGGCATAGGATCACTCGATTGAGTGATCTCGTTCCCTACATCATTTGATCGAGTAAGTGGTACTACTCGATCGAGAACACTTCTTTTGCTGCAGACTGTGGACTCTGTCCCATGTATTGCAACCTTTAGAGCATCCAATTCAGCTTTCTGAGCAAGAGATTCACCTGCACATGCATCAACACATCAAAGCCTCTGAAGGATCCTTTGTGAAGGATCCTTGTGCAGGACATTCACTAATATTATCTAAAACATCAGAAATGTCGACAAATGAATCCTGCACATAATAAGACTCATCATCAGAAGGTTCAATCAATTCAAAAACATGCTCCTCACTAATACCCACAAAAATAGGTTCGTCAGTGAAAGGATGAATTTCTAACTCATCAGCTGCATCCAAGTCAGCATCATCAATAGGAAGGGAAAGGGAATCAAGTAACTATCATACTCATCCTCATCAAGAATGAGCGAATCTTCTGTAACGGGGATAATAAGATTACTCTCAACAGAAAGATTCAGGTCACTGATGTCAACTCTCTCATCCCTCTCTGTTTCTCCACTGGCTTGGATTAAGTGTTTAATAAGCTCCCATTGCTCCTCATAGGGTAGGTCAAGAAAGTCCCATCCACAACTTCCCTCAATTTTGATCAAGGTCTTACCAGTGACTCCATCGTAAATGATACGACAAACCTCCCCAATACTAACAGGATAGTCAGACTGAGAAAGGAAAGAGGTTAATCTATTACAATAGATATGCAACGGTTCATGCTCTAATTGTGGGAAAGGGGAGATGGTCATAACGGCAAAAGAAAAAGAAAAAAAACTATAAATAACTAACACTAGCGCTACCTCCCCGGCAACGGCTGTTGGGGCTGCGCTGGTGTCCTTGACAATTAAGTACAATGACTTATTAAATCTCTTTAAGGATCACAAGGGCATACTTTTGTATTATTATCAGTTGATCCACGTTTATCAATAACGGTTGGCTTGCTAGATAAGTTTGACGTTATTGTCATACGGATGGCGGTGATCAACTGGTCCCTATACGTCACACCTATAGGACACGTTTGAGAGATGTGAAGGTATGAAAATACAGTCACACTTATGCCGGATATGACTAAACAGTTAGTCAGAGGTATTGACTATTAAATTAGTCAATAAGATGTTGAGATTATTATTTAATACGGATTAAATAATTTTAGCTAATACGGATTACATGATTAATTCGTAAATTAAATATAAACGGTTATATTTAATTAAATATTGTATTCGCGTATTAATATAAACAGTTATATTAATTTGACTAAATTATACAATATCGTAATTTTATCAGACCATTATTAATACATCGACTGTATTAATATCTGATAACATGTGTGCGATTTATAATAAATACCCGCGAATTATATTATTAGCAAATCGGGTCGAATCACGCAAAGCAATAAGGTAAGAGTGGAAAAGCCCACCCTTACCTAATACTCGTTCGGCCGACCCACTTACTACAAAAGGAGAGTCCTTCTCCTTTTGTCAGGACATTGGTAATCACAATCTCAAGAATTAGGGTTTTGAGAACATTATTTTCCCAAAACTCAGTTCTCACATCTAAAACCTCACAAAAGCTCTCCCCATATTGCAAGGCAATTGGAGAGTATTTCTAGCACACGCGGCATCATCTCATTCAAGTCTTGGGTGCAAGTTATAGGAGGGAATTTACTTTAATTCCTGTTCTTGGGCCTATTCAAGCAAGGACCCAAGGTTGTATTCTTTTTCATGCTTTTAATTAACTTATGACTATAATCTCAATTGTAAAATTCGTTATAATCCTTCACGTTTTAGGGTGAATACATGCTTTATTCCCCACAAGTGGTATCAGAGCCAAGGCCACGAGATTTTACTTTTGTGTTTTTCATAAGTTTTGATTAAAAATTTTGAAAATCGATTTCTGCCGGCGTGTGGGTCGGTCGACCCATTAATGTGGTCGGTCGACCAACACCGGCGTCGGGTTTCTGTTTTTCGGCAGTTTCTCTTTTGTATAATCGATCTTGTTTTCGATTCCTGTTTACATATTGTTAATTAATCGATATTCTTGACAATATGTGAACCCTAAATGCTGTTTATTTTGATTTACGCGTTTTGAATCAAAGGTTAAAACTTGTTTTGATTGAAAGTACAGCAATTTCGCGTTTCCAGAAACTCGTCTTGGTTTTTTGTGGTCGGTCGACCTGTTTATTGGGTCGGTCGACCACTCTGCAGTTACAGGAAAATAAAAAAAAAATTATTTTTCGTCGGGAGGTCGGTCGACCCCATTTTGAGGTCGGTAGACCTCGTCCCTGTAACAGACGTTTTTTTTTTCCGAAAATAACTTGTTTTTATTTTCCCTTGGCCAAAAGTAATATGCTGTATACGGAAATAGTATATTATTTTTGTGAAACGGTTCACTCTCGTTTGATACATATTATTTTAAAACGGTTTAAGATAATGGATTATAAACTTGTTAAAATTAAAGTGGTTAAAACGGTATAATAACATAATTTTAATCCCGTAAAGGTGGTTTGGTAAAATTTGTTAATCAAAATAACAGTATTATGTCATGTATGAATTTTAATTTTAGTTGATGCATTTTATTTATCGTCTTGTTGAATGCCTTTTGAATGCTTTCTATAACGTATTTAATTTTGCAAACGATTGTAACTTAGTGTGGCCTTAGAAGATTGTGTCACCGTAATGATGGGACACAGTCTTGTTTGTAATTTTGAGATCTTGAATCTCCGTTTTGGGTTTTTTCCATGTAATTACTTTTGTATTTAAATTAGAATGTAAATAGGGTTATATTTGTAATTTAAATTAGTAATTTTGTGAAGACCAAAGACGGAGACCGGATGTTCACTCCCGCTACAAGGACCAAGATGGAACATCAAGACAAGCTTCTAGGGTCCAACGGTGGATTCCAAGTTGTTTTATGTTTTTTTTGGTAGGATAGGCCACACTAGGACTTTTATTTACGTTTATCGCATTTATTTTATGCTTTCATCGATAATAGCTTGCATCATATTCCGCCTAAAACCAAACCGCCTATAACATGCCTGAAAACTAACTCATGTAGAGGTTACGCATTAGTTTTCTGTGACAATAAAGATGTCACATGTCAATTGCAAAGCCATCACTTTATTTCATTCATTCATGCAAATGCTAGATATTAGTTCACTTAAAATGGATAAATAAAAGTTGATGGGGTCTTCCTCGTATAACCAAAAATTGAGAATAGTCTTTATAAATCAGACTCCTATGAATCCCTTCTTCGTCGGTAGGCATAATATGACCCCTTCTACGTTGGGTAAGTGGGAACAGATGATTTATTTTATCTCAACATCATGGTCACTCGATACTATCTAGCGACTGAGATGGACTAATAGATAGGATTAGCCAAGCTGTGGGCTTATCAATATACGGAAATTGAGTATTGGGATCGTTTATATAATTCTTGAGGGAGATCAATTATATAAATGCATGAGTCTACGAGTTTAAATACAATTTAATATAGACTTAAATCACAACAATGAGTTGCTTATATGGTTTTGTTTTATCTTCTTTTCAGTGTAGAACACGTTCAATTAAACTGCTGTATAACTAATGGCTGGTGAAGACCCAATGCCAAGTGCCAAGCTAGCACGTGAATCCTGGCTAAAAGCCTTCATGGACTCCATGAATCAGTCTACTAGACTGAGGAATGATGGGTCAAACGTCTCTGACTGGGAGGCAGCACTACGGTATGCTGCCATTGCTGACGGAAAGCTTAAGTACTTAACTGAGCCAATTCCGGCACACCCAGGAACTGGAGCTAGAGCTAACGAAGTTCGCGCTCATAGCGACTTCGTCATGGAAGCGGGTTCGATAACGAACGTACTCATCTATGCAATGGAATCGAATTTGCAAAGACGCTTCATAACCCATGGTGCAAACAAGATTTTCACCACGCTCACTAACGAATTCTCAAAAGCTCCGAGAATCGTTTCTTATGAGTATACATGTCGCTTCTTTGAGGCAAAACTCCAGAAGGGCCAAGCGGTTAGCCCACATATTCTCAACATGATTGAGAATATCGAGAAACTGGAGGACCTAAACTGGAAGATCAGTGAGAACATAATCGTTGATCGAATGCTTCATTTGCTTCATGATGGGTTCGCCCTCTTCAGGGCCAACTATTATATGAACGACATGAAGAAGACTCCTCATGAGCTCCACTCCCTTCTCGTACAGACCGAGAAAGATCTGAAATTAAGTGGGAGCGTGAAGTAGGATGTTCTCATGATCTCCAGTAAGGGTAAGGGTAAGGGAAAAGCTAAAGCTCAGGGCGATCTAACGGTAGGGAAGCCCAAGTTTAAGAAGTCAGGATTTACTAAGAGTGGGCCAGGTGAGTCGAGCAATTCATAGGGCAAGACAAAGAGCAAGGATACTAGCATGGAATGTCACCATTACCACAAGACTGTGCATTGGAGGCGCTCATGCCTCGTGTATCGTGAGGACATTAAGGCAGGCTGCGTTACTCCTGTTGGTATGTCTTCTTCTTCTTTTATTCACATGATTGAGATTAACTATGCACGTTACGGAACTTGGGTACTAGATACTGGTTGTGGTTCTCATCTATGTAATCATGTGCAGGGCCTCCGAAACCAAGAACCCCTCATCAAGGGTGAGGTTGACCTGCGTGTCGGGAATGGAGCACGTGTTGCGGCAGTCTCGAGGGGAACATACGTAATCCAGCTTCCAAGTGGATTCGAGTTATCTTTATATAACTGTTATTATGTTCCTTGTTTATCCAAAAACATTATTTCAGTTTATGCACTTGACAAACTTGGTTTTTCATTTGTAATAGAAAATAACAGTTGTATTTTCTCATTACACAATATGATTTATGGCAAGGCAGTTTCCTTGAATGGAATTTATGTTTTAGATCAAACCACTGAAATATTACATGTGAATAATAAGAGATTAAAGGTAGGTGACAAAGATCAAACTTACCTATGGCATTGTCGTATGGGACACATAAATGAGAAACGCGTAAAACAGCTCATACAGATTGGAGCTATCTTGGCCTTTGATTTCGAATCATATGGCACGTGTGAATCATGTCTCATCGGTAAGATGACTCATATTTCATTCAAAGTTGTTGGAATGCGCGCTGCCGACCTATTAGGACTCATACATAAGGACGTATGTGGCCCTATGTCGATCAACGCACGAGAAGGCTATAGGTATTTCATCACTTTCACGGATGATTTGAGTAGATATGGCAATGTCTACTTGATGAAACATAAAAGTGAATCCTTTGACAAGTTCAAAGAATACCAGAATCGGGTACAGAACCAACTGGGAAGAAAGATTAAAGCACTACGTTCTGATCGTGGTGGTGAGTATCTTTCACACGAGTTTGATCAACACCTCAAAGACTGTGGCATCGTGCTACAGTTGACTCCACCTGGAACACCACAATTAAATGGTGTTTCCGGACGGAGAAATCGAACTTTACTTTATATGGTTCGATCCATGATGAGTCACACCGTTGTACCTGATTCATTGTGGGGCTATGCTCTTTTGTCGGCCGCTCTAATACTTAACCGAAGTCCGTCTAAAGCCGTTGACAACACTCCATATGAATTACGGAAGGGAACGGTCCCTAACTTGTCCTTTATTCGGGTTTGGGGCTGCGAGGCTTATGTCAAGTGGAGACACGAGGATAAGCTCGGCCCGCGATCGGTCAAGACATACTTTATAGGCTATCCAAAGGGAACTTTTGGTCATTAATTCTACTCGCCAACCGAACAACGTGTTTTTGTTGCGGCTAGTGCGACGTTCTTAGAGAAAGAATTTCTCGAGAACAAGTCGAGTAATAGAACCTTCGATTTATCGGAGGTTCAAGAACCAACTACCGAGCAACCATTGGAGGAAACAGTTCCTTCAACCGAGGCTGCAGTAGATATTCCTGAGGAACCTAGGAGGTCGGGAAGAGTCTCCATTCCCCCGGACAGATACATTGGTATGGTCGAGGAACATGATATAGATGACGTCTTACTCCTAGAGGGTAATGAACCCACAACCTATAAAGGTGCCATGACTAGTTCTGACTCAAAGCTATGGCAAGAAGCCATGCAATCCGAAATGGACTCCATGTATGAGAACAACGTGTGGGATCTTGTTGACCTACCTGCAAAGGTACGTCCCCTTCAATGCAAATGGCTTTACAAAATAAAGCATGCCGTGGAAGGTAAACAAGATATCCATAAGGAAAGACTAGTTGCTAAAGGTTTCACCCAAGTGCCAGGCTTGCACTACGATGAGATCTTTGCACCCGTAGTCATGCTACGTTCCATTCGGATTATCATAGCGATCGCCGCATTTCACGATTATGAAATATGGCAAATGGACGTTAAAACCGCCTTCGTAAACGGTTATTTGGAGGAAGAGTTGTACATGGTACAACCCGAGGGTTTTATTGATCCAGAAAATCCTAAGAAGGTTTGCAAGCTTAAGCATTCCATCTATGGACTTAAGCAAGCATCACGGAGTTGGAATCATCGCTTCGACCAAGTGATAAAAGAGAATGGGTTCGTTCGATCAGTCGAGGAACCATGTCTCTATATCAAGTCGAGTGGGAGCAAGATTGTCTTCCTAGTACTGTATGTCGATGACATACTCTTGATTGGGAATGACATACCTCTCTTATCTTCGGTTAGAGCATGGTTGAAAAACATTTCCAGATGAAAGATCTGGGAGAGGCACAAAGAATTTTGGGCATCCGTATCTATAGGGATAGATCACGACGGATGTTGTCTCTCAGTCAGGAGTCTTACATAGATAAGATTCTATAGAGATTCAGCATGACGAACTCCAAGAAAGGGTTCCTTCCTATGACTACTGGGCTTCACTTGAGCAAGACTCAAGAAGCTAAGACATTGGAAGAGAAAGAGCGCATGAGTCGGATTCCTTATACTTCGGCTATAGGATCGATCATGTATGCCATGATATGCACACGTCCAGACGTTGCATATGCATTGAGTATGACAAGTCGATTCCAAGCTCATCCAGGTGAACCACACTGGATGGCCGTGAAAAACATTCTTAAGTACCTACGGAGGACTAATGATTGGGGATTGACTTACGGAGGCGACTCAACGCTCTGCGCCACGGGTTACGCAGATGCTAGCTTCCAAACGGATTGAGACGACTCGAAATCTCAGTCTGGATTCGTTTTTACTCTTAATGGCGCTGCTGTCAGCTGGAAAAGTTCTAAACAGAGTGTTACAGCAGATTCTACTACTGAGTCCGAGTACTATGCCGCCTCGGAAGCAGCTAAGGAAGCGATATGGATGCGTCAATTCTTACAAGGACTCTCAGTAGTGCCTAGTTCGAATGACCCAATCACCGTTTATTGTGACAATAAAGGTGCCATCTTCCAAGCTAAGGAGCATAAGTCTAGCAACAAGGCTAGACATGTACAACGGAAAGCTCATTTAATCAGAGATTACGTGGAGCAAAAGGAGATTTTCATTGATAAGATCGCTACGGATGACAACATAGCTGATCCTCTCACAAAAGCATTACCACGTGATAAGCATGAAGGGCACATTCATTCCATGGGAATTAGATGTGTTCCTAAGTTGTAGTACTCTTTTATGAATTCATGTAATAATTCATTTTCTCGTGTAATCTATTCAACCTCATTGTTATGATATATAATGTTTTGTTTTTCATGTGGAATTGTACGCCAATCTTGAACACCACAAAGTGAACTGAATAACATTACATCGTTTTAGTCCTTGATTACCCACTTGAGCTTATAACTCAGGTAATCATTTTGTGACGTTGGTTGATGGTGGGTTCAACGAGCCATAAGTCACACGGCTGACTGACCAATCACAAAGGCGAGTTATACGGATATCTCGTAGGACACCCCGTGACAACGTTATGGAGTCCTAAATGTATTATAACATTAGGTGTCAGGCCGTGGATAGGACCTCCATAGTGTTCCTTAGAGTCGAGTCATTTGACTTTCAACTGTCTCTTGAGATTAAGGCAGATTTTGGGTAACTTTGGTTTCTTTCCCACGGTCATCGTAACAGGGGCCAAGAGGATTTTTTCTGGGTTATTTCGTGCTGCGCGATATCGGCAGGATTCGAGTTAAGGGAAATATCCAAACCCTTATCAGGATTTTATCAGTTAAGTTACTCTCTAGTCGGGGAAACCACTCTTGATACAGATCGCTTGTGAGATACGACCTTTGCGAATGCGGATTTGCAAATTGTCTTACATTGAGTGGGAGAAATTTTAAAAGGATATGAGAATCGGTTATCGCACCTACACTTGTACGGACAAGTGGGAGTTTGTTGGAGCTTGTGTCCTCTACATGTAGTGTGATAACGTCATTGCACATACCCTTGTACGGACAAGTGGGAGATTGTTGGGGCTGGTGTCCTTGACAATTAAGTACAATGACTTATTAAATCTCTTTAAGGATCACAAGGGCGTACTTTAGTATTATTATCAGTTGATCCACGTTTATCAATAACGGTTGGCTTGCTAGATAAGTTTGACGTTATTGTCATACGGATGGCGGTGATCAACTGGTCCCTATACGTCACACCTATAGGACATGTTTGAGAGATGTGAAGGTATGAAAATACAGTCACATTTATGCCGGATATGACTAAACAGTTAGTCAGAGATATTGACTATTAAATTAGTCAATATGATGTTGAGATTATTATTTAATATGGATTAAATAATTTTAGCTAATACGGATTACATGATTAATTCGTAAATTAAATATAAACGGTTATATTTAATTAAATATTGTATTCGCGTATTAATATAAACAGTTATATTAATTTGACTAAATTATACAATATCGTAATTTTATCAGACCATTATTAATACATCGACTGTATTAATATCTAATAATATGTGTGCGATTTATAATAAATACCCGCGAATTATATTATTAGCAAATCGGGTCGAATCACGCAAAGGAATAAGGTAAGAGTGGAAAAGCCCACCCTTACCTAATACCCGTTCGGCCGACCCACTTACTACAAAAGGAGGGTCCTTATCCTTTTGTCAGGACACTGGTAATCACAATCTCAAGAATTAGGGTTTTGAGAACATTATTTTCCCAAAACTCAGTTCTCACATCTAAAACCTCACAAAAGCTCTCCCCATATTGCAAGGCAATTGGAGATTATTTCTAGCACACGCGGCATCATCTCATTCAAGTCTTGGGTGCAACTTATAGGAGGGAATTTACTTTAATTCCTGTTCTTAGGCCTATTCAAGCAAGGACCCAAGGTTGTATTCTTTTTCATGCTTTTAATTAACTTATGACTATAATCTCAATTGTAAAATTCGTTATAATCCTTCACGTTTTAGGGCGAATACATGCTTTATTCCGCACAACGGCGCCAAAATTTGATACCCGTCGTTGAGGGTGCCAAAGATAAAATTTATAATTCCTAAACTTTAACTATAGATAGCAAAAGTCAAGGTCAAACCACAAGGAGGTTGGGAGTGTTATTTGTTCTAGGTGTTTGTCTTATGGTAACAAGTTGGAGGTTTTGATGATTGGTGTTTGTTTGTCACTAAGTCCAATAAAAACAAGAGCAAGACTAAAATAAATATGTGAATAAACTATAGTAAAAGAGATGTTAGGATGATTGGTTCGTTATAGCTACGTTGGATATGGTATAGGTCAACATGCATTACAGTCGTGTGAGGGGTATAACAAATCCTCTCGGTCTATGTCATCTAATAGCTCATTTTGGCCTATGCTATTAGTTCCTAGGTCTCACAAATATCGGGTGTCAACAATATAGGTGATTCCTAATATCTATGTCACATACCTTTCGGTCTTAGTAACCTAGCTATCTTAAAACGTTAACTAATGCCCTTCCCTTATCTTTCGATCCCCGGGTTGGTCATTATTAAGCATCCTACAAGTCTCCCTTCGGTCTCGTTATTTCGATTAACGGAAGAAAACAGGTCTGATCATACACGGAGTTGGTCGACCGACCAGCTATTCCGGTCGATCGACTAACTACCTCAGTCGACCGACTAGAGAAGCCAGTTGGTCGACCGAGGTCTGCTACGGGTTGCCCTAAATCATGTCATCTACGCCATTACTCACCTGCATCCTAACATATGGGGTTTAGCTAAGCATGATAACAGTAAAAACAACAACTATAACAATAATAACAAAAGACATGATGATTAACACAGAAATAATGCAAATAACAAGCGATTAGGTTTAGGAATTCTAGCTAACCGGTATAGAAATAACGAAACTTGAATAAAACTGAATTGAGAAATATGAATTACCGTAACTAGGAAAAGATGAGAACTGAAAGAGTGAATATTATTGAAACCTGTACCTTCTTTCTTCACCACCAGAAAAGCTGAATCCCAGACCAGCTTGGAGAATGTTCTCTCTGGAGCAGGCAGATTGAGCAGCTTGGCCTTAGAAGCAGTGGGATCCTCAGACTCAGGAAACTTGGCCAGGCTCGTCCCTTAAAATCAAACCAGTCATCAGCAAGATATCAACAGAAAAATCCAACCCAGAAAACAAAGCAAGAGTAGAGATTATACCTTCCACAGACTGCCACTTAGAGAAGATGTAATCAGGGGAGTATGGCAGGGTGTCAATCTTGACAAAAATAAAGCAGGTAAACCACTTGCTATCATCCGGGGTGGTGGTAGAGAAAACGATGGCGGAAGGCATGCTGTCATGCCCACGAAAGGTGCACTGAAAATGGCCCAAAGAATGAGGGGTGAACCACTACCCCAAGTCTGCCAACCCAATATTCAGCCCTCGTTAACAATTCAGAGCACAGATGCTGAGCAGGATCCGCCATGCATGCGGAGCAACTTGGTACACAACCAGCTTGGTTAATTTCAGGAAATCATTGATCAAATTAGGAAAGGGGAACCTCAAACCCAGACAGAAGGGGTACTCATAAAAACAAGTCCAGCCTTCCCTCTCAAAGTCGGCCTTCTCGCCTGAGAGGGGGAAGTGGTAGACAACCCCATCCGGAAAGCCAAACCTCACCTTGATAAAGGAGGCGTGAGATTCGTTGAAAGCGGAGTCACACAGGTGCTTGGCTGCAAGTAGCCCCCGCGAAGGAAAGGGACCAGAGTAGTCCCCCGATGTAGTGGAAGACCCAGAAGAGCCAGTAGTGGCAAAAGTAGCAGAGCGGGTAGCTGCAGAAGAACTGGGAGCAGACATGGTAAATTTTTTTGAAATTGTGGTAAAGAAAACCAAGAAAGCAAAGACGCACTAAAAAGAGAAAGAAAGTTTGAAGAAAGATGAAGGTAATGGTGAAAAAATACGGTTAAAAGAGTATTTATAAAGGAAAATAGGCGGTTGAAAATTGAAGGTAAATTTGAATTTGAAAGTTAAAAAGTCAATGTTAGTGGGAAGTTGAAATAGTTGAGGGGACATACCATTAGTAAGTGGTTGAGAAGGTGGCATAGTGGGTCATCCACGTGCGCAGCATCAGAAGTCCTTAAGCCAACATCAGAAGTCCAAGAGGCAGAAGAAATTCCAGCCCAATTGCAAGCCAAGTCATTATGTAATTGGGCCCATAAGCACGCCAGGAAGTAGCAACCCATCAAGAGGCTAATTCATATAAGAAAAGAGTCGTTGGAAGGAGAAGAAAAGGTCAAAAACCCTAGAAGTATATTCTCCTCAACTCACTCCTATATTCCCGGAACTGACCAGGACCAGGACCAGGACCAGCTGACCATGAGTTCTCATCTATAAAAAGAAAAGTTGGGCATTCGTTACGCATTCACTTTTACGTTGAAATTTTACTTACGCACGCCCGCACTTGTACTAGCTCAACACAGTGATCATTCTCGAAAATAGTGAAAACTTGGTGGGATTCCGTCCCCCGCGGTTGTTTCCCTCATTGGGTTTTTCCGCGTCACCAAAATCTCGTGTGTCCATCCTTTTATTTCTTTTGTTCTTTACATTTGTTTTCTACGTACATTCACTTATTGGTTGGCACTTTGACCCATATCACAATCAATTGACCCGAATTTTTTTTACCAAAACAGGGTCCCACAATGTCCATCCCCCACTTCATAAAAGGCCATGGGGATATGACCGGGTGTAGGGGTTCTGCTGGTTGGTGATTGACAGATGCGTGCCTTTGACAGGCGTCACACTTTCTTGCATACTCCTTTGCATCCTTGCGCATTGTGGGCCAGAAGTACCCCATTCTGAGGGCTCTATTGGACAAGCTTCTGCCCCCTGCATGATTTCCACAGTCCCCGCTGTGGAGGTCATGCAAGACAGTCTGTGCCTCAGTATGATCTAAACAACGCAGATATGGTCCTGCTAATGATTTCCGGAACAAGATGCCATCAATTAGCAGGAACCTAGAAGCCTTCATACTGAAAATGCGTGCCTCTTTTTTGCTGCTGGATAGGATATCATGTTGCAACTAGTCCAGGTACGCCTTTTGCCAGTCCTGCTGTAATAACCCAACCCACCATAGTCATAACGCAACCCCAATAAGATGGGATGTGTACCTTTGGGCCAAATACTTGTCCTCACTTAAGCCCAAAAGCACAAGGCCTTGTTACTAAATGGTGGGTGGAAGCTATTATAAACATATCATAAGCCTCACATTCTACCAATGTGGGACAAATCTCCACACAATCTCATCTCATACTCTTGGGGGTGTTACAAACTCCCCCACTTAAAGAACACAACGTCCTCGTTGTGCCTCAAACTTGCCCACAACCAGGGCCAGAATCCTCCCCCGCTAGGTGTGTGACCCGGGTACTCCCGACCACAGGCTCACCACATGGTCGCAGGGTCGCTCTGATACCATTTGTAACAACCCAACCCACCACAGTCATAACGCAACCCCAATAATATGGGATGTGTACCTTTGGGCCAAATACTTGTCCTCACTTAAGCCCAAAAGCACAAGGCCTTGTTACTAAATGGTGGGTGGAAGCTATTATAAACATATCATAAGCCTCACATTCTACCAATGTGGGACAAATCTCCACACAATCTCATCTCATACTCTTGGGGTGTGACACCTGCTCCGGTCGCTGGTCTGGGTTGCTGCTGCAAATGGACAATTCCTCCTGGTCCGGTTCTTGTCTAGGAATGGCTGGTCTAAGAACATGGGTGATTGGAATACTGGCTACGTCGGGTGGTTTGAAGGTTGACCCTAGGGTTGCTAGTGCATCTGCTTCTGCATTCTGCTCCCTGGGTACTTGCTGGATGTAAAATTCTGCGAATTTGCTTGTTAACTCCTTTGCTACGCATAGGTAGGCCATAATTGTTGGATCCCTTCCTTCGTACGCTCCATTGACGTGATTCACAATTAACTGCGAATCACTACACACGCTAATACAGCCGACCCCTATGTCCAAGGCCAGTTGCAGCCCCAGGACCAGGGCTTCATACTCAGCTACGTTGTTTGTGGTCTTGAACTCACATCAGACTGCTTGGGTGATCATGTCACCCTCTGGGGATATGAGGATCAACCCAACTCCTGACCCTCTAGCGTTTGATGCCCCATCTACTCGTAATTCCCAGGTGCCAGGCTTGGCACCCTTTTGTAGGTGCAGGATTTCCTGCTCTGCTTCGGTCTGGAGTGCCGGGCTGAAGTCGGAGACGAAGTCTGCGAGGGCTTGTGACTTTATGGTTGTTTGTGGTTTAAACTGGAGATCATATCCACTGAGGAGCATAGACCACTTAGCCATTCGTCCTGAGAGCTCTGGCTTTCTCATGACAGTCTTGCGGGGGTGATTAGTAACCACCAAGATGGTATGAGACTCAAAGTACGGGCGCAGCTTATAGGATGCTGTGACTAATGCCACACTAGTTTCTCAAGTGAGGTATACATTGCTACTGCTAGTAACAACGACTTGCTGACGTAGTACACCAGATGCTGAGCTCCCTCGTGCTGCCGGACCAGTACTGCCCGCTCACAGCTGCTTTAGTTACGGAGAGGTACATGAGCAGCACTTCCCCCTGTTCTGGTTTGGATATCAGGGGTGGGCTGCTTAGGTACCGCTTCAATTCCTGGAATGCTTTCTCGTGCTCCGGCGTCCAATCAAAGTTCTGGCTTTTCCTTAGAATGTCATAGAATAGTCTGCACCGGTCTGAGGATCTAGAAATAAATCTAATCAGAGCAGCTACTCTTCCTGTTAGACGCTTCACATCTTTAGGCTTCTGGGGTGATTCCAGTTGTAGGACTGCTTTAATCTGCTCTGTGCTGGCTTCTATTCCCCTCTGTGTTACCATATACCCTAGGAATTTCCCATTGGAAACTCCAAAGGTACACTTAGCTGGATTTAGCTTCATCTTGTACTTCCGGAGGGTGTTAAATGTTTCCTCCAGGTGCTGGGTGTGATCCACCAATTGCTTGGATTTGACCACCATATCTTCTATGTATACTTCCATGTTTCGTCCTATCTGGTCTTTGAACATCATGTTTATGAGCCATTGATATGTAGAGCCAGCATTCTTAAGACCGAAGGGCGTTACGTTGTTGCAGTAAATGCCTCTTTCGGATCTGACTGCTGTCTTCTCCTAGTCTGCTGAGTCCATCTTGATCTGGTTGTACCTGCTCCAGGCATCTAGGAAAGTCAACATTTCATGGCCTGCAGTGGCGTCCACCATAGCATCTATATATGGCAAGGGGAATGGGTCTTTGGGGCAGGCCTTGTTCAGGTCTGTGAAATCCACGCAGACCCTCCACTTGCCATTCTTCTTTGGTACCACCACCACGTTGGACAACCACTCTGGGTACTTGACTTCCCTAATCTTTCTTGCCTCCAGAAGGTTATCCACATCCTGGTTTATGACCTGGTTTCTTTCTACTGCAAATTTTCTGCGTCTCTGCTACACTGGTCTGAATCCTGGATCTATGCTGAGCTTGTGTGTTATGATCTCTGGATCTATGCCAATCATGTATTTGTGGGACCACGCAAAGCAGTCCACATTCTTTCTGAGCAGCTGGAGGAGCAGTTGACGCAGATCTCCAGAGCACTCTAAGCCTACGAACACGGTCCTTTATGGATATTGCTCATCCAAGCGGACCTCATCGATTTATGCCTACTGGGGCTCAATGTATTCCTCCTGGATGCACAGCTGCTATAATTGCTATGCTCTGGCGGCTGGTGGCCTGGTGGTCCTTTTGAGAGCTACGTTGTAGTAGTCCTTGGCCTCTTCCTGGACTCCCCACGGTGTAGGGAATTTCAGGCACTGGTGGTACGGTGACGGGATTGCTCGCATTTCGTGGATTCAGGGCCTGCCATGAATAACATTGTAAGTAGATGGACCATCAATAACCAAGGGTATGCGATGTTTCTCCGCTGAATCCGACCAGGGGAATATATTTCTTTTTCAGGTCTTTCTCGTCAAATCCCATGCTCTTCAGGGCATCCAGCATTAGCAGGTTGACGGAGCTTCCTGTATCAACCATGACTTTCCTGAGCTCACAATTGCCAATGTTCAACATGATGATCAGGGCATCATGGTGCTGCTCTGGTACGGCTTGTGCATCTGTCTCGTCAAAGGTTACTGCTGGGAGGTCCTACCGTGCTACTCTGCATGATGATTCTGGCTTGTCTCCCATAGCTGCTGTCACGCGCCTTTTGGCTGCTGAATAAGTGAGCCCAAACAGCTCTGATCCTCTTGTGATGACATTGGCAATTCTGTTGCAAGGAGGAGCGGGTGAGGGCTGCACCTGGCTGGCTGCATTGACTTTGGTGGACTTCTCTGGGAGCAGATGATCCAAGTTGCCTCGGTCATACTGGAATCGGACCTCCTTCTTGAGGGTATAACACTCTTCCGCGGTATGGCCTATGTCATCATGAAATTCAAATTTTTTTCTTGCATCACGGCGGTCATTGGGTCGTTCCTCTTTCTTCTTTGGCCATCTGACTCCCTTGAGTTCTTTCAAGGCCTTCAACAGGCCAGCCATCCCGGTGGTAATGCCATACTCGCTGACCTTCGGAGGTGGTTCTGCATCGCTTTTACCACCGGTGCTCTCTAAACCTTTGCTCACCGGTTTGCTATAGGGCTTTGATCTTTCACCCCTCTTTTCCACTAGCGCTTTCCTAGACACAGGTTCTGTGTCGTAAGTTCTTCTTCTGGAGGCAGCGTCCTCTTCCAGCCTCATTGCTGCATGCAACTGCCTAGACTTGTACATCAGCAAAGGCAGTGCACGGGTGCATTGTCAACTGCTTGTACAGGTCTGGATCGTGATGTAACCCTCTGCGGAAGGCTTCAATGGCGGTGGGTACATCACAATTCGGAATGGCGACCTTCTCCTTGTTGAATCTGGTGAGGCAATCTCGGGTTGTTTCCTCGAATCCTTGAACAATCCTGTAAAGATCACTGGTCTGCTTCTCTGGTTTCATGCTACTGGTGAACTGTCGATTAAAGGAATTAACCAGATCTACAAAGCAAGATATGTTGCGATTGGGCAGTCCTACGAACCAGTGCTAGGCTACTCCTGACATGGTTGATCCAAATCCCTTGCACATGCATGCCTCTTTGAGTGCTCCGGTTGCGGTCACCACCATCATTTTCTGCTTGTACTGATTAATGTGGTCCAAGGGGTCGGCCGTACCATTGTATAGTGTCATGGTTGGTGGCACAAACCCCTTGGGTGTTAGGTTTAGTTACTCATAAACTGATTATTTTAGTCATACTAAAACTAATCTTATAATTAACATTTTAATTATCTCATTATATAGATCTTATGCATGCAAAAATAATGCGGAAATAGTGTGTAACAACCCGACCCACCACGATCGTAACACACCCCCAATAAGATGGGAGGTAAGCCTTTGGGCCCATTATTTGTCCTCACTTAAGCCCAAAAGCACAAGGCCTTGTTACTAAGTGGTGGGTGGAAGTTATTATAAACATATCACAAGCCTCACATTCTACCGATGTGGGACAACTCTCCACAATCTCATATTCTTGGCGTGTTACAAACTCCCCCACTTAAAGAACACAACGTCCTCGTTGTGACTCAAACTTGACCACAACCAGGGCCAGAATCCTCCCCCGCTATGTGTGTGACCCGGGTACTCCCGACCACAGGCTCACCACACGGTCGCAGGGTCGCTCTGATACCATTTGTAACAACCCGACCCACCACGATCGTAACACACCCCCAATAAGATGGAAGGTAAGCCTTTGGGCCCATTATTTGTCCTCACTTAAGCCCAAAAGCACAAGGCCTTGTTACTAAGTGGTGGGTGGAAGCTATTATAAACATATCACAAGGCTCACATTCTACCGATGTGGGACAACTCTCCACAATCTCATATTCTTGGGGTGTTACATAGTGAAGATTTCGAACCCTTACACACGGTCCAAAATATAGCAAGGATGATCCTCCAAATGTTCAACAAGAACACCTCCTTTGTGATGCACTAAGACAACCCTTGATTGAACCGAAACTTTGATTATGCTAGTACAAAAATCGGTTTTTCCTTAATACGATTCTAATCTCTTTAATTAGAATTTCTATACTAATATCATAACTTATTATAGAATTAGTATTATTATCTTATAATGATTTTTGAGGATTTTGGTTCTTATTTTTCTTACCTTAGAAAAACTTGAAAAGCATTAGGATTGAATCTTGTTGCAAGCATGCCATAATATTTATGAAGTGTGGCTAGGGTTTTGTGGGTGGCCGGGTACATGGGGAAGAACAAGGGGGAACATTCACCCTTTTCTAAGTCATTAGGGTGGCCATAGGTATTAGTTCCAAGGTCACCTTTAATGATTGTGTTTGTAGGGTAATTAAAGAGAATAATACCCACATAAACATCCCTAAATACGCCCCACAAAACCGGCACATGCACATTCAAAATGGACCTCATTTTACAATTTTATCAACTTTACAATTGTTTGTCATGTGACATACAATGTGTCACAATGTTATAAAATAACAATTGTTTTTAATTTAATCATACATATTTATCAAGTAAATATTATTCATAAATTAATAAAACATATTTATCAAGTTGACAAGTAATTCGAAATTACCAACATGTAAAATGATTATTTATAATGATCGTCAATACGATTTACAACCTTTGTGTTAATTATAACCTGATTCATTCTAATTACGATATTATGAAATATCGTTTAATGTTCAACAATTGACACGTTTCAATTTTAAACATAAATCTTACAATAAGATTTAACCTCTGATTTCTCGATATACGAGTTTAAGGAATATAATCAAATCATATCAACATATATTTGATCACTTTATCAATTAAGGGAATTGTCCTAAAGGTGTTACCTAAAGGGATCAACTGACCACCACCGTCATACGAGAGTAATGTCAAACTCTAGCTAGCCAATCATTACCGATTAATATTGGTCAGTTGACTAATATAAATCGTATCATCCCTTGCGCATTCTCGTCATGAGATTTAATTACGTGATCGCACTATTGTTGAGGACACATTTCCCAACAATCTCCCACTTGTCCTCGACAAGTGTGCGTCACCAATTCTCTTGTCCTATTACAATCTCCCACTCAATGCAAGGTGTCTCTCTGAGGTCGTACTTGCATTCGATCATATCATGAGTGGTTTTCTCGATCTGGAGAATAACTGTTTGACCGGAATTATCTACCATAGATACCTTCCGAGCGTGGCCACGCATTTCCAGTTAACTTCTCCTCGAGTGGCCTTGAGATTTGAACAACCCTGACAAGGGCTGGACAATTTCTATCGCACTACTTCCTTCAACTAGTCACAGTCAGTCACAGCCTGAAGCCATCCCATTTGACTCCAGTTACGAAAAGTCGTAGAGAATGGATCACGGTTATGCCTAAACTGTACCATCTTGGGAGAGTAGTCTTTAGTCTAAGAATTGACTCATAAGAATAATATAGTAGCTCTCGCCACGACCCGACTATTATAAAATTTCCAGAACTGTATAAGCGGTCACTTTGCCCGACAGACTATCTCTTGCAGTCTGCCTAAGTGAGCGACTAGTCATCACATATGACTCTATGGCACTTGAACTTGCCATCAGTCGCCTCACATTCTAGTCGCTTTGAGATGTCACCTCATGTAAGCGGCTAGGGGCTATACTAAGTCAATCCAGTTCACTTATGGGGTTCAATATTGTCTCTCACAACCCATTTAGATTTTGACAAAGTTTCTTTCACCTTGAGTTAATTATAACTCAAATGACATTGTGGTGCAAAAACAGTCAATACTATTTCATTGCATTTGATGCACGATCATCTATTTGTATTAGTGTTTGCGAATAAACCTTTTATTCATGATTGCAAAACTTACAAATTTTGTTCTCCTTCCATCTCATATTATCTCACATAATATGAACTTTTTTGAGCACGTATCTAGAACTCATTCTAGATCTTAAGTTTCCTTTCTTGAGGGTGTGGGGAATATAACGTGTATTCGCCCTAAACTTGCAGGATTATAATGAAAATTACAGTCGTGAATATCGTCATAAGATTAAAAAGGATAAGAAAAGAAGTACAACCTTTGGTCCTTGTGCGAAAGGCCTAAGAACAGGAATTAACACAAATTCCCTCCTATAACTTGCACCCAAGACTTAGAATGAGACGTGGCCGCGTGTGCTAGAAATCATCTCCAACTGCCTTGCAATATCGGGAGAGCCTTTTGAGTTTTAGATGTGAGATCTGGGTTATAGGAGAAGAATGCTCTCAAACCCTAATTTTCTTTTGAGATTTATTAAACAGTGCAACAAGAGTGAATCACATAAGGAGAGTCCTCCTCCTTATATAGTCCACACGGCCGAATTGGATGTCGGGTAGGAGTGGGCTTTCCACTCTTACCTTATTCCAATGCGTGATTCGACCCAATTAGCTATAAGCTGTCCGCGAGTTTTATTTATAAATCGTAACATGTTATCAGTTATTAATACAGTCGATATATTAATAATGGTCTGACAAAATACGATATTGTATAATTACCCAAATTAATATAACTGTTTATATTAATACGCGAATACAATATTTAATTAAATATAACCGTTTATATTTAATTTACGAATTAATCATGTAATCCGTATTAGCTAAAATTATTTAATCCGTATTAAATACTAATCTCAACATCTTATTGACTAATTTAATAGTCAATACCTCTGACTAACTGTTTAGTCATGTCCGGCATAAATGTGACTGTATTTTCATACCTTCACATCTCTCAAACGTGTCCTATAGGTGTGACGTATAAGGACCAGTTGATCACCGCCATCCGTATGACAATAACGTCAAACTTATCTAGCAAGCCAACCGTTATTGATAAACGTGGATCAACTGGTAATAATACAAAAGTATGCCCTTGTGATCCTTAAAGAGATTTAATAAGTCATTGTACTTAATTGTTAAGGACACCAGCCCCAACAATCTCCCACTTGTCCGTACAAGGGTATGTGCAATGACGTTATCACACTACATGTGGAGGACACAATCTCCAACAAACTCCCACTTGTCCGTACAAGTGTAGGTGCGATAACCGAATCTCATATCCTTTTAAAATTTCTCCCACTCAATGTAAGACAATTTGCAAATCCGCATTCGCAAAGGTCGTATCTCACAAGCGATCTGTATCAAGAGTGGTTTCCCCGACTAGAGAGTAACTTAACTGATAAAACGAATCTGTATTCGAGCATGGCCATGCATTTCAGTTACTACTCCTCGAGTGGCCCTGAGAAATGATAAAATCCTGATAAGGGTTTGGATATTTCCCTCAACTCGAATCCTGCCGATATCGCGCAGCATGAAATAACCCAGAAAAAATCCTCTTGGCCCCTATTATGGTGACCGTGGGAAAGAAACCAAAGTTACCCAAAATCTGCCTTAATCTCAAGAGACAGTTGAAAGTCAAAAGACTCGACTCGAAGGAACACTATGGAGGTCCTATCCACGACCCGGCACCCAATGTTATAAAACATTTAGGACTCCATAACGTTGTCACGGGGTGTCCTACGAGATATCCGTATAACTCGCCTTTGTGATTGGTCAGTCATCCACGTGACTTATGGCTCGTTGAACCCACCATCAACCAACGTCACAAAATGATTACTTGAGTTATCAGCTCAAGTGGGTAATCAAGGACCAAAACGATGTAATGTTAATCAGTTCACTTTGTGGTGTTCAAAATTGGCGTACAATTCCACATGAGAAACAAAACATTATATATCATAGCAATAGGGTTGAATAGAGGATTTCCTTCCTTTATTTGAGCTTCAATATATTTTTTACATTTCACCAAAAAAAAAAAAAAAAAAAAAATAAGGTTGAATAGATTACACGAGAAAATGAATTATTACATGAATTCATAAAAGAGTACTACAACTTAGGAACACATCCAATTCCCATGGAATGAATGTGCCCTTCATGCTTATCAGGTGGTAATGCTTTTGTGAGAGGATCAGCTATGTTGTCATCCGTAGCGATCTTATCAATGAAAATCTCCTTTTGCTCCACGTAATCTCTGATTAGATGAGCTTTCCGTTGTACATGCCTAGCCTTGTTGCTAGACTTATGCTCCTTAGCTTGGAAGATGGCACCTTTATTATCACAATAAACGGTGATTGGGTCATTCGAACTAGGCACTACTGATAGTCCTTGTAAGAATTGACGCATCCATATTGCTTCCTTAGCTGCTTCTGAGGCGGCATAGTACTCGGACTCAGTCGTAGAATCTGTTGTAACACTCTGTTTAGAACTTTTCCAGCTGACAGCAGCGCCATTAAGAATAAAAACGAATCCAAACTGAGATTTCGAGTCATCTCGATCCGTTTGGAAGCTAGCATCTGCGTAACCCGTGGCGCAGAGCGTCGAGTCGCCTCCGTAAGTCAATCCCCAATCTTTAGTCCTCCGTAGGTACTTAAGAATGTTTTTCACGGCCATCCAGTGTTGTTCACCTGGATGAGCTTGGAATCGACTTGTCATACTCAATGCATATGCAACGTCAGGACGTGTGCATATCATGGCATACATGATCGATCCTATTGCCGAAGCATAAGGAATCCGACTCATGCGCTCTTTCTCTTCCAGTGACTTAGCTTCCTGAGTCTTGCTCAAGTGAAGCCCAGGAGTCATAGGAAGGAACCCTTTCTTGGAGTAGTTCGTCATACTGAATCTCTCTAGAATCTTATCTATATAAGACTCCTGACTGAGAGACAACATCCGTCGTGATCTATCCCTGTAGATACGGATGCCTAAAATTCTTTGTGCCTCTCCCAGATCTTTCATCTGGAAGTGGTTTTTCAACCATGCTTTAACCGAAGATAAGAGAGGTATGTCATTCCCAATCAAGAGTATGTCATCGACATACAGTACTAGGAATACAATCTTGCTCCCACTCGACTTGATATAGAGACATGGTTCCTCGACTGATCGAATGAACCCATTCTCTTTTATCACTTGGTCGAAGCGATGATTCCAACTCCGCGATGCTTGATTAAGTCCATAGATGCAACGCTTAAGCTTGCAAACTTTCTTAGGATGTGCTGGATCGATAAAACCCTCGGGTTGTACCATGTACAACTCTTCCTCCAAATAACCGTTTAAGAAGGCGGTTTTAACGTCCATTTGCCATATTTCGTAATCATGAAATGCGGCGATCGCTAAGATAATCTGAATGGAACGTAGCATGATTACGGGTGCAAAGATCTCATCATAGTGCAAGCCTGGCACTTGAGTGAAACCTTTAGCAACTAGTCTTGCCTTGTGGATATCTTGTTGTCCTTCCACGGCATGATTTATCTTGTAAAGCCATTTGCATTGAAGGGGACGTACCTTTGCAGGTAGGTCCACAAGATCCCACACGTTGTTCTCATACATGGAGTCCATCTCGGATTGCATGGCTTCTAGCCATAGCTTTGAGTCAGAACTGGTCATGGCACCTTTATAGGTTGTGGGTTCGTTACCCTCTAGGAGTAAGACGTCATATGTATCATGTTCCTCGACCATACCAATGTATCTGTCCGGAGGAATAGAGACTCTTCCCGACCTCCTAGGTTCCTCAGGGATATCTACCGTAGCCTCGGTTGAAGGGACTGTTTCCTCCAATGGTTGCTCGGTAGTTGGTTCTTGAACCTCCGATAACTCGAAGGTTCTATTACTCGACTTGTTCTCGAGAAATTCTTTCTCTAAGAACGTCGCACTAGCCGCAACAAAAACACGTTGTTCGGTAGACGAGTAGAAGTAATGACCAAAAGTTCCCTTTGGGTAGCCTATAAAGTATGTCTTGACCGATCGCGGGCCGAGCTTATCCTCGTGTCTCCACTTGACATAAGCCTCGCAGCCCCAAACCCGAATAAAGGACAAGTTAGGGACCGTTCCCTTCCATAATTCGTATGGAGTCTTGTCAACAGCTTTAGACGGACTTCGGTTAAGTATTAGAGCGGCTGACAAAAGAGCATAGCCCCACAATGAATCAGGCACAACGGTGTGACTCATTGATACGTGTCTATTTTATGATGTTTTACATCTATTTTTACACGTATTTGGTCGCTCATTTACTATGTTTTAGCCTTTATTTCCCACAAATCGTGTACTTTCGTATTTTTGTGCACTTTTGCGGATTTATGCGGAAAAGAGACGATTTAGCGCCAAGGTCCGTACCCTCAAGTCTTTTGCTTAATTAAGGAAAAAAATGGAAAGTCAACTGGAGTCAAAGTCAAAGTATCCAAAGTCAAAACAAGAAGAAAATAGAAGAAATTCTTCGGGAAGCGGTCGACCGACCGGCAGTATAGGTCGACCGACTGACCCTGATCTTTATAAAAGTTCAAATCTGAAGAAAAGCCCAAAAATAAAATAAGCGGTCGACCGACCCACATAGTAGGTCGACCGACCTCAGCAGAAGCCCAGACGATTCTTTTCGGAAATAAAGTAGAATTAGAGCTTTTAGGAAACTCTTAGTTTTATACCCTATATAAACAAAATCTTGTGATTAGGGTTAGGGAGGCTTGATATCTATTATCATACTTTAGGATCTTTTATTCAATCTTTTACCATCTACTTCATCTTTTATCTTATTCAACAATTCCCAAGCATTCAATAAAGTTTGTTTCTTTCTGCCCTAATTCCAATTGTGGTATTACTCTTTTTAATCTAACTTTTTATTATCGTTCTTATTTTTATTACAATTGTTTAAGTCAGAATCTCAAGCTTTGTTAGTTCTTGCATGTTTAGATTATTCAATATATTTACCATGTTTATTCCCAAATTTATAATCGTCTTAACAACCATGAGTATCTAATTTTCATATGTTAGGATGTAGGGGATGAATATGCGTAGGTAAATAAAATTCGAAAGACCGACTTGTAGCAGGACCACGGTCGGCCGACTGGAATAGCTGGTCGGTCGACCGAGGCCGTGGTCGGCCGACTGGAGTAGCTGGTCGGTCGACCACCCGCGTATGTATTCTTATTTCGTCTTTTCTTGTCAATTATAATATCCTGCAATGAGACCATAAGGAGACTTGTAGGATGTTAGTAATGACCTACCCAAGATTGAAAGATACGGGAAGGGCATTGGTTTACACCTTAAGACGGATAGGTTACTCAAGGCTGAAAGGTATGTGACCTGGGATTTAGGAATCACCCTTATTGTTGACACCCAATAATTGTGAGACCTAGGAACTAATAGCATAGGCCGAAAGGAGCTATTAGGTAGCATAGACTTAAAAAGATATGTTACACCCCCTTACGCGACTGCAATACATGTTGACCTTAGAATTTATTTTACCTTAGCTATTTATTACCCAAACATCCTAGCATCCCTTTTATTATATTTTATTCTCATCTTTATTTCTTGTTTTATTTTAATCTTTGCCTTAGATATAGTAATCAATCAATCAAACCCCCAAAATTGTTACTTTATACATTCACATCAAACAATAAACATTCCCCACCTCCTTGTAGTTCGACCCTGACTTTCACTATCTATTGTTAAAGTTAGGAATTATAAATTTTATCTTTGGTACCCTCAACGACGGGCATCAAATTTTGGCGCCGTTGCCGGGGATGTGACGCCAGTGTTTATTGTTTTTTGTTTTTGTTTCTCTTTGTTTAAGGAACTTTTTGTTCCTTAAACCTTCTCACTTTTTTCTTGTAGTTTCCATCTTATGCGCAGGTCAGTTCAAGGAGAACTCCTACCACTTGACCTCGAAATTGAGAGGACTCTTAGAGAAAGAAGAAAGCAACTTCTAGCAAATCAGGAAGGAGGTTCACCATCTTCCTTATTTCAAGAAGACTTATTCGAACAACCATCATTACCATCTTCACCAAAAACACCACCTTCACAACCAAATTCACCCATCAATCCACTTTCACCAAAAACACCACCTTTTACCTACTTTCCAGTTTTTCCTAAAGAAGAAGAAGATATGGCAGAAGAAGCTACTATTGCCAGTCACTCCATGCCTCAGGCAAAGGACCTATACAAAGGGTTCACTTTACCTGCAGGTACTGGGAAGCCATTCGAGGCCAAGCCCGCCTACATAACTATGGTTGAAAGAAACCAATTTGGAGGCTCGACCAATGAGGATGCTGCTAAGCATATTGAAATCTTCACAGATTACATATGCTCTATAGCACCCCCAGAAGGAGTGACGCAGGATCAGATTAAACAGACCATGTTTATCTTCTCCCTTAGGGACTCTGCGAGAGAGTGGTACAGAGATCTAGACCGCACTGCTGCGGGAGTCACAGATTGGAATACCTTAGCCTTAGCATTTTACAGGAAATATTATTCTGCATCAAAGACTAATGCTTTGAGGGCGCAGATTACCAATTTCAAGCAAGGTCCCAATGAAGACTTTAGCAAGGCGTGGGACCGGTTCAAGAGACTTGTTCGATCCATACCACATCACGGATTCGAACAATGGTTTCTTTGCAACCAGTTCTACAATGGCCTCTATGATGACAACAGGGCCTATCTAGATGCTGCAACTAATGGGAGATTCCAAGATAATTCAGGAGAGACTAAGGGTCTCAAGTTGATAGAAGATGTTGCTGTGCACCGCGCTGAGCATGGCACTTCTAGAGGAAATCAGAGGAAATCCGAATACAACCTATCAGCTATTGAGGCCTTGACAGCCAAGTTGGAAAAATTTGAGGCTGCAGGAAAGCTCGATCTAGGGAGTAGAAGCAAGGGAGGGATATACCAAGTAAACACCATTCAGGACGGACCCTTTGCTTGTGAGAGGTGTGGTGGAGAAGGGCATGTGTCAAAATTCTGTACTTCATCTAATGAAACATGTGCCGCTTTTCAACACTATCGTGGGAACAATTTCTATGACCCAAATAATAATAATGTCCATCCCAACTTAAGGTGGACAAGCCAGAATGTTCAAAACCCACAACACATGCAACCTCAGCAAAATTCCACATATATACCCCCACATAAACAAAATTTTCAAAAACCACCTTTTAACCCTCAACCACCTTCTAATCCATCACCCAACACAGAGGCTCTTATCCAAAATCTTATTGGGTTGGTTCAGAAGGAGTCACAGGCTAGAGAGGCAGGGATGAAGATGTTAGAGTCCCAGATTGCTCAAATTGCGAGCAAGAATGATACTAGGGCTCCGGGTCAGCTTCCAACTAAACCGGACCAGAAAAAAGAGACTCTAAACATCATCTCTCTGCGAAGTAGAGCTAAAGTGGGGAGCGAGAAAGAAAAACAGGCGAGAAGCAGCGAAGGCGGTCGACCGACCGAAGATTCAGGTCGACCGACCACAGATCAGGACCCGAAAGTTTTACCTGAACAGGAGACTGGTCGACCGACCGAAGAAACTGGTCGACCGACCACTGAAGCAGAACCTGAAGTTCCCTTTCGCCCAGATTTGCCGAATAACTTGCGGGATTTTCTTTTCCGGGGTGACAAGACCCCCAGGTTTCTAAAAAGGGCTGCAAATACTGAGTCCTCAGCTGCTCCTTTCCCAGAAAGACTCGTGCCTTCAAAGGATCAGGTATCTTTTGACAAATTTAAGGATGTGATTCGTTCATTAAATGTTCAAGTCCCGTTTTTAGAATTAGTTCAACAAGTTCCTTCCTATCTTAAATTTATGAGACAGCTTTTGTCAAGAAAGAGGTCTCTAGAAAAGGTTGAGTCGGTGGCCCTCACTGAAGAGTCATCTAGCTTTTTGTCTCATGTCATAGCCCCTCATAAATTGGAAGACCCTGGTAGTTTTTCTGTCCCCTGTAATATAGGAACCTTCCCAGTTAAGAAGGCTTTGTGCGACTTAGGTGCTAGTATAAGTGTCATGCCCCTAAGCGTTGCCTTAAAACTAGGAATGACCGAATTTGCAGTGACCAGTATGACAGTCCAGATGGCAGATCGCACATCTATGGAACCTATAGGGGTGTTAGAAAACATCCCTGTGCGTATTGACAGGTTCTTCTTCCCAGTTGACTTTGTAGTTTTGGACATCCCAGAGGATGCCCATATACCTATAATTCTAGGAAGACCTTTCCTTCACACTGCATGTGCCATTATAGATGTAGGCACTGGGACTCTAACCTTCAAAGTAGGCAAGCATTCTATTATCTATGGCCTATCTTATAGGAAAAAGGATGCTATGACCCCCATCACATGTAATGCTATCACTTCTGAGAAGAAGTATGAGGTCATCACTACTTCTCCATCTTTATTACCTGTTCCTGTATCTGTTTTTACACCTCCGCCCCAGATTGGGAGCAGTAGGGAGGACACTTCTATTATGACCATTGCAGGAACTGGTTTGGGGAAACCCAAAGTGAAGGAAGTCATCATCCAGAGAGGAGGAATGGGATGCCTAAGCTATGAAGAAGATGAGGACCCAGACGTCGTGGATCGGGAGGAGAAGAAGAAGAGGAGGCAAACTCAAGAGGAGAGACCGTCGCATATGCTTTGCGACGGCGTAAAGAAGATGTGTTTTGCTACTAAAGCAAAAACCGTGGAGACTACGGCATGTCGTCAGAAGCCGTGGTCGGATATTTTCCGCATCTTTAGCGGATAGTTGTTTTGGTTGCAGTTTTTAAGACAATTTATTTTTGTTGTGTGAAACTTTTTATTTTGGTTTGCTCGTAGTTTTAGATCTTTTCCTTTATGTTTGAGTAGTTAAGACTTTAGAATCGTTTTTGGCATCTCGCGCATTGTCGGGCGCGCGTACTTTCTTGTTTTTTCAGATTTTACGAAGAAACGAAGACCTCCAGGACGCAGAGGGTCGACCGACCAGAAACATCAGTCGGTCGACCAGAGTCGCTGTATCGCTAAATTTTCCGTGATTCACAGGAGGTCGGTCGACCAGAATCATCGGTCGGTCGACCTACTCTCCGCTGTGGTCTTTCGTTTCTCTTCCTTGGAAATCGTGAAATTGACTTGGTTACACGAGTGGCACTGCTGGCCACCAAAACCTCCCAGCTTACGCTGGTTTGGGGAGGTTTTTCTCATGTGCTTCATAATCCAGTGAGTTCTTTCCAGTTTTTCCTTAATTTTTATTCTCTCTGCATCTTTACTTTAATTTTCTGAAACCTTTACTTAGGCTAATGCACAATGGGGACATTGTGCGGGTTGGTTTGGGGAATGGTTTCGTGTTGCATGCATTGTATTTTATCACACGTTTACTGCATTTCTGTCCTGCATCGTTCTTTTCTTTATTTTCCTTATATATACAAAAATCCAAAAAAATTCAAAAATTCAAAAAGAATTCCAAAAAATGCACGTTTATTTTTATAGGTCGAGTCGGAACGAAAGTATTTCAAGGTTGATTTAGCTATCTTACATGTTTATGCCTGTACCTTGCCTTGTCAACTTGTTTTAGTATAAGACTCTTTTGCATATCTACGAGTTTTTGTCAATTTGTATATCTTGAGACTTGACTTGTACCTTGGCAACCTGCTATACATTCTAAGTTTTAGAGCCTTATTCCTGGTTTCATTCTTAAACCAGTTGTCTAGGATGTGAGTAATACTCCCCTTGGAACATGTTACATCAATATGCATAAACATGAACTTGATTTGCTATATACTTGTTTTACTATCTCGTTTTGTGAATGTTGATACGGCATTTGGGATCCCTTTTCTCTTATTTACCCATAAGCTCCACATAGCCAAAATTGCCTCTTTATTCCCCCAAAACTACATCCCATACTTAGCCTACCCTTCCAAGCTAGTATCTGTGGTCTTTGGTTTAATCTTGAGACATCTTGGTTGTATGCTATCATGAGAAAAAAAAAAAAGAAAAGAAAGAAGGAAAAAGAAAGAAAGAAATAAAATATAACTGTTTATATTAATACGCGAATACAATATTTAATTAAATATAACCGTTTATATTTAATTTACGAATTAATCATGTAATCCGTATTAGCTAAAATTATTTAATCCGTATTAAATAATAATCTCAACATCTTATTGACTAATTTAATAGTCAATACCTCTGACTAACTGTTTAGTCATGTCCGGCATAAATGTGACTGTATTTTCATACCTTCACATATCTCAAACGTGTCCTATAGGTGTGACGTATAGGGACCAGTTGATCACCGCTATCCGTATGACAATAACGTCAAACTTATCTAGCAAGCCAACCGTTATTGATAAACGTGGATCAACTGGTAATAATACAAAAGTATGCCCTTGTGATCCTTAAAGAGATTTAATAAGTCATTGTACTTAATTGTTAAGGACACCAGCCCCAACAATCTCCCACTTGTCCGTACAAGGGTATGTGCAATGACGTTATCACACTACATGTGGAGGACACAATCTCCAACAGAGGGAAGCTCCCACTGTTATCCTATAACTCGTGACGTATTGATATACTAGAGGGATTAAAGAATCACTCGGAATTATCTAGTTACTTATGTGCTGAAATCTATATTGTAGTTATTAGTGATTTCATCGCTCTTACTATTTTCAAACATCTTGGCTATTTCATCAAGGTTATTCATATCTAACCATTTTGATTTCTAATGGGCGACCTTTTATTATCAATATAATAAACCTTCCCGTAAAACTCCATCATCTTATGATATAAAGTATTTGTTCATCTAGAATTGAAAACCTCTTATTCTTTACACCTTAAAGAATCACCCATCCTCTCTAAATGGTAGGCTTAATTCTTTTAATGAATATTGCTCCCACTAAAATCAATATTACTCGATCTCTTAAATGAACTTTTCATTTCTTGCATGTAAATCTTTATTTATCACTTGAATCATTATCACCATCACTATCCCTATAGTGATCTATTTTCATTCAATCAATCATCACCCTCTTTTCATGTCTTCGTTTCCTCGAGACGAATATGACATGATAATTTCCTTATAACTACATTGAGAGAATTGAGATGATTTGTTCTCTTTTATCTTATAAATTTAGAAAAAACATTTATTAAGGAACCGTTTTCCTTCCGATTACATACGGGGTTTCATTATATCCTCTCTTTGAAACAATGAACATAAGGAACCTTTCCTCGTGTGTCCTCCCGTAGTTTCTTCAGTGTCCTCTCGTAGTTTATTCAATTCATTCATTTAGGACTCTTCTTGAGACTCCCATGTAGGAATCTTCTCTAAGATCCTTTATTTTCATCATTGGTTTGCAAGCGAAATATTTTCTCCCACTCTATCCTTTTAACAATAACATTTACTTGTATAAGGATAGCAATTTCGATTTAACCAATGCATATGAATGTTTGAAGTTTTAGAGGTGTGATGAATACATTCTCATTTTCACTTAAAATGATCATCGTATAAAGAATTTAATGATTTCTTAATTTGATTGAAAGTTTCTCATGGGTGTAGTTCTCCGTTTTAATCAACATTTTGATTATTTATATTGATCGCATCAAGGTTTATTGTGTGATAAAATCACCATTATTCATGTTTTAACAAGGTATGCAATTTATTTGAGAAATCAAGACATTGATTAAGAACAAAAGTAGTGACTCGGGTTGAAAACCAAGTCACCAATATCCAAAATTACAACCATTGTTTTAGGATTTTAATCCTTGTCTTACAAGAAAATAAATTGTTCCATAAATAAAATGCAAAATATGAAAGAAGACGATATGAAAATTAGAGCCTAGCTCTTCAAGTCTTCGATCAATTGGATGCTACCATAGCCATCCAAGTAAGGAACCTCATGCTTCCTTCTCCTTGCCCTTATCATTATTAGGAGGTGGCCCTTTAAAACAATTAAAATGGGTAAATATCAACACATTTGTATCAGTATACATTAGTTGATAAATGATATGAATTTAAACGAGAATTATTACCTACGGCAGTTGCCTTCCCATTTTTGAGATCGCTTAAGTATTTGGGGCAATTACGCTTCCAATGACCGATCCTCGTGCAATAGTGGCACTTGTCTTCGGATTTCGAAGAAGAGGTGGAAGCGCCTTTCGAAAAGGTCTTTTCTTTGGTCGCTTTGGGCTTGAACGTTTTTTTGCCTTTGCCTTTAAAGGCATTCTTCTTAAAGCTCGTTTTCCCTTTCTTTCGATGTTTAAAACATCCTTGGTGGAACTTTCATGAAATCCCATGTCCCTCTCGGCTTGGACGAGCATCTTATGCAACTCATCCAATGTTGTCTCTTGGTTTCGCATATTAAAATTCACCCGGAATTGAGCATACGATTTGACCTTATTGAGCGAGTGAAGAACTCGGTCAATTATTAGAGAGTCGGGAACATCAACGTCTTGCGTTTTTAGAGTCTCCGCGAGCTCAACGAGTTTGAGCACATGAGGGCTTATCTTTTGCCCTTCCTTCAAGGTAATGTCGAAGAAGGCGGAAGCCGCCTCATATTGAATCACCCTTGGAGTTTGCGAAAACATGGTCGCAAGCTTGGTGTATATCTCATATGATGTGGTCAACTTGATCATACTCCTTTGGAGATCCGGCTCCATGGAGAAGATGAGCACATTTTTAAGAGCGGAGGACTCTTTCATGTAGGCTTCATAGGCCTCACGAGTTCCGATCGCAGAACGAGCGGTTGGAGCGGGAGGAGCGGCTTCGGATAGGTAACGACTCTTATCGTCACCATGAGCGGCCAAAAGTAATTGTGCATCCTAATCCTTAAAATTGGAACCATGCTTATCGAGTTTGCAACGATCCATAAAGGATCGAAGCCATGATACGTTAGTGAGAGGTGGAGCGTTGGTAGCCATTGATGATGTTGAAAATTAAACTACAATAAAAAGAAGAAATTAAAACAACATCATTTTCAAAACTCGTAAATAATATTAAACAAGTTTATTCTATTAACTTAATGATCTCTTACCCAATTAAGTAAACAATTCCGAGACCCAAACCTAATTCGGGCACGGTATAGCCGATTCATCCCTAATTGGTATAATTTGGTGGATTAACCTCTTAATCGGTTCTACCTTAGAACTCTCGGTCGACAATTTTCTAAAAATCGTCTTTAGCCCGAACTTATTGCAACTACGGTTACGAATACTTTCATTGAGATCAACCAAATTTCAGGGTGTAATCTTATTACCCCACTTACCCAACGTGACAATTTTAGTACCCCGGTATAGCCGAGCCTACGTTCTTGTGAAGAAGGGATTCATGGGTCCATACTTTTTGGTAAGGCTAAGTCTCAATATTTATAAGTAAGAGATCTAGTCAAATTATTATCTATCTCCGTTTAAGTGAACTAAGTCGGTGAATTATCGATAAAAAAAATGACTAGGTCGACTAAATCGAAAAATGCATGAGACGATATATGACGATTTGGCTATGCATGCAAACATATAAAAAGCAAAATAAAAGCATAAAAATAAACCCTAGTATGGCCTTTCCTAGAAAAGAAATAATAAAAGTACAAATTCGGAAACCAACTCCTTTGGTCCCTTGAACTTCACGAGGCACGCACTTCGAGGTAAACACCGTCTTGTTCGGAACTCCTTTCCGAATGGCACCGTCTTCAAGGATCTCCGAAATTTGCAAAAATTACAAATTTTCTAGTCTACTTTATACATTATAAAATAGAAATAAATTACAATTGGGTGATACGAGATCACAAAATTACAACCGAATCGGTAACCCCTTACATTACGGGAAATACCGATTAAAAACTAAGGCCATACTAAGTAAATTACATAATTCCCAAAATTACGTAAATAAATCATGACATTCATAATAAAAATATGCAATGCTTATGAATATATGAACTAACATGCAAACCCTAAGCCAAATCGTCCTATTAAATATCAATTATATAAATAGTTATCGTATACCTCGGTTTATGGAATTGCGTGTTTTAACGTTTAACAACACTATGCATTATATGAATCGGTATTCATACTTAAGTTAATCATCCCAACTCATATAGGTTTCAAAATTTAGTCTTACTCAAACTTTGAACATGACTTAACTTAACATATTTTAATATTGTTCGGTATAAGTCGGTTTTACGGGAAAAATAATATAAAAATCCAAAAGAGTCATAAAATTTCGAAAAATTCAAAATTCAAATTTTGAAAAATCTGGAATGTGCTTAAAATTTCAGAACTTTAAAAATATTACTATTTATACGGTTTTAACATTTATTTCGGAAATAAGACGTAAAACGAGCATTTTAGGTCGGAAAATTCAATAATTAATTCCATAAATGCAAATAAAATACTAATAATATTTTTACACTTTCCAAAACACTTTAAGAACATAAAATGGACAGAAAAATAAATTACACACTGCCCAAGTAGCCGAAATATCAATAAATATGACTCTTTAAATTCAATTTTAAATGCAACTTTTCAACAAATTAAAATTAAATAAATAAGAAACTTTTGGCTCCTAAGAAAACTTAGTGATGAATATATCATATATGACTATTATGGGTTAAATTTTCCGGCCATTTTAACAACTATTGCAAATTTTAACGATTTTCGTCATATGTCGTACGATTTTAACCTTTAAAATTATTTCTCAAGCATAAAATAAGATAAAAATCTCGAAATTTTTAAACATGCTGGAAATAATAATATATATGACATCGTGTTAAAGTTTTATGGCCAAATTCCAACTTAAACTATTAAAGTCGAAATAATGTCACTAATTACCCGATTTTTACTTTAAAAATCTATAATATTGCAATATATGAGATAAATTTCTGGAAAATTTAGCATACATTTTAAATATTTCATGTGACATCCTCATAAATTTTTATAGTCAAATTCCAAATATAACTATACAAACCCATTTTTATTCATCTTATTGCATTTTAACCTTTAAAATTCATATCACATGTTTTATAAGTCCATAATTTACTACAATTCATATTCATAACATAGGATATACATGTGAAAACATACTGAAAAATCTCGGCCAAAAGATGATTTTTACTATTTTTCCCAAAATAAACGATTTTTAACCATTAAAAACTAATAAAACCGAGATTTAATATACCAATAACCAATATTCATGCAAAATATATTCCAAATATTCTAAAACATTTTAGAAAACAGTAGGTATTCATGCTTAAATAATTTCGGCCATATCTTATATCAAACGAAATTCCAAATTTTATTTTGTTATCTTAATAACTCCGTAAAAACGTAAACGGAAAGCATGCAAACAACCTAGTTGCTCTGATACCAATTGTTAGGTTTAGTTACTCATAAACTAATTATTTTAGTCATACTAAAACTAATCTTATAATTAACATTTTAATTATCTCATTATATAGATCTTATGCATGCTAAAATAATGCGGAAATAGTGAAGATTTCGAACCCTTACACACGGTCCAAAATATAGCAAGGATGATCCTTGAAATGTTCAACAAGAACACCTCCTTTGTGATGCACCAAGACAACCCTTGATTGAACCGAAACTTTGATTATGCTAGTACAAAAATCGGTTTTTCCTTAAAACGATTCTAATCTCTTTAATTAGAATTTCAATACTAATATTATAACTTATTATAGAATTAGTATTATTATCTTATAATGATTTTTGAGGATTTTGGTTCTTATTTTTCTTACCTTAGAAAAACTTGAAAAGCATTAGGAATGAATCTTGTTGCAAGCATGCCATAATATTTATGAAGTGTGGCTAGGGTTTTGTGGGTGGCCGGGTACATGGGGAAGAACAAGGGGGGAACATTCACCCTTTTCTAAGTCATTAGGGTGGCCATAGGTATTAGTTCCAAGGTCACCTTTAATGATTGTGTTTGTAGGGTAATTAAAGAGAATAATACCCACATAAACATCCCTAAATAAGCCTCACAAAACCGGCACATCCACATTCAAAATGGACCTCATTTTACAATTTTATCAACTTTACAATTGTTTGTCATGTGACATACAATGTGTCACAATGTTATAAAATAACAGTTGTTTTTAATTTAATCATACATATTTATCAAGTAAATATTATTCATAAATTAATAAATCATATTTATCAAGTTGACAAGTAATTCAAAATTACCAACATGGAAAATGATTATTTATAATTATCGTCGATACGATTTACAACCTTTGTGTTAATTATAACCTGATTCATTCTAATTACGATATTATGAAATATCATTTAATGTTTAACAATTGACACGTTTCAATTTTAAACATAAATCTTACAATAAGATTTAACCTCTGATTTCTCGATATACGAGTTTAAGGAATATGATCAAATCGTATCAACATACATTTGATCACTTTATCAATTAAGGGAATTGTCCTAAAGGTGTTACCTAAAGGGATCAACTGACCACCACCGTCATACGACAGTAATGTCAAACTCTAGCTAGCCAATCATTACCGATTAATGTTGGTTAGTTGACTAATATAAATCGTATCATCTCTTGCGCATTCTCGTCATGAGATTTAATTACGTGATCGCACTATTGTTGAGGGCACATTTCCCAACATTGGGCAAATTGATCAGAGCAATATTGTCAATGAAGGGTGAATCTGCATAGCTATCTTGGGATGCCTTCTCCAGGGGCCTGGGAATGCCGGGTATTTTGGTGATTATATCCTTCAGCTCTCGGTAACGCTGGTATGATAGACTGACTGCTCCTGAGAATGGGTTGAAAGGCGGAGGGAAGAAGCCAGGAGGGGCTCCTCCCCAAGGACCTAAGGACGGTTGGCTGGGAGGTGGGTTAGTTACCACGGATGGGTTGAAAGCTGGCCATGGATGCCAACCAACTGCTGACTGCCCATCCTCCGGCGCTGAACTGGTTCTTGGGTGCAGACTTGACAGGGGTCTCTAGCGTACATCCAACTGAAGGCTGCGGAGGTGTACCTGAAAAAGTCAAAGGATCAGTCCCAGGGGAAAACAAGGCGTAGGATTACCTGCAGGCTGAACTGGACTGGATTGCGGTACTCTGAACATAGAAGAATCCAGATCCAGTATCTTTAGGCCACTGCTTGGGGTTATGACGCCTAGATCCAGCCTGGTGACGACTTCCTGGGGAATCGTCCGGTTCGGCCTCCTCTCCCGAAGGGGTTGAAGGTCTGTCCGGGTCCTGGCTGTAGCACTCTGGCGTCTCAACCGGGCGGGAGACTGCGGCGATCTGCTCTCTCAGGTCCAGATTGTCCTTCTTCAGGCCCTCTATGGCTTCCTGCAGAGCGCTCATCCCGTAGACCACCATCTACATCCGATCTGGGCTGGGGATTCTTGGCAGCGGGCTTACTCCAGGTATCTGGGCTTCTCCACTCCTGCTGGGGCTGCTTTCTCTGCTCTGCCTTGAGGGAGCAGACACATGGGCTGATTTGGGGGGCTAAGGAGGTCTCCTATACGAGGTAGCAACCTTTGAGGCTGTGGTCTGACATGCAGTGGAGCGTGGTCCTGTGAGACCAGCGGATACGGTAGGGTTGGTCCCACTGGACTGGGCTGGAGTGCTCTAGGAGCTGGAGGGATTATCTTTATTCCCAGACATGATTTCGTGATAAGATGACGATTTCAAATATTTAAATGCGCACTATGCCCCACGGTGGGGGCCAAATTGTTTTGGTAAATCTTCTATCGGGTCGAGTTATTGTGATGTGGGTCAAAGTACCAACCAATAAATGATTTTACGTAAATAACAAAGGCAAAGAACGAAGAAATAAAAGAATGGACACACGAGGTTTTGGTGACGCGGAAAAACCCAATGAGGGAAACAACCGTGGGGGGAACGAAATCCCACCAAGTTTTCACTATTTTCGAGGATAATCACTGTTTTGGGCTAAGTACAAATGTTGATGTGCGTAAGTAAAGCTTTCAACGTCAGTATGAATACATTATGAATGACCTAATTTTCCTTTTATAAACAAGGACTTTTGTTCAGTTGGTCCTGGTCCTGGTCAGCTCTAGGAATATAGGAGTGAGTCTAGGGGAATATTCCTCTAGGGTTTTGACCCCTTCATATCCCTTCAACGTCTCTTTTCCCGTATATGAACTGGCTTTGTCAATGGGTTGCTTTCTTCCTGGCTCGTCTTTGGGCCCAATAACATAATGACAGATTTTGGGCTAAAGACTATCCCGGGCTGCATTTTGTACTTGTGGCTTTGTACTTAGATTCTTATACTTATCTATTGTTAATTTTTCTTCCGCATGTTTAATATTGTTAAAGCACCTCGCATGTTTTATTTATCTCGTCAAAAGTTTTAAATCCATGCATTTTTCATGCCATGTGTATGTTTATATTTCCGCTGCCGCAAGGGGTTTTACAGTTGGTAACAAAGCGTTATCGCTCCTGACGCACACATGTAATCCCAAAACCTAACTTGACTAATAAGTTGAATAATGAATGAGAGATTTGGGTAGACTTAAGGACAAGTGGTAGGCTGTTTGTGCTTGTTAATTGTTAAGGTAACACCGTTCTCTCTTTTGAAGGATGGTGATAACTACTGCCACGGAGAATACTATAATGCAAGCACTCCTGCAAGTCCTAGAGAACCATAGAGTTCAAGCTGAAGTTGTTCCTCCTCCTCCTCCGCATGGTAACGATGCTAATAGGCATGGTGGCTTCTCTTGGATTGCCTCTCAGATGGCTAGGAGCCATGCTAAGACCTACAGCGGTGAAGTTAATCTAGTTGCCTTATCAGAGTGGTTTAGAGATATGGAGAAGAGTTTCTCCATGTACTCAATTGTTAGGGAGGATAGGGTACGTTTAGCTCCTCACTTCCTGACGCATGAGGCAGACCGCTGGTGGATTCTTACTGGTCCAACTTTCCTCCTTGATCCGTTGTTTGATTGGGACATGTTCAAAGACAAGATAGAGACCCGCTTCTACCCAAAGAAGCTTCGTTCGCAAAGATTGAAAGAGTTCATGGATCTCAAACAAGGAAAGATGACAGTGTAACAGTTCACAAACAAGTATAATCAGTTGGCTCACTTTGCTTCTCGGTTCGTAAGGGATAAATCCGAGAGAGTCTACTTCTACAGAGGGAAGCTAAGTCCTCGCATCGAGAGTATGATTCGCAGAGATTCTACTTCTTTCGTGGAGGTTTACAACGATGCCATTTGGGCAGAGGGATCGATTAAGGCTTTAGACGAGGAGATCCAAGCCCTCTCCCTACCTAGTTCTTCACCAGCTTTCCCTCAACGCAAGAGACCCTCTACTTCTTCACCATCTTCTCCCCGTGCAAAAAAGATGTAGTTGGTGCATTCTAGTGGACTTTCTACCCTAGCTACTGCTTCTAGAGGCAAAGGACCCCAGGGTACCGAACATCGTCAAGACCATCGCTCTGGCACGAGTCGCTTTGGAAGACCGCATTTGTGCTATCTGTGGGGAATAAAGCATGTATTCACCCTAAACTTGCAGGATTATAATGAAAAATACAGTTGTGATTATTGTCATAAGTTAATAAAAAGCATGAAAAAGAAATCAACCTTGGGTCCTTGCTTGAATAGGCCTAAGAACAGGAATTAACACAAATTCCCTCCTATAACTTGCACCCAAGACTTAGAATGAGACGTGGCCGCGTGTGCTAGAAATCCTCTCCAACTGCCTTGCAATATTGGGAGAGCTATTAAGGTTTTAGATGTGAGATCTGAGGTTTTGGGAGAAGAAGGCTCTCAAAACCCTAATTTTTCCTTGAGATTTGTTTAAACAGTGAAACAAGAGTCCCTGACATAAGGAGAGTCCTCCTCCTTATGTAGCTCTTTTGGCCGAAATTTCCAATAGGGTAGGAGTGGGCTTTCCACTCTTACCTTATTCTAATTTGTGATTCGACCCATTTAGCTAAACTTTATTCGCGGGTTTTGTTTATAAATCGTATGCATGTTATCAGATATTAATGCAGTCGATGTATTAATAATGGTCTGATAAAATTACGATATTGTATAATTACCCAAATTAATATAACTGTTTATATTAATACGCGAATACAATATTTAATTAAATATAACCGTTTATATTTAATTTTACGAATTAATCATGCAATCCGTATTAGCTAAAATTATTTAATCCGTATTAAATAATAATCTCAACATCTTATTGACTAATTTAATAGTCAATACCTCTGACTAACTGTTTAGTCATATCCGGCATAAATGTGATTGTATTTTCATACCTTCACATCTCTCAAACGTGTCCTATAGGTGTGACGTATAGGGACCAGTTGATCACCGCCATCCGTATGACAATAACGTCAAACTTATCTAGCAAGCCAACCGTTATTGATAAACGTGGATCAACTGGTAATAATACAAAAGTATGCCCTTGTGATCCTTAAAGAGATTAATAAGTCATTGTACTTAATTGTCAAGGACACCAGCCCCAACAATCTCCCACTTGTCCGTACAAGGGTATGTGCAATGACGTTATCACACTACATGTGGAGGACACAAGCTCCAACAAACTCCCACTTGTCCGTACAAGTGTAGGTGCGATAACCGAATCTCATATCCTTTTAAAATTTCTCCCACTCAATGTAAGACAATTTGCAAATCCGCGTTCGCAAAGGTCGTATCTCACAAGCGATCTGTATCAAGAGTGGTTTCCCCGACTAGAGAGTAACTTAACTGATAAAACGAATCTGTATTCGAGCATGGCCATGCATTTCAGTTACTACTCCTCGAGTGGCCCTGAGAAATGATAAAATCCTGATAAGGGTTTGGATATTTCCCTCAACTCGAATCCTGCCGATATCGCCCAGCATGAAATAACCCAGAAAAAATCCTCTTGGCCCCTGTTACGGTGACCGTGGGAAAGAAACCAAAGTTACCCAAAATCTGTCTTAATCTCAAGAGACAGTTGAAGGTCAAAAGACTCGACTCTAAGGAACACTATGGAGGTCCCATCCACGACCAGGCACCCAATGTTATAAAACATTTAGGACTCCATAACGTTGTCACGGGGTGTCCTACGAGATATCTGTATAACTCGCCTTTGTGATTGGTCAGTCATCCACGTGACTTATGGCTCGTTGAACCCACCATCAACCAACGTCACAAAATGATTACCTGAGTTATCAGCTCAAGTGGGTAATCAAGGACCAAAACGATGTAATGTTAATCAGTTCACTTTGTGGTGTTCAAAATTGGCGTACAATTCCACATGAGAAACAAAACATTTTATATCATAACAATAAGGTTGAATAGAGTACACGAGAAAATGAATTATTACATGAATTCATAAAAGAGTACTACAACTTAGGAACACATCCAATTCCCATGGAATGAATGTGCCCTTCATGCTTATCACGTGGTAATGCTTTTGTGAGAGGATCAGCTATGTTGTCATCCGTAGCGATCTTATCAATTAAAATCTCCTTTTGCTCCACGTAATCTCTGATTAGATGAGCTTTCCGTTGTACATGCCTAACCTTGTTGCTAGACTTATGCTCCTTAGCTTGGAAGATGGCACCGCTATTGTCACAATAAACGGTGATTGGGTCATTCGAACTAGGCACTACCGAGAGTCCTTGTAAGAATTGACGCATCCATATTGCTTCCTTAGCTGCTTCCGAGGCGGCATAGTACTCGGACTCAGTCATAGAATCTGCTGTAACACTCTGTTTAGAACTTTTCCAGCTGACAGCAGCGCCATTAAGAGTAAAAATGAATCCAGACTGAGATTTCGAGTCATCTCGATCCGTTTGGAAGCTAGCATCTGCGTAACCTGTGGCGCAGAGCGTCGAGTCGCCTCCGTAAGTCAATCCCCAATCTTTAGTCCTCCGTAGGTACTTAAGAATGTTTTTCACGGCCATCCAGTGTTGTTCACCTGGATGAGCTTGGAATCGACTTGTCATACTCAATGCATATGCAACGTCAGGACGTGTGCATATCATAGCATACATGATCGATCCTATTGCCGAAGCATAAGGAATCCGACTCATGCGCTCTTTCTCTTCCAGTGACTTAGCTTCTTGAGTCTTGCTCAAGTGAAGCCCAGGAGTCATAGGAAGGAACCCTTTCTTGGAGTTCGTCATACTGAATCTCTCTAGAATCTTATCTATATAAGACTCCTGACTGAGAGACAACATCCGTCATGATCTATCCCTGTAGATACGGATGCCCAAAATTCTTTGTGCCTCTCCCAGATCTTTCATCTGGAAATGGTTTTCAACCATGCTTTAACCGAAGAAAGGAGAGGTATGTCATTCCCAATCAAGAGTATGTCATCGACATACAGTACTAGGAAGACAATCTTGCTCCCACTCGACTTGATATAGAGACATGGTTCCTCGACTGATCGAACGAATCCATTCTCTTTTATCACTTGGTCGAAGCGATGATTCCAACTCCGCGATGCTTGCTTAAGTCCATAGATGGAACGCTTAAGCTTGCAAACTTTCTTAGGATGTGCTGGATCGATAAAACCCTCGGGTTGTACCATGTACAACTCTTCCTCCAAATAACCGTTTAAGAAGGCGGTTTTAACGTCCATTTGCCATATTTCATAATCATGAAATGCGGCGATCGCTAAGATAATCCGAATGGAACGTAGCATGACTACGGGTGCAAAGATCTCATCATAGTGCAAGCCTGGCACTTGAGTGAAACCTTTAGAAACTAGTCTAGCCTTGTGGATATCTTGTTGTCCTTCCACGGCATGCTTTATCTTGTAAAGCCATTTGCATTGAAGGGGACGTACCTTTGCAGGTAGGTCCACAAGATCCCACACGTTGTTCTCATACATGGAGTCCATCTCGGATTGCATGGCTTCTAGCCATAGCTTTGAGTCAGAACTAGTCATGGCACCTTTATAGGTTGTGGGTTCATTACCCTCTAGGAGTAAGACGTCATCTGTATCATGTTCCTCGACCATACCAATGTATCTGTCCGGAGGAATAGAGACTCTTCCCGACCTCCTAGGTTCCTCAGGAATATCTACCGCAGCCTCGGTTGAAGGAACTGTTTCCTCCAATGGTTGCTCGGCAGTTGGTTCTTGAACCTCCGATAACTCGAAGGTTCTATTACTCGACTTGTTCTCGAGAAATTCTTTCTCTAAGAACGTCGCACTAGCCGCAACAAAAACACGTTGTTCGGTTGGCGAGTAGAAGTAATGACCAAAAGTTCCCTTTGGATAACCTATAAAGTATGTCTTGACCGATCGCGGGCCGAGCTTATCCTCGTGTCTCCACTTGACATAAGCCTCGCAGCCCCAAACCCGTATAAAGGACAAGTTAGGGACCGTTCCCTTCCATAATTCGTATGGAGTCTTGTCAACAGCTTTAGACGGACTTCGGTTAAGTATTAGAGCGGCCGACAAAAGAGCATAGCCCCACAATGAATCAGGCACGACGGTGTGACTCATCATGGATCGAACCATATCGAGTAGAGTTCGATTTCTCCGTTCGGACACACCATTTAATTGTGGTGTTCCAGGTGGAGTCAACTGTAGCACGATGCCACAGTCTTTAAGGTGTTGATCAAACTCGTGTGAAAGATACGCACCACCACGATCCGAACGTAGTGCTTTAATCTTTCTACCCAGCTGGTTCTGTACTCGATTCTGGTATTCTTTGAACTTGTCAAAGGATTCACTTTTGTGCTTCATTAAGTAGACATAGCCATATCTACTCAAATCATCCGTGAAAGTGATGAAATACCTATAGCCTTCTCGTGCGTTGATCGACATAGGGCCACATACGTTCGTATGTATGAGTCCTAATAGGTCGGCAGCGCGCATTCCAACACCTTTGAAGGAAATACGAGTTATCTTGCCGATGAGACATGATTCACACGTGCCATATGATTCGAAATCAAAGGGCGAGATAGCTCCGTTCTGTATGAGCTGTTTTACGCGTTTCTCATTTATGTGTCCCATACGACAATGCCATAAGTAAGTTTGATCTTTGTCACCTACCTTTAACCTTTTATTATTCACATGTAATATCTCGGTGGTTTGATCTAAAACATAAATTCCATTCATGGAAACTGCCTTGCCATAAATCATATTGTGTAAGGAGAAAATACAGCTATTATTCTCTATTATAAATGAAAAGCCGAGTTTGTCAAGCGCAGAAACTGAAATAATGTTTTTGGACAAACTAGGAACATAATAACAGTTATATAAAAATAACTCGAATCCACTTGGAAGCTGGATCACGTATGTTCCCTTCGAGACTACAGCAACACGTGCTCTATTCCCGACACGCAGGTCCACCTCACCCTTGATTAGGGGTTCTTGGTTTCGGAGGCCCTGCACATGATTAAATAGATGAGAACCACAACCAGTATCAAGTACCCAAGTTCCGCAACTTGCGTGGTTAATCTCAATCATGTGAATAAAAGAAGAAGAAGACATACCAACAGGAGTAACGCGGCCTGCCTTAATGTCCTCGCGATACACGGGGCATGAGCGCCTCCAATGCCCAGTCTTGTGGCAATGGTGACATTCCATGCTAGTATCCTTGCTCTTAGTCTTGCCCTGTGAGTTGCTCGACTCACCTGGCCCACTCTTAGTAAATCCTGGTTTCTTGAACCTGGGCTTACCTACTGCTAGGTCGCCCTGAGCTTTAGCCTTCCCTTTACCCTTTCCCTTACTGGAGATCATGAGAACATCCTGCTTCATGCTCCCACTTAATTTCAGATCCTTCTCAGTCTGTACGAGAAGGGAGTGGAGCTCATGAGGAGTCTTCTTCATGTCGTTCATGTAGTAGTTGGCCCTAAAGAGGGCGAACCCATCATGAAGCGAATGAAGCATACGATCAACGATTATGTTCTCACTGATCTTGCAGTTTAGGGCCTCCAGTTTCTCGATATTCTCAATCATGTGAAGAATATGTGGGCTAACAGCTTGGCCCTTCTGGAGTTTCGCCTCAAAGAAGCGACAGGTATGCTCATAAGAAACGATTCTCGGAGCCTTTGAGAATTCGTTAGTGAGCGTGGTGAAAATCTTGTTTGCACCATGGGTTATGAAGCGTCTTTGCAAATTGGATTCCATTGCATAGATGAGTACGTTCTTTATCGCACCCGCTTCCATGACGAAGTCGCTATGAGCGCGAACTTCGTTAGCTCTAGCTCCAGTTCCTGGGTGTGGCGGAATGGGATCAGTTAAGTACTTGAGCTTTCCGTCAGCAATGGCAGCATTCCGTAGTGCTGCCTCCCAGTCAGAGAAGTTTGACCCATCATTCCTCAGTCTTGTGGACTGATTCATGGAGTCCATGAAGGCTTTTAGCCAGGATTCACGTGCTAGCTTGGCACTTGGCATTGGGTCTTCACCAGCCATTTAGTTATACAGTAGTTTAATTGAACGTGTTCTAGACTGAAAAGAAGATAAAACAAAACCATATAAGCAACTCATTGTTGTGATTTAAGTCTATATTAAATTGAATTTAAACTCGTAGACTCATGCATTTATATAATTGATCTCCCTCAAGAATTATATAAATGATCCCAAGACTCAATTTCCGTATATTGATAAGCCCACAGTTTGGCTAATTCCAATCGTTGGAACTCTTGGTCGATAGATTTCCGTAAATCCTATCTATTAGTCCATCTCACTCACTAGATAGTATCGAGTGACCATGATGTTGAGATAAAATAAATCATCTGTTCCCACTTACCCGACGTAGAAGGGGTCATATTATGCCTACCGACGAAGAAGGGATTCATGGGAGGCTGATTTATAAAGACTAGTCTCAATTTTTGGTTATACGAGGAAGACCCCATCAACTTTTATTTATTCATATTAAGTGAACTAATATCTAGCAAATGCGTGAATGAATTAAATAAAGTGATGGCTTTGCAATTGACATGTGACATCTGTATTGTCACAGAAAACTAACGCGTAACCTCTACATGAGTCAGTTTTCAGGCATGATATAAGTGGTTTGGTTTTAGGCGGAATATGATGCAAGCTATTATCGATGAAAGCATAAAATGAAAGCAATAAACGTAAATAAAAAGTCCTAGTGTGGCCTATCCTACCAAAATAAACATAAAACAACTTGGAATCCACCGTTGGACCCTAGAAGCTTGTCTTGATGTTCCATCTTGGTCCTTGCAGCGGGAGTGAGCATCCGGTCTCCGTCTTGTCTTTGGTCTTCACAAAATTACTAATTTAAATTACAAAAGTAGTCCTAGATACATTCTAATTTAAATACAAAAGTAATTACATGGCAAAAACCCAAAACGGAGATTCAAGATCTCAAGATTACAAGCAAGATTGTGTCCCATCATTACGGTGACACAATCTTCTAAGGCCACACTAAGTTACAACCGTTTGCAAAATTAAATACGTTATTGAAAGCATTCATTAGACATTCAACAAGACGATAAATAAAATGCATCAACTAAATAAAAATTCATACATGACATAATACTGTTATTATGATTAACAAATTTTTACCAAACCACCTTTTAGGATTAAAATTATGTGATTATACCGTTTTAACCACTTTAATTTTAATAAGTTTATAATCCTATTATTTTAAACCGTTTTAAAATAATATGTATCAAACGAGGGTGAACCGTTTCACAAAATTAATAATATACTATTTCCGTATATAGTATATTACTAAAGGCCATGTGAAAATAAAACATGTTATTTTCGGAAATAAAAAAAAAACGAGTCTGTTACAGGGGTGGTCTACCGACCCAAAAAACAGGTCTACCGACCACCTGACGAAAAAAAAAATTTTTTTTTTTTTTTTTTAAAGCAGAATGGTCGACCGACCACAAAACACGAAACCGAGTTTCTGAACACGATTTCTCACAAAAGATAAACTGTCGAAACAGAAAAACACGCAGGAGGCGGTCGACCGACCGACTTAGCGGCAGAAGACGATTTTTCAGGTTTTAAAACTTACGAAAAACACAAAGGTAAAATTTTCATGGCCTGGCTCTGATACCACTTGTGGGGAATAAAGCATGTATTCACCCTAAACTTGCAGGATTATAATGAAAAATACAGTTGTGATTATTGTCATAAGTTAATAAAAAGCATGAAAAAGAAATCAACCTTGGGTCCTTGCTTGAATAGGCCTAAGAACAGGAATTAACACAAATTCCCTCCTATAACTTGCACCCAAGACTTAGAATGAGACGTGGCCGCGTGTGCTAGAAATCCTCTCCAACTGCCTTGCAATATTGGGAGAGCTATTAAGGTTTTAGATGTGAGATCTGAGGTTTTGGGAGAAGAAGGCTCTCAAAACCCTAATTTTTCCTTGAGATTTGTTTAAACAGTGAAACAAGAGTCCCTGACATAAGGAGAGTCCTCCTCCTTATGTAGCTCTTTTGGCCGAAATTTCCAATAGGGTAGGAGTGGGCTTTCCACTCTTACCTTATTCTAATTTGTGATTCGACCCATTTAGCTAAACTTTATTCGCGGGTTTTGTTTATAAATCGTATGCATGTTATCAGATATTAATGCAGTCGATGTATTAATAATGGTCTGATAAAATTACGATATTGTATAATTACCCAAATTAATATAACTGTTTATATTAATACGCGAATACAATATTTAATTAAATATAACCGTTTATATTTAATTTTACGAATTAATCATGCAATCCGTATTAGCTAAAATTATTTAATCCGTATTAAATAATAATCTCAACATCTTATTGACTAATTTAATAGTCAATACCTCTGACTAACTGTTTAGTCATATCCGGCATAAATGTGATTGTATTTTCATACCTTCACATCTCTCAAACGTGTCCTATAGGTGTGACGTATAGGGACCAGTTGATCACCGCCATCCGTATGACAATAACGTCAAACTTATCTAGCAAGCCAACCGTTATTGATAAACGTGGATCAACTGGTAATAATACAAAAGTATGCCCTTGTGATCCTTAAAGAGATTAATAAGTCATTGTACTTAATTGTCAAGGACACCAGCCCCAACACTATCATTGTAGGAAGCCCGGACACCTAGCCGTTTGATGCCCTGAGAAGGACGCTGCCAACAATTCCACTGCTGATGTCCAAAGATCGAAGGCCAAGGGTACTGTGTTCGTGATGAGCCATGCTGCAGCCGAGACTTGCGCTCAGTTGATTACTAGTATGTCTTCGTCGTTGACTTTTTCCCTTCTATCTTCTAAGACCCCAAGGTCGTGTTCTTATTCTTCTTGTGTACCTCCGTTCTTGAATTCTCTTCCATCATACCTTGGAAACTACTTACATGTCTTCCTGGCTCGACCCTACTTCTGAAACATATCCTCCCATGGCTCGTATGAGGTAACTTACTTTTAATGGACTGTGAAGAATTTCTTTACGATAACCGCAAATCATGTTTTGAGACATGTTGATGTTTGAGGAAAACCTAGGAAGCATTGTGAGACATGTTTTGTTAACCCCAGTGTCTATGTGTTTACCAATTGGAAGAGTGAGGGTGAATAATGGAATAATTACGCTAAGTAGGATTTTTATACCTAGCTTTCTGTGGAACTTAGATATGAGGACCCTGTTGAATCGTGAGTATTGGTAGATTTGGAAGTACCATTTGAGGATTTAAATAAGATACTTGGAATCCTAGATGATTTAGAGGAACGTGCTTTAGATAATGATGATGTCAAATAGATGAATGAGGTAAGATGATGATACTTAATCTTGGGGAAGTATTGGAATGCAGAGAGAACCATACATTTGAGGAACGAGAGTTATTTGTAACGATGTGAGAGCAGTGAGACCGCTACGATTTGACTTGTGGAGTTGACTGAGTGTTTGAACTTAAGTTATTTGGTGAATCTCAGCGTTTACCTAGGGAAGTACTTGATGAAGCAAGATGGTGCATCACTGTTAGGTAGACAGTTTGGAATAACTTGTTGGAAAATGGAAGCTCGTTGACTTAATAATAAATTGGGAAGTAATATACAGTTGTCATTTGAGGAATCTTAGAGTTTGAATATCCACACCTTAGAGAACAATTCAGACTGGAATGATGGTAACCTGTGTATTTTGAGGAATCATGGCACAGTATGACGCCTTGAGAGTATCTTAATGAGAGAGATGATGTACGAGTATTACTTGAGGACTTGAAAGTTGTTGCTTTTGTAAGGTTTTTGCCGCGAATGTTCCCTTTATGGTGGTAAGTTCGAACTTGAGGATGTCATTTTATCCCTGGAAATCGAGTTTAGAGATTCAAGACCGTTTGTGAAAGGTTGTTTGAGGAGCGATGTGGTAAAAGCTCCATCATGGATAGGGTAGTTTTGAATCGTACGAGGAAGTGTCCCATCAAAATCGTAGTCAGAGTGCTTAATTTGGAAAGAAAGAGAGGAAAACCTTTTGAGGATTTTGAGAAACCTGAGCCTGTGGAGTCATTTGTTCGAAATCATAATCCCTCCCGTGCACCGATTCTCTTTTTGTGCTCTTGTAAATTCGTTAAGCTGCCTTTCTTTTGGTCGATCGTAAACTTGTTGGATTTTTACAACTTTACTCTTTCTGAGAATTTGGGTATAAAAGTTTACTTTTGAAAGGTTTTGTTTAAAGTAAAGGGGTAATTTTTCAACTTTGATGGATTTCAGTATTAATTTACGCGAAAACATTGTTTTAAAGAGTTACATGTCTTGCAATTTGATTTATCTCAGCGTCGATTTGTTATTTGAACTCGTTATTGGAGACGTCTGATAACCTGAACTATGCTTACCGACACCGGATCAATCTAAATTTTGGATTTTAATTGATTTAATTTTGGGACTTGTCTCAGATTTGGAAATTCGGGCTCTTGAATGTACAACGAGAACCCCAGCGTCCATTGAGGAAGACTTGTGCCTTGGAAATTATTTTTGAAATCTGCGAAAGAAACCTAAGTTTTTATATATCAAGTTCGGTGAACGTTTTGGTTTTAACGTTGTCCTTGTGATTGCTTTCAAGTTTCGAGGACGAAACTTTTTGAAAGATGGGGTCATTGTAACATCCCGTATTTTCGTATAGGAATATTTTAATAATTTAAAGTAATTTCCGGAATTTAATAATATTTTAATAATAGTCGTAATTTATATTTTTAAGATTTCCGTTAAGTTCCGTCTTAAGATCCTGTATTCTTAAGATGCCTTGATTCACTTAGTAATATCCCTTCTTAAATTTCCGTTCCACTTAAATAAAGCAAACCCGACTCTTTAAATAAAAAGGACAACCCTTCTCCTCTATCCATCGACATTTCATTTTGCACAAACCCTTTCACAGTAACTCAAACCTCCCACTTTTATCCCCTCTTTAAGAACTTCAAGAGATAATCTCGAACCCTTCCTCAACTCTTATCAAGGTAAATTTTATATATTCGGAATCCTCTCGAAATTTGTGATCTTTCTATCACTTTCGTTTTCTGTTTCGTGAACCTTCATTTCGGGGCTGTTTGCCCTAATCACGAAATTATTGAAGAGGAACCCGATGAACTCGCGAAGTAAAGGTGACTATTATGAGTAACTCGACCTATTTTCTCTAAATTAGCATATTATGTGATATTGATGTGTTTTGATGATAGTTAGTATGGTTTATGATTCTTAATGTTCTTATTATGTTATACAAACTGATTATTATGGAGAATTCATGATGAATTCGATATGGATGTTGATTTAAGAGTATACATGTAAGACCGGTTTAATTTGGGATTTCGTTGTTAATTCATGAAATGATTATTTGTATACGTGTTCTTGTGCTTATTTGACGGTGTATACATGTTGGGAATGTCGAGTTGTGGCTTAGAAACATGTATAGGAAGGATTGGTAAAGGAATGGGAATGTTTGCATAGGTCGAAATAGGCGAAATTCAGGAACAGAGCCTCTTAGCCGGTCGACCGACTGGCGGCCGACCAACCGGCTCAGAGACCCTTTTGGTAATGTAAGGATTGTGCGAGAATTTTGGGAATGGTCCCCAACCGGCGGACCGGAAGCCGGCCGGCCGGCTGGGAGCCTCTTTGTGTTTTATTGTGTGTTTCGTTGTTGCTCGAGAATGGTGGGAAGAGGTCCCCAGCCGGTGGACCCGCAGCCGGCCGGCCGGCTGGGAGGTCCTCCTTGGTTGTTTTGTTGTGTTTGTCGGATGAGAGTAAGGGACTCTCAGCCGGTGGACCGGCCGCCTATTGCCAACCGGCTGAGAGCCCCAATTAGCTATGTTTTCGTAGCTTTTGATTCTCAAGTCTCCTTTCAAACTTGGGTAAGTCATTCCTAACATCCTACAAGTCTCCTTTCAGTTTCATTATAGGTTGTTATTGTCGACGAAATAAAACAGTCTGAAAACGTACGCGAGGTTGGTCGACAGACCAGCTATTCTAGTCAACCGACCAACTACCTAAGTCGACCGACCAGTTAAGCTGGTCGGCCGACCAAATTCTGCTACAGGCAGATTCGGGTCTTATACCATCTACGTAATTTACTCCCTACATCCTAACATATGCAATTAGCTTCTCATGTATACAGAAATAACAACAATAACAATAATAATGTAATACCCCGTATTTTTCCGACTCGTTATACATAATTATTATCATATACGTATTCAATAATATACATAATAATAATGATAAGGTACGTACACCCTGGACATAATAATAATAAGATACATATTCAATAGTATACATAATAATAATGTTTATACGTCCCCCTTATTAATTATTAGTACTTTAGCTTTACGTACACATGATTAGTATTATATTATATATATATATATAACCACACTTATTATTATACTAAGTACATGTACATAAGAATTATCGATGTAATTTACTACGCTTAGGAATTGTAAGCACCGCCACTCCAATACGTTGAATGAAATTCAACCCTTCCATATATCTTTATACCAACCCCTTGCATTTGACTTCCCCATACACTCATTTTATCAACCTAGCCATCCCCTTCCCCGCCGACTTTGCAAGACAGACGTTTTCGCATTCCCATCGCCTTCAACCTCGGGTAAGTTTTATACAACTTATTTCCTGTCTTGTTTATCGTTTTAGTAACCGTGTAGGGCAAACCATGAACCTGGGTTAAAGGGATGTCGTAGACCCCGGATAAATGCACATTGGACCCTAGTAGTGGCTGGCCTAGGCGGAAAAAGGGGTGTTAATACGGTTTTGGTGTGCGTCTTGGTTCGGTTAAGAAAAACAGGGGGTGTCGGTTTTGGTAATGGGTACGGTTTTGCGAACCCGAACCAAGTTAGTCTCAGACCGGGGTTTGGGTTAGAGGATTCCCGAGTTTAGGACGACCACTATGGTGGTCGGAATAAAGAGTTAGTGTCATATGGAGTAAACCTCTCGAGTTGCGGTCAAAACAGGGGCTGTTTGGGTAAAATTACGAAGTGTGGCTGTTTTGGACGTCGGGTTTTCGGGTAGCAGAGGTATATGGGGTTTTGGGTCTGGTTTGGGTGGCTCTCGGGTGGTGGTAGAGACGAAGAGAGGGAGAGTAAGGTGGTGTCGGTGACGGTAGTTAGGGGCGTGTGTGTGCACTGCTCGCGCGTGACCAGCCAGGTCTGAATACGTATATTGGTCGGGGACTGGCGGTCGCAAGGGAGAGCGTTGGGTTGCGAATGTTAGTGTCTCACGAGGTGGCTGCCCTAGCAAAAGAATTATATATAATAAACATATACTCTGACATCGGGTTCGGCGCCTTCGGAGCGGGCGTATAGGGCAAGTTATTGGTGGTTTCGAGGGTCGTCGGCCGTGACCCGAGCGTGGGTTGTGTGAGTGGCAGTGAAGGGAGAAGGGGGGGATAGTTAGTAGTGGCCGTGGGTGGTTTGGTTCGGATCGATAATGCGGCGAAGTTATGGTGCGAGAATGAGTTGCGCTTGAAATTTAGTCAGGTTGCCCTATCGTCATGAGTACTCGTGGGTTGCATGGGATACATGGATGTTAGTCTAGGATTTAATTCATAATTAGTATGATGTTTAGGGGTGTGGGTTCTTACATGGTTATTATTATATATATATATATATATATATATATATATAGAAATTGAATCACGTGAGGCCGCCCTCTTAGGGTGAGGCTGTCGGACCCTTCTAAACCGTTAGATTTAAGTATGACGGACGCACGAGATTGTGCCACGTGTCCCTATATAACATTAAAAAAAAAAACTGACATTACAGCATTTCCGCCACTATCAAACTCATCCATCTTCTTCTCTCCAACCTCTTCCCTCACTCCGCCGCCGCCACCACCACCGTTGCCGCCGCCGCCGCCCTTATTCTTCTTCCCATACAACTCCTCATACGAGGAAGATACTCTCCCTCCTCCACCACCTCGCCGTCGTACTACCGGTTTCTCCGACGGTCCTCCCTTTTCTGCACCACCTCCTCAGTACGGCGGCGTTCCGCCTCCTATCGATGATTTTGCCGCCATTAAACAGAACTTTCAACAGCTCGCTTCTCGCGCTCTTAATAACACTAATCTCGCCGCCAATACTAATAATAATAGTAATAATAACAATTTTGATGCTAAGCGCTCCAAGTTTGATGATAGCCCTCCTCCTTATTCTTCCAATTACAACTCTTATTCAGGTCTTCTATTTCTCTCATTTATCATCTATTTGATGTTTATTTATTTTTTGCTTCGATAATCGTTGCGAATGTGTGTTGGATTTTTTCATGCTGTTTTGAACTCTTATTTTATCAGCTATACGTTTTGATTGATTGATGCTAGCTGGAATCTGGTGGTTGATTTGTATATTTTGTATTTGTTTGAAGTTTTACGGCTTTTGCTGCTGCCGGCATTCGTCGAAAACGAAGCAGAGAAAAGGAGTAGAGAAAGCGGAAGAAGATCCGAATAACGGCGTTGACGGAGTACCAAAAGCTGGTGTTGATGACGGTGTTGAGAATAACGACGGCGTTGATGATCCGAATGCTGGTGTTGCTGACGGCGTTCCAAACGCCGGCGTTGATGACGGAGTACCGAACGCCGGCGTTGATGACGGAGTACCGAACGACGGTGTTCCGAACATTTTTAGTGTGATGTTATAGGATTAGTGATTGAGTGTGAGATTGTGAAACTAGAAGCTTAATTTGTGAAACTAGATGCTTAACTTGTGAAACTGGAAGCAAATATTGTGAAACTGTGAAACTGTGAAACTAAATGCTTAACTTGTGAAATTAGAAGCTTATTCTGTGAAACTAGAAGCTTAACTTGTGAAACTGTGAAACTTTGAAACTAGATGCTTAACTTGTGAAACTAGAAGCTTATTCTGTGAAACTAGAAGCTTAACTTGTGAAACTGTGAAACTGTGAAACTAGATACTTAACTTGTGAAACTAGAAGCTTAACTTGTGAAACTGGAAGCAAATATTGTGAAACTGTGAAACTGTGAAACTAGATGCTTAACTTGTGAAATTAGAAGCTTATTCTGTGAAACTAGAAGCTTAACTTGTGAAACTGTGAAACTGTGAAACTAGATGCTTAACTTGTGAAACTAGAAGCTTATTCTGTGAAACTAGAAGCTTAACTTGTGAAACTGTGAAACTGTGAAACTAGATACTTAACTTGTGAAACTAGAAGCTTAACTTGTGAAACTGGAAGCAAATATTGTGAAACTGTGAAACTATAAGCTTGGGGATGCGCGGCCTCATCCTAAGAGGCGGCCTCACGTGATCCGGCCTCTATATATATATATATATATATATATATATATATAGATATATATATATATATAGATATATATATATATATGTTATAGTCCTTAAGTTATATAATTTGTATTCTACACTTTAATTTTTTTATATAGTTAGTGATTATGTATACTATCGTTTTAGGTGACGAGTTTCAAGTGGAATACTTCTAGTATTGTTGAATTGGATCCTGCTATAAGACTATATCGTCTTCCAGGTAGGATATACTTGTCCGGTTCGATATTATGTGCCATGCATGTAGTGTGTTTTGTATACTTGGATGATGTTCATTTATTTATTATTATGATTCGTGAGATTATCTTAAATTGCATATTTATTATGTTGTATGGGTATACATTCATTTTGCATTATGTGGCGGTGGATGGTGTTGGAGTGGTGGTGGTGAATTAAACCTCGGCCTAGGGAACGGCGGGGCGGGTGAATCGGGTTTAGGTGATCACAAAATGATATATATTGTGTAGGCCCAGACTTGTCTGCAGGCATGCCTCTGGTGCCCTTGGGCCTTGGCCCGGAACTCAACGACGGTTGAGTTATACCTCGGCCTAGGGAATGGCGGGGTGGGTGAATCGGGATATGTGATCACGGAGCGAGTTTTGTGCTAGAGAATTGGGGGAGGCGGAGGCTCATGCATCATTATCTTACTTGCATAATGTTTATTTATATCCTACTCAACCGCGAGGTTGACCGTGTATTCTTGAACACCTGTGATGATCCGTAATGGGGAGCAGATTTGGCAGGTAATTGACAGATCCAGTATGGCATGGGAGGGCGAGAGGATTCGGAAGACCGACTTAGAATGTTAGATCACCATAGACTCTTCAGTTGTTTTTTTTTTTATTTTCCATTGTACTAGTTTTAAACAACTTCTAAACTTTTGGTTGTAATGACTTGTTAGTTAATTTAAAGTACTGTGTATCTTCCTTTGTTATCTACTACCTCGGTTATCCGGGATGGTAACACGCTCAATTATCCGAGAAGTCCTAGTTCAGGTTCTTGGATAATCTGGGGTGTTACAAAGTGGTATCAGAGAGAACGATCCTCAGGCCTGAACAAAATGAATAATAATGAGCATAGGGAGAGTCTAATAAAATGAACCTCGGAATGGGATTAGTTAGGGGCCCCATCACACCAAACCATGGGCCCTTTCAGTTTTGACCCGGGTATCCTACGAGAGTAAAAGGAGAGTGGGGTAGACTAGACATGGACTTGATATGGTATCGTACTAACTTTTCTACAGGAAAGAAGGCGAGGTGCGTAGTTTAATGCACGTTGAATATACTTTGATTAGCATAATAAGTCTGTATGGTAGGTGTTTGGAATAATAATTTATACTAGCCCTGTTCGCCCGATTACTTATTTATATGCATAGAATCATGCCTAGTGATATGCGGTTATATGATCCCTGAGCCCATAGGTAGCAATATGAAGTAGAATGCGAGACAAGGGATATTTATCACATACGGGAGGTGGATACGCCGTCCACCACACTGTATCTTTGTTTGCAGGACAAGGATTCTATAATCCTGGCCCATGACCAAGTAGTTATAATTCTGTTTATAATTCTTCCAGAATCATGCCTCCAAGGAGAGACCCATCTGCTGCTAACATCACCGAAGCGGAATTAGACAGACTCTTGGCCACTAATGCGGCTTTGATTGCCATGGTCCAAGGCAGAGGGGCAATGGACTCATAAAAAATGAGCTCGTTAATCTCAAGGCATAACCCCACCAAATTTGATGGCGAAGGAGAATTACACCTTTTGGGGGAGTGATGCCAAGAATTCGATAACCTTTTTGAGTTGTTAGCATGTCCGGAGGAGTTGCAGGTCGACCAAGCTGCCTTTTACTTAAAAGGAAAGGCTGGAAGATGGTGGAACCGTAACAAGGGGACAATTAGGGCGGCAGCCACTGACAATGGGAGTGATTTTGTAAGTTGGGATGGTTTCAAGCGGATCCTGTCAACAACCTTCCAACCCGAGCATATCAAAATTAAGATGAGGGCCGAATTCGATACCTTCAGGATGACTGACGAAATGACGGTAGAAACCTACCACATCAAGTTCATTCAGTTGGCCGAGTATGTTGCTGATCTAGGGTTCACGGAAGAGATTCTAGCTTTGAGGTTTGAGAAGAGGCTGACAGTGAATATAAAGAAGATATTGATGGCGGCAGAGCCCACGACTGTGGAGGATGTATATCAAAGGGCCGGTCAAGCTGAGAGGATTGCTGACATGTTGAAGCAAGTGAAGAAAGAGAAAAACGACAAAAGGAAAGCAGGAACCGTTAGCGAAGGCAATGGGAATAAGAGGCAGAATTCGAACCGCTATACTTCTTACTTTGCTAGCAGTGCGCCAGCCGAGAATACCAATCGAAGTGGAGGCAATCGTGATGCGACCAGAACGTCGGGTGGAGGAGTCACATGCTTCAGGTGCGGGAAGTTTGGAAACAAAATTGCAGATTGTAGAGTGAGTACATGAAACCAAGAGAGGAGTAATTTCAAGGGAAACCAGAGTGGAGGCTATAGAACGCCCACACAGAGTTATGGAGGAAGTTCTAGGACAGGAGCGTACAACAATCAGGGGAGTTACAACAGTTATCCGAACCAGAACCGATTCCATGGAAAGCAGAACCAGGGCCAAAGCTACGGGAACTTTCAAAAGAGACTCAGTGAGGCCAGCCATCAGAGTGGTGCAGCCGCAACCAGTCAAAATGGAGGAAAGAGTAGTGGAAGGTTGTTCTCTATGGGCCAGGAAGCAGCTGAGAAGGATGCTCATGTAGTCACTGGTACATTTCTTTTACACTCTAAACCTACCTTTGTTTTGTTTGATTCTGGGGCGTCGCACTCCTTTATTTCCGTTGATCACGCAAAAACCATAGGTTTAAAGATGTTTGAGTTAGTTAACGATTCTATAACCATACCATCCGGAAAGTCTATACCATGTGATAGGATTTTTAAAGGAGTAGTCGTTAGGATAGGGGAAAAAGATTTTAAGGCAGACCTTATCGAGTTTCCTTTGGGGGGGTTTCGAGGTAATATTGGGAATGGACTGGTTAGGGCGATACAAAGCTTTCATAGACTATCACCAAATGAAAGTTACGTTAAGAGGACCTAAGGGAATGATGGTGTCGTATCGGGGATTTGTGGTAAAACCAAAAGTAAAACTTATATCAGTAAATGCCCTTAAGGCTTGTTTGAAGAAAAAGGATGAGTTAATCTTATGTCATGTGCGGGACACCCGAGAGGACACAGCACCAGCTAGTGAAATTGATGTTGTAAAGGAATTCCAAGAAGTGTTTCCAGAGGAAATCCCTGGGCTACCACCTAAGCGGGACCTAGATTTTAATATCGATCTGAAACCGGGCACTGGGCCGATTTCCAAAGCACCATACCGCATGGGACCTAAAGAGATGGAAGAGTTAAAGAAGCAATTAGGGGAACTCCTGGAAAAAGGTTACGTGAGGCCGAGTGTGTCGCCATGGGGAGCACCAGTTTTGTTTGTAAAGAAAAAAGACGGGACCATGAGACTGTGTATTGACTACAGAGAACTAAATAACAATACCATCAAGAACAAGTATCCTTTACCCCGGATCGATGATTTGTTCGACCAGTTGAGCGGGGCCGGAGTCTTTTCCAAGATTGACTTGAGATCGGGATACCATCAGTTGAGGATAAAGGAGGAGGATATTCCCAAGACTGCATTTAGGACCAGATATAGGCATTACGAGTTTGTAGTCATGCCATTTGGGTTAACCAACGCACCAGCTGTTTTCATGGATCTAATGAACCGTGTATTTAGTCCCTACTTGGACCAATTCGTGGTAGTCTTCATCGATGATATTCTAGTGTAATACCCCAAGAGTATGAGATGAGATTGTGTGGAGATTTGTCCCACATTGGTAGAATGTGAGGCTTATGATATGTTTATAATAACTTCCACCCACCATGTAGTAACAAGGCCTTGTGCTTTTGGACTGAAGTGAGGACAACTAACGGGCCCAAAAGTGCACACCCATCTTATTGGGTTTGTGTTACGACGGTGGCGGGGCGGGTTGTTACAAATGGTATCAGAGCGAACGATCCTCAGGCCTAAACCAAATGAATAATAATGAACGTAGAAAGAGTCTAACAAAATGAACCCCGGGTTAGTAACTGTTAGGAGCCCCAGGATTGGGATGAGTTAGGGGCCCCCTCAAACCAAGCCACTGGCCCTTTCAGTCTAACCCGGTTACCCTTGAGAGATGTAGAGCGTGGTAGTATAGAATAAAGGACAGGACCCAATATATATATTGTACTAACGTTTCCGCAGAAAAGGAATGAGGTAAGTATGATGTGATATATGGTTGGAGATCTGTGTTGTATGAGATTTATATTGAGTGTTGGTTGAGATATATGATTTTCAAGTATTGAGAACATGAGTTTTGAATATGAGCTTGAAATATGAATTTGACTTGTATGGTGATATGTATGCGGCTATATGATCCCTGAACCCTTAGGTAGAGATATAGTAAAATGATATGTGTAATAAGTTGATGATAGAAGCACCATAAGCTATAGCTACCAAGGAGGTTAGGTGTAGGAGAGATATGACCATGATTGACTGGAATGGTTAGTAGAGCAAACCATGCTATATTGTTACAGGAGGTGGAATCAAGTTAAGTCCTATGTGTAGAGCTAGTAACCCGAAACGGGTGTCGTGTCTGTTGATAGTTGTTTTGTTGCTATTCTAAGTGTGTATATACTTCTTGTTTGAATTCCTTATTCTTTGCAAGAGTTTACTGTTTAGTTTACTATGCAAATATGATCGTAGTTTGAGATTTATGATTGTTATTATTCTACTAATTGCCTTAGCAATCCATGACTAGTGATATGTAAAATGTGTTGCCCTAAGCCATGAAGGATATATTTTCATATCTAATAAGTTGTGATGGTTACGATAGTTGAAACTAATGCATTGACTATACATACATGATTATTGATCTATTTAGTTGATCTTATTCTCAGTTTCGCAATCGTTACCGTTTCCTAGATGACAATTCGGTTTGAAATAATGAACACATGTTAATATGGTGAAATGTGATTTAAATGCTTTAAATGATATGTCAACATGTTTTGGAAGAATAATGTTTGTGTTTAAATATGATAATATGAAGTAATTTTTTTTTCGAATCAAAATTTTAATAAAATCCTTGAACGTTACCTTGTTGGTACGGGCTGTCATTTAAAATGTGTTCTTCATATGGATACGAAAATTTTATGTGGTATAACCTTCTGATTTAGCTTTCCAATGCTTTTGGTTTCATGTTAATATGAATTTTGGTGATGTAACCATGTAATACTCTGATGGGTCATTAGTAACATTTACAATAGACTGATGATATGAATATGAACGTTGATATATGATAATATAACCCTGTTATTTCATTGAGTTTTACATAAAGTAGTTTCAATTATACGGACGCTATTGCTTTCTATTGCTATGACCACAAATAATTATGTGGTGTTTATATGTAATGTTAAATATCATGTTCATCAGAGAAGAGTCTAGACACGTGGTAGAATGAATTTAACTGGTAAACTTATTGGCATGATATAGCAACCTAATTGTTCTAAGTAAGTGTGAGTATTTTTGAACGATATGAATCTTATTGATGTTTTTTCATATATAAATGATATATCTATGTCTAGTTCCCTGTGAATATAATCTTTATAATTTATTTATGTATATTGTTATACCACAAAGTGAATTACATAATGCTATGTTTAAAATCTGATCGTAATATATTGAATTATTAATTGGTTTAACTTTTGATACCTGGAGATACTAAGCTGTTCGCTAGTCTAAGTTTGACGTATATCTCGGGAAATACGTTAATGTTAATTACATTAGTTGAAACTTGCCTTACGTATTTTCTATAATATGATTTTGCTTCTGTAATATGATTATTATCATGAAATGTTTTAATTGTCAGTTATGAACTATGAGTTAGCTGATTGTTTACATTGGTGTAGATATGTTAAGTTTATGTTAAAAGAGATTTCAAGGGTATGTACGTGTTAACTACCCTGATTCTGTTTTACTGCGTAATGTAAAATTGCCAACTGTGTTTGATTGCTTTGAAAGCCGGATGCTAGTTATCTGGTATAGGGTAATTAACTTATCAGATGACTTATGACTGTTGTTTCGATGATTGCTTGAACACTGGATGCGGAATTTTGTAATGGGGTTACGAGGACGTAACCATGCTTTAAGGAGGATAGGATTGTAAAATCTTAAAGGTTTATGATATGACTAGTTGTTATAGCAAATAAATTGATTATGTCGTGATTGTTTGAATATACTTGTTAATCCTGTGTACTTCTGTTATGCATTATACTGTAATTCATGAAGTATCTTTTAACTTAGTTATGCTTTAAACTTTGGGGACAAAGTTTTCTTAACGAGGGTAAAATGTAATATTTCATGTTTTGAAGTCTATATAAGTGCTACTTGTGGTTGTTTCATGCTTGTTATATGTGTCTTTACCGTTATGGGGTGGCGAACTTCGGGACGAAGTTCATTATAATGAGGGAAGACTGTAATACCCCGTCGTTTAGCCCCGGTTAACGGCAGTCAAACTATATTCTATACAAGGATTCAGATGGAATGTTTATAAAGTATTTTACGTAAACCGTTATTATTTTATAAATCGTATTTCTACGACTATTTGGTATTTCATAAATATTTCATATTTCATGATTATTTCATAAACTGTCATTTCATTCGTATTTCTTTATTTTGATAATATATTTATAACAAAGAATATATATTCGGGTTATTTAACAAAAATAATCCCAACTATGACAGTTCTTCTCAAAATAATCCCAGCTATCTATAATCCCGTTATAATCCCAACTTTCATATCAATATTCTCAAATTAGTTTAATGTGACTGGTAACTTGCTGAGGCAGTAAAAACCAAAATCTGATATTCAAAAAAGAGAAAAACTCAAAACAAAAGGGTCTTCATTAATATCCAGAAGCTTTCACCTTCAAACACTTTTCTGCACATTATTGAATGAAATGACCAGGTAAGTTCTTAACAATCATTCTAATCTTCAATACGATAATTTTGACTCAACTAATCTATAATCTCTTCTTTAATCTCCTGTTTAATTTGATTAAAAATGTCAATTGATTTATATTAGTAATCAATGTTAGTCTCTAGTCAGAAATACATGAATTTGATGGGCAGAGGATGTTAGTCATTAGTCTATATTCATTGTATATACGTTCCTTGCTCATCACTTCACATATATTCTGTGTATATTCTTTTGATTGTATTCTTGATCTCAGTCTCTAGTTTAGGTAACTTAGATTATTTACTTTCCTATTTACTGTATCTGTACAAACTATAAATACTTGTACCTCCTCTGAATAAAATCATCACAATTCATAATATCTTTTACAGAGGACTGGGTGCAGGAAAGAGTTGGATGTGCTGCAGGTCTGATTGTAGGAATTGAACGTGCTGATGATTTGAGAAGAAGCCATTTTTCTTGTTTAAGCTTTGTTTTTAAGCTAAATGCAAATAAATTGAATCAAGAAAGTTTGAGTTGATGATGACTTCCGTTCCTCGGCTTGCCTAATGCCTATATATACGAAAACATGATTAGTTTCTGTTGACCACTCAATTACACTTCCATTCATCTGTCTCTTCCTACCAAGTTTGCTAGCTGTATATTCGATAGTAATATACAAGCGATACCGTCTATATTAGCCTATCTATGTCTATGTTTTGGATTATTTTTTTTTTTGGTAAAGGGTGAGTAGTATATCAAAAACTGAGGTTCGTGTACAAGCAAGCTATAAAATCAATTACATGAAGTGCTTTTGCCTTAACCACTCTAATTCATCGCTCGTAAACTTGGTTTCGCCTCTTTGCCTTATGCGCGTCCTCACATCCTCAATAATTTGCTTGGCCAGCCTCCTTGGGTGGGTGAGTATGCCGTCAGTCCTGCTTCTACTGAGCAGTACCGCAGCCTGCACCTGTTTCTGAATGCTACTGGAAGCATTCGCATACACGTTCCGTATCGGGTTGGAAGTAGTAACCCAGACCGCCCCCAGAATGTGTAATTCTTGCACAATTTTCATACTATAGGGGCACCCAAAGAAGACATGAGCCTCATTTTCATCCCCTGTCTACACATGTGACATATTGGCTCCGTAATCAGCCCTTAGGTCTGTAGTTTATCAGCAGTACGCAGGGCTTTATGCGCATATACGAAAATGAGGGAAGACTTCAAGTCAGGTCCCAATGTGCATTCACGCCGCCTGTTTCATAAGAAGAGTTTTACGCCGCTTTCTTTGGTGAGGTCGCTGATCGTTGGGCACACTACTGGCTCCAAGTCAGATCTAACTCCGTCCTTATCCCTGTACTTCTTTCTTACTTATAAAACTACTGCCGCGCCTGTGTCTGATCACTTGAGAAGTCAGCCTTTGGTTTGGTTTTGTTTCCCTTTCAGAACTTTTGAGACAAGCTTCTAAATCCCAGTTCATAAGCTTTGCAGCACTGAGAGGAAAGATCATAACCACGTTTTCGTTATTAGGGCGTACGTCCACAACATAAGAAATGGACTTCCCTTTTGTTGTTTCGGTCGTGCGTAATGGGCGTGGGTGATCGGGGCCTTATGTCAGAGCCTTTGGAAGAAGCCTTTGGTCCCTTCTTAGTCAACAGGCTGAGTAGTAGCTTTGTTTTAATTAAATGATCTCGTTTGACACCTTCGAATGTCCCGATCCTTCATTATAGTAGATTAATTTATGTTTTTTCAATAATAGGTTTTAGAATTTTTTTTTGGATAATTTTAATTGAAGAAAATATTAATCTGCGAAGAAAATTGAAAAAAAAGACATTTATATTCTTCATGTGCTGAAGAAGAAAGACATTGTTACTTTTTCTATATAAAAAGCAACATTGGGACCCACAAACCGGCTCCAACAGGTTACCAAAATACACTACACTATTTTCAGAAGACAAGTATAAAAGTTTGGATTATTGCGGGATTATAGATACTTGAGATTATTTTGAGAAGAAGTATCATAGTTGGGATTATTTTTGTTAAATAACCCTATATATTCCCTATTTTATATTTATTTCTTATTTATACTTGTTTTATTATTTAAATCGTAATTATATTTAAAGATTTAATTTTATATATTTTGTTGCAAGTACTAATAATTTTATATTCTTATAAATTTTATTAAGTGATATTTTAATAATTATATGGACGTGTGGGTACTTTGGAACGTTTATAAGCGATAATTTATTTGTCGAATATGTGTTTTTATACTCTGTATGCGGTTAGTGAAGGACCGAGTATATGAGTTAGCAATAAACCGTGTTTTATGTAGTTGTTTGGGCCTTGATTTGCGTGCCTTTTACTCAGCCCATCACGTTTTAATAAGGAAATCTGACAAACACCACAACCCTCACCTTTGCCGCCTAATATAGATCCCAAGGAAAAAACCCTACCCCTAACCTACTTGACCTACGTAAAATCACACACACACATAGCCGCCATATCAGAGAGTAGCAGGGAGGTCGTCACGGTGGGTCTAAGGTGGTCAGGGGCGGCTCGTTTACACGAAGAAAGAGGTAAGGACATCACAATTTCAGATTTCTTTGTTTTATGCCCTCTACTTCAGTTCGCGATTTCACATAGTTTACATACGTTTTCAGTCTGTTTTGCGGCTATTGTTAATCTAGGGTGCATGGTAGACATATATTGACCCTTATTGTGCCGTCGTTAACCACCGTGCACCACCAGTAGAGGTGGTTTTGTCTCTGTTCAATGCGCAAGTTTTTATCATCAGAGCAGGGGTTGTGAACGCATGATATTGCGATTGAATTCGAATGAAATTCTATTGTTGGTCGACACGAATATTATGGTTTTTGTGTTAGTGGTAGTCTGGGTGTTAGGGTTGTGGTCTTCGCGGTGGGCCTCGGTGGTCTGTGTCGTTTTTATGGGAGAGTTAGTTGAGTAGGCTGGAGGAGAAAAGGGTAACAGGTTGTGGTACAGGGGTTTTGGTTACGGTTGTTTGGTGGCGGTGCTGGAAGTCGGCGGCCACTGACCTCGTCCCTGGAACCACCGTGGCTCAGAGGCGAGCCTGGTGGTGCTAGAGGTGAAGTCAGTGGTTGCAGGCGGTGGTTAGGCTGGTGTTTGTCACGGCGGTTGGTAGCGAAATGGGTTAGTGAAGGGCTGTTGGTTCACGGGATTGTATGGGCTGTTATTTTGTTTATTTTGTTCCTTGTTTACATGTATGTTTAGCATGGCAATTAAAGAGGATGTTATTCTACCTTATTAGCATTCTTATTTTATTTATTTTATTTTATTTTAACACTTTTAGTTATGGTAATTGAGGCATAATATGGTCATTACAAGTGTTAACCATGTTATTGTATGCATGAATATCTTTTATGATATGATATATTGGTAATATGGGTATTGTTATTGTTATTGCTAAATTATTATTGGTTGTAGGATATATATATTGTTACTAATGGTACAAGTATAATTATTATAATTGGATAGGTTGAGTGTGCACTTTATTTAGCAATGTTTGTTTATTGTATCATATGTTAAAGTTGTCAAAACTATAATTAGTGACTTCTAAATAATTAGTAATATTAGTAATAATGGTTTAATGTTGGAATACTATTTTTAGTAATTACTATATTTAGTAAGTCAATGGTTAGTAAGTTTATAATTGGTTGGTTGTAAGAATATAATTTAATATTAAGTAATATTATAGGAACGAAATTCGAAGTGGAGTATTACTAGACGGTGTTTGCTTGTCTTCAACTTGTTGTTCCAGGTAGGTTACACTGTCACTATACTACTGTTATGTGTTATGAATGGATGTTGGGTGTATGATATGGATAATGAGAATGAATGATATGAGGATGGTATAGGATTATGAGTAATTATTATTACTGTTGCATTCATAAGTATGATTACTATTATTGTTGCATTCATGAGCATGGCATATGCATTGGATACGGATTTGAGATGATGAGATATTATTGGGCCCAGACTAGTTCTGCAGGACTAGACCTGGTGACCTCAGCTGTTATGCTGGTGTTCGGCGACGGCCGATTATAGTCTGCCGGGAGGTTCGGTATGGCTGGGAGTTACGGGTTTGAGATTGAGATTTGAGATTGAGAATGAATTGAGCTCGAGCATATCATGGCATTTGCATATCATCTTTGTTGCATTATCTATTATTGTGTTATCCTACTCAACCGCGAGGTTGACAGTGTATTCGTGTACACCTACGATGATCCGGAATGGGGAGTAGATTCTGCAGGTCAGAGACAGATGAGTTAGGAGCTGGGGCAGGAATGTGAGATGCGTACTTTGGACCGACTTAGAATTATATCACATCTAGAGAAGTCATCAGTTGTATTTTCGTTTCTGTTATGTAGTAACTGTAATAACCAAGTTTAAATTTTATCAGTTTTTATAAAGTACTTTGGTTGTTTTACTTTGTTATTCACTACCTCGGATATTCCGAGATGGTAACAGCTTCATTTATTTGAGAATGTCTTGCTAAAGGCTCTTAAATAAATGGGGGTGTTACATCTAGTTTATTCCAAGAGTCGAGAAGATCATGATAAGCACCTGAGGTTAGTGTTGCAAACTCTTAAGGAGAATCAATTGTATGCCAAATTGAGTAACTGTGAGTTTTGGTTAGAAGAGGTAGCTTTTCTAAGAGACGTGGTGTCCAATGATGGAGTATCGGTGGACCCAGGAAAAATCAAAGTTGTTGCCAACTAGGAAACACCTAAGAATGTAGGGGATATCCGAAGTTTCTTGGGTTTAGCCGGCTATTACCGACGGTTTGTTAAGGACTTTTCAAAGATAACTAAGCCCCTGACAACGTTGATGAGAAAGGAGAACAACTTCAAATGGGACGAGAATTGTGAGCGGGCATTCCTAACATTAAAGGAACGCCTAACCTCAGCTCGTATTCTTGCCTTGCCAAAGGGAAATGAGAATTTTGAAGTATACACCGATGCTTCCAAGAATGGACTGGGATGCGTCTTGATGCAAGACGGAAAGGTGATCGCGTATGCCTCCCGACAATTGAAACCCTATGAGGAGAACTACCCCACCCACGACCTGGAACTGGGAGTCGTGGTGTTTGCACTAAAATTGTGGCGCCATTATCTCTATGGGGCTACTTTCAAGGTATTTTCCGACCACAAAAGTTTGAAATACATATATACCCAAAAGGAGCTCAATATGAGACAAAGAAGGTGGATCGAGCTAATTGGTGATTACGATATGGAGATTATTTATAAGGAAGGAAGAGCAAATGTAGTAGCGGACGCGCTGAGTAAGAAATCCGTCCACACTCTATGTACCGCCAAATCCATGGTGAGGTTGTATGATGAGTTAGGGAATATGGGAATTGCGATGATTAGGAAAGGAGAGTCACCTGGGGACTTGACGATTGAGCCCGAGTTATATGAAAAGATCCGCGAAAAACAAAGGGGGGACCCTAGGGTGTTGAGGTGGCGTAAGGCTGTGGAAGAGGCTAATGACGATAAACCTTACTCCAAGTTCGAGATTTACGCCGATGATAGTCTGAGATTTGCCGGGAGATGGTGTGTACCGGGGAACGATGGGTTAAAGAGAAAAATACTTAATGAGGCTCATTCAACACCTTATTTTGTCTATCCCGGAGGGGATAAGTTGTATCAGGATTTGAAGAAAACACTAGTACGAAAATGGCATACGGCCACGGTTAAAAAAGCCATATGGCTACGGTTGTGCAACCGTAGCAAATCAAGGGGTAGCCTTAAGTGGTGGAGAAATGGCTACGGTTGTGAACCATAGCCATAGGTCCATTTAAGGCTACGGTTATGAATTAACAACCGTAGCCAAAAGTTATTAACCGTAGCCAAAAATATTAAAGGCTACGGTTGTTTACTTAAACCATGGCCAAATGCTAAGAAAAGGCTATGGTTGTATACTATTAACCGTAGCCTTAAATAGGAAAAGGCTACTGTTCTATAATAAGAACCGTAGCCATTTCTAAACAAAAAAAATTTAAAAAAAAATTAAAAAAAGGTTGCTTAATGAACATCCTCAACAAAAATTATTTGAATTAAACAAAATACCAATCATTTTAGGTTTACAAATGACTATGCATCTAAATAATAAAACAGACTGAAAAAACTACAACACACGAGCTACAGCCTTACATTCACAACGTACTTAATCTAATAACTAAGTTGTGCATCAGTTCTTGCCATAGATGATAAATAGTAGCAATAATGGTGCAATTACAGCAATGATTGCTGTTGCAGGACCCTTAAAAAGGTGCTGAATCCAAGAAATAAAACCAGCAAGATCAGCAGCAGTAGGTTTCGCAGCCAAGTCCCAATCGCATACCGGAGCAGAATAAGAACAGTGGAAAAATGGATAACCAGCAAGATCAGCAGCAGTAGGTTTCGCAGCCAAGTCCCAATCGCATACCGGAGCAGAATAAGAACAGTGGAAAAACGGATGACTTTTAGCGCTTCATCTGATGAAAACATATACATCTGAGACCTGGGCATTTATGCGTACAGGTAAGAAAACCCTCATGTGTAACTACTAATATATATGCAAATTATTTCACCTTTTCGCAAGGCAAAAGTAGCAAACATTTACGTCCCCTCTGTAACTTCAGTCCTGCTCAACTGTTTAAACGCCCCTTGATAGAAGCCTATGCTAACTCATACAAGTTAGTGTGATGTTGAATACCATTAACAAAGTACAAAACTATATCAACTACCTCAGACCAAACCTAATCCAGCATACATTGCACACGTATTTTAGGAAAAGCAGCGTTCTCACTTCTCACTAAAGTTTTACGCTGCATGCTATTAAGAAATCATGGTCACTAACGACATAAAATCATAAGTGAAAAATACATATGTGCCAATCACTAACGACTTGCGTGTACAAAAACATCTGGATACATAGCACGAAGAGGGATAATAGTATTTCCAGCACCACATCCAACATCCAACCTGTAATGGATCGAGCATGTAAGCTTCTGAAATCACACACTGATATTTCAAATAATGTAGCACGTATGTACCGTACACAAAAACAAACAAAAGCATAGAGATAACCAGCTGCAGCACAATAATAAAAAATAGTTCAACATACGATCTCGAGTTGGTTTAGAACTCTAAATACATGAGAGCAACAGTAGACTCTCAGTGCCAAAATGAAATTATTTCAGGTGAGCAGTAATCCAACAAAAACAAATACTTCATGTTTGTATAATAAATAGATGAAGACTAGAAAGAAAACTCTAGAATAACTTTTATGCCTTCTCACTGAAACATACATATAAGTTGATAAAACTACAAATTACGCAACTCCATGAAATATTCAAGCAACATATGAAACAAACTCCATTCCCATTAAAACTTACAGTAAGGAAGCGACCCCATTCTTTGTCCAGGTCATGCGGTCTTTATAGAACTGATATTATAAGGTCAGACAAATAAAGTAGTGTTACTGTTATAACATATGTGAGAAAGAAACGATAAAGAAAGAAACACACATATTCATGTGGTCCACTAACGGTGAGTACTATTATAATTTGTGAGCTACCGAGAGGCTAAAAACAGCTAGCAATACAATATTAAATCCACGAGAAATACAATGTCAAAACCATGAAAACACAATATCAATGGAATTGAGGTAGTTGTACATAAAATGAAGTTCATACCTCCCATGGAGCTAAGCTTTTCATATAAGAAGGTAAACTCTCATAGTCATTATCTGAAACAACAATCAGTTGTGAAGCTTGGCCACATATCTTGCTTTTTTACTCGACTTCTCCTATGTACACGTGATTAGAAAAGTAATAAGAGATAACTGAAACAATTGTGAATGATTCTCCATAAATTTGTTGTACAAGAAAAGTAGCAGAGAGATGAGACTAAAACACTACCACCAACTGTTTCAACAAGGCATGAGGTTTCTTGAGGCAGGACCTCTAATATATGTAACCTGTATATTAAAATCAGTAAAGATGCAGGACATAACCTTTGAAAAAATTTGAAGGATGGATGATCAGTGATGACAAAAGAAAATTATTATCAAGCAAAAACAATAAGCTTACTTTGGGGGAGTATTTAGTACATCATTTTTAACATCACTTGTAGAAAAATGGAGCAAGGGACACAAGTCATTGGGAATGGAAATAATTTTTTTAAAAAGAGTAAAAAGAGTGACAAAGTCTTATATCTACAGTGAAAGTCTTATCCTAATCATTAGTAATGACAAAGGGCTGACTACCAAAATAACTGAACTACAAAAGGTTTTCAATGATTCTTTCACGAGAGAACACTAAGAGGAACTGTCGACTTTAGAAAATGTTGCTCAGTAACCAGTACTCTACATGACTATAACAAAGACCAGGCTGCTGCTTCTTACAATATTCAAGACCATTATTAATGAGACGTCTGGGCTGTGTCACCTACACAAACACGGGCCAGAAAAAAGCATGCCCACAACCATTCATCTTAATCTAGGTCTCACACTTGTGCTGTTGAGCACAGTGCTAAACTCCAACTAATTACCTTAAAATAAAAATCGTATCACCATCCTCATTCTCCCAAAAAAATCAGAGCATGCGACAATTGAAACGGAGATGTAGACTTACCTTCAATGCAAATGTCACCAGACCAAGCTAGGCTAGACACGTCACTTGATGACCCCAAGTTTGACATGTAATTGACGTTATTAGATCGATGGTTCTCGTCAAATCCATTGACGGTAAATAATTTAAATTTTTCATCTTCCACGTCCTTTGGTTGAATCTGTTTTCGTAAACCATAGGCAAGAGCTTCATCGATTTCTGAACCTGATAGTATAGAATTTATCCTCTCAATAGCAGCAAAAGCACCACATTACGATTTATAAACACATGTTCACGACATTTACGAACCAGAACAACGTTACCCTTTCATCTCAAGGGCTCCTACTTAAGCTGTAGTAAGAGCGATTAGATATACGCAACCTAAGCTGTATTCAAGGACCTTCTCACAAACAAAATTCGTTTATCTCAATAATATGCTGGAATACTATATAGTCTCTTCCTGGAATACTGTATCCAACGGAAGGACATTGCGCGGACTGACCAGGGCATTTGATATAAAACTACATGCTAAAATCCAGAACAGTTTTGTTTGTCTACACTCAATAAAACTGTAATATATGGAATTCCATCTAATAATTGACAGATTTACCAGCTAATTACCCTTCTCTTTTTACTTGTTTTGGTATGAATATTTGAAAAGAAGAATAAAAGATGCAATCATTGTGCAAGGACAACTTGTAGGCTTCTATACAACGAATCCAATTAACTTGTTACGGTGGAGTCTTGTAGCTACCACCCCACTCCACCCCACCCCACCCCACTCCACCTAAGAATCCAAGATTAGTACCAGTCACTGGAGTTTCCAACATCCAATAATTTTTAGACTCCATTCTGAATTCTGAATTAATATAGTCTAGTGGATATCTTAATTTCCAAAGGGTGGTCTTTGCTTATCACTACACTACTACTAGCTTCACCCTAATTTTCGAAATCCTAATTTCGAAATTAGTATAAACCCTAATTCAAAAACTGGGGATGAGGAAGCAATGATAGATGGAAGACGAAAGCTTGAAAACATCACAGAGCCAAAACCCCCAAATCGAAAAGACTAACCCTAATTTCGAAAATTAAAGCTAAATATTAACAAATTAAAGAAGAAAAAGAAATAAAAATACTTACTTGAAGACGGATGATCCGTAATAATACAATTAAAACAAAGGAGAATAATGAATTTTGACAAAAACTCGATTTTTCGCAAACCCTAAAATGTAAATCACTCCAAAAATTGAATTCTAAGGATGGAATTTAGAGGACTTTTGTTTAAGTTACACTAATAAATAAAGTAAGTGTGTTGGCTTTGTGATTTTACTGGTAAAAATGGAAAAAGTTTGAAGGGGAAGACGAAAATCGTAGGTGGAACTGTGGAAGGAACAGGAGTAGTAAATTAGTCTAAACGTAAGAGTGAAGGAAGAAAAAAGGAAAAAGAAGTTTTTTATTTTTACTTTTTTTTGTACAACCGTAGCCTTAGTTTTTTCAAATAGTTTTGGCTACAGTTTTTTGAAAACAACCGTAGCCAAAACTAAAGCCTATTGTCAAAATTTTTACGGCTACGGTTATTAACTACAACCGTAGCCAGAGGTGCTTGCCAAATGTCATTTCTCTACTAGTGAAACTTTTTGGTGGCCAAATATGAAGAAGGAAGTGGCCGAGTTTGTGTCCCGATGCTTGGTATGCCAGAGAGTAAAAGGTGAGCATAAGAGGCCCCAAGGGAAGATTCAGTCATTGGAGGTGCCAGAATGGAAATGGGAAAGCGTATCAATGGATTTTATTGCGGGACTGCCTCAGACTCAGAAGGGTAATAACATGATCTGTGTCATTGTTGACAGGCTAACGAAAGCAGCCCACTTTATACCTATGAAAGACACATGGAGCAAAGCTGAGCTAGCCAAGGCCTACATCAAGAATGTGACGAAGCTACACGGGGTACCAAAGGACATTGTGTCCGACCAGGACTCCAGATTTATCTCTAAGTTTTGGCAGGAACTTCAATCTCTTTTGGGGACAAAATTAAAAATGAGTACGGCTTTCCATCCAGCTACTGAAGGTCAGACAGAGAGAACCATTCAAACACTGGAAGACATGCTTCGAGCTTGCGTGTTGGAATTCGGAGGATCTTGGGAGGACAAACTAGACTTGATAGAGTTTTCATACAATAATAGTTATCACGCCAGTATTAGAGTAGCCCCCTTTGAAGCCTTATACGGAAGGAAGTGTCGGAGCCCAGTTTGTTGGGACGACCGGGCTGATGTGGTGGTGTTGGGTCCCGAAATGATTCAAGAGATGATAGAGCAGGTGCAAGTAATTCGCCAAAAGATGAGAGTCGCGCAAGACAGACAAAAAAGTTATGCCGATCTGAAGAGAAGTGAGATCACCTTCGGGGTAGGTGAGAAGGTGTTACTGAAGGTATCGCCAATGAGAGGGGTGATGCGTTTTGGGAAACGAGGGAAGCTCAGCCAAAAGTTCATCGGGCCATTTGAGGTTTTAGATAAAGTTGGGGAAGTGGCGTACCGTTTAGCTCTACCGCCAGCTCTAGCCAGGGTCCACAACGTATTTCATGTGTCCCAATCAAGAAGGTATATGAGCGACCCTAGTGACGTATTGGATTACGAGACTATTGAAATGGATGAGCATATGTCTTATGAAGAAATACCTAAGGAGATCCTCGACCGGAAAGTAAGAAAAACTAGGCACGGTGAGACAGTATTGGTAAAAATCCTATGGACCAACCATAATATCGAGGAAGCCACATGGGAGACGGAAGCCTCGATGAAGGAGCGATATCCCCAGTTGCTCACTTGAGGTAAGTTTTTTTTTTTTGCTAAAATGTAAGCTTATCATTACAAAAATGCAATTACACACTATTTTCCACTACCATCAACAAATTCCAACAATAAACAGAAATTCATGGAGATCAGACCCCTAAGACTCGTTGCTCCCATCTTGCTTCCATCCCAGACATACCCTTTGGCTTGACATATTTCATACGATCTCTCACAACTTGCTTAATATTTCCAAGCACCACATTAGGACATAATAGCTTAAGCTCAATACGAGCACTATTACGCTGCATCCAAATGTTATACCACGCAACAACAAGAGCAACACTACACACTTCCTTCCTCCCCTTACTCCTTCTTTTACTGACTATATCCTCCAGCCCCACTAAATGGAGATCAGTTAACAGCCACTCACCAAGCCCTTTCAAAATCCTTCGACTGTACTCACAATCCTTAAATAGGTGCACCTGATCCTCACACTGCATCTGGCAGATGCAACATAAATCATCAGAAGAGATATGGTACCTATACAATTGGCACTTCAGCATCATTCCTCCCTTCATCTTCAACCAGGCTAAAAATTTATACTTTGGCCCAGCTATACAATTCCAAACAGATTTATGCCAACCCACTTCCTGTTGTTTATTACTCAGCCAACTATAACACCCTTTAACCGAATACATACTCTCTACTGCCCCATGTCCATCCACAATTTTATCCTTAATAGCATCTCTAACCTTACACACCTTCTTCCAATACCAGCTAGTATCATTAGGAGGCACATACAGCATTAAGTTTTGACCTTTCATATACAAATGATGGATCCATTGGACCCACAGCCTATCTTGATTCGTAGCCAGCCACCATACCAGTTTCCCAATACCAGCTATGTTCCCAATCACTTGAGGTAAGTTACGAGGACGTAACTTTCTTGTTATGAGGGTAGAATATGATGCTTTTATTTCATGTGATGTTTATTTCCTTATGTGACTACGACTATGTGATATTATTTTCCTAGTGCTGCTACACCTTAACGTCGGTAGAAATTGTGGTTTTAATGTATGATGCTCGCGAGCGAACTTCGGGACGAAATTCATTTTAAGGGGGGAAAACTGTAATACCCCGTATTTTTCCGACTCGTTAAACATAATTATTATAATATACGTATTCAATAATATACATAATAATAATGATAAGGTACGTACACCCTGGACATAATAATAATAAGATACATATTCAATAGTATACATAATAATAATGTTTATACGTCCACCTTATTAATTATTAGTACTTTAGCTTTACGTACACATGATTAGTATTATATTATATATATATAACCACACTTATTATTATACTAAGTACAGAATTTTTTGGTAAAATGGCGTTATTTACGAAAGTAATTGGGTAATTGGGGTTGTTTTGAAAGTATTTGGGGTTATAGTGTCCACGTGGACACTTTTCGCTTTTTTCCAGATCTTAAGCAAAGCCGCTGAGGTCCTCAGCGGCTTCACTCAATGGGTTTTTTTTTTAAAAAGTTAAGTTGGGAATTGGGAAAGAAAAGAAGAAGTGGGAAGCCGCTTAAGTGTTTGGCGGCTTTGACCACATCACTACAAAAAAAAGTTGAAAACAAGCTAAACCCAAATTTAATTGCCAAACTGTGAAAGAAGTACAAAATTGGAGGCAGCAGCAGGACAGCACTTCCAGTGCAGAACTGCGGATATAAACCAAGAAGAAGAAGAAAGATGATGAACGATTTTTATTGATTAATTATTGAGATTGGTTTATAATTAAAATGGGGAGCGAGAGCGAGAGTGCGAGTTTGAGTTCGAGTTCGAGTTCGAGTGATCAGACGAAGAAGAAGAAGAAGACGACGACGAAGAAAACGACGAAAGTGAAGAAGCCCGGGAAAGCCAAGGATAGCATTCTGAAGCAAAGTTTGTTCTTGTTCTTTCTATTTATTTGTTCATTTATTTGGCTTAATTATTTAATTATTAATTATTGCTAATTGTAATGCTTCCCCAGAATCCCCCGCCGAGTTCTTTGCAGACAACAAAAATATTGCAGGATTCGACAATGTATGCTGTTACTGCTGCTACTACTACTACTGTTGTCGTTCTTAATTAGGGAGTACTAGATTAATTACTGTAACTAATTCGGCAAAGCCGCCAAACACTTAAGCGGCTTCTCACTTCTTCTTTTCTTTCCCAATTCCCAACTTAACTTTTAAAAAAAAAAACCCATTGAGTGAAGCCGCTGAGGACCTCAGCGGCTTTGCTTAAGATCTGGAAAAAAGCGAAAAGTGTCCACGTGGACACTATAACCCCAAATACTTTCAAAACAACCCCAATTACCCAATTACTTTTGTAAATAACGCCATTTTACCAAAAAATTCCTAAGTACATGTACATAAGAATTATCGATGTAATTTACTACGCTTAGGAATTGTAAGCACCGCCACTCCCATACGTTGAATGAAATTCAACCCTTCCATATATCTTTATACCAACCCCTTGCTTTCGACTTCCCCATACACTCATTTTATCAACCTAGCCATCCCCTCCCCCGCCGACTTTGCAAGACAGACGTTTTCGCATTCCCATCGCCTTCAACCTCGGGTAAGTTTTATACAACTTCTTTCCTGTCTTGTTTATCGTTTTAGTAACCGTGTAGGGCAAACCATGAACCTGGGTTAAAGGTATGTCGTAGACCCCGGATAAATGCACGTTGGACCCTAGTAGTGGCTGGCCTAGGCGGAAAAAGGGGTGTTATTACGGTTTTGGTGTGCGTCTTGGTTCGGTTTAGAAAAACAGGGGGTGTCGGTTTTGGGAATGGGTACGGTTTTGCGAACCCGAACCAAGGTAGTCTCAGACCGGGGTTTGGGTTAGGGGATTCCCGAGTTTAGGACGACCACTATGGTGGTCGGAATAAAGAGTTAGTGTCATATGGAGTGAAGCTCTCGAGTTGCGGTCAAAACAGGGGCTGTTTGGGTAAAATTACGAAGTGTGGCTGTTTTGGAAGTCGGGTTTTCGGGTAGCAGAGGTATATGGGGTTCTGGGTCTGGTTTGGGTGGCTGTCGGGTGGTGGTAGAGACGAAGAGAGGGAGAGTAAGGTGGTGTCGGTGAGGGTAGTTAGGGGCGTGTGTGTGCACTGCTCGCGCGTGACCAGCCAGGTCTGAATACGTATATTGGTCGGGGACTGGCGGTCGCAAGGGAGAGCGTTGGGTTGTGAATGTTAGTGTCTCGCGAGGTGGCTGTCCTAGCAAAAGAATTATATATAATAAACATATACTCAGACCTCGGTTTCGGCGCCTTCGGAGCGGGCGTATAGGGCAGGTTATTGGTGGTTTCGAGGGTCATCGGTCGTGACCCGAGCGTGGGTTGCGTGAGTGGCAGTGAAGGGAGAAGGGGGGATAGTTAGTAGTGGCCGTGGGTGGTTTGGTTAGGATCGATAATGCGGCGAAGTTATGGTGCGAGAATGAGTTGCGCTTGAAATTTAGTCGGGTTGCCCTATCGTCATGAGTACTCGTGGGTTGCATGGCATACATGGATGTTAGTCTAGGATTTAATTAATAATTAGTATGATGTTTAGGGGCGTGGGTTCTTACATGGTTAGTATTATATATATATATATATATATATATATATATATATATATATATATAAATTGAATCACGCGAGGCACCTTCTTAGGGTGAGGCCGCTGGACTCATCTCTACTATTCAAATTATTAATAACATGTGGTTTAGATCAAACCACGTCATCATGCAAGAATGTAAGAATTTGAGTTATGAGCAAGGTTAAAATTTCCATCACTAGAAGCCTTAATCTCCCTGGTGAAAAACACACGATTTCATTTATTGATCCATCCCATATAGGAATTATTTATTTACAGTACTATAAACTACTGGTTTCAAAAGTACATAAATACGAACTGACTCCGTTTGACCATATGCAACGTTTGCCTCATTTATGCTAGGACTGTAAGATCACTGCCACCGCGTTTTGCCGAATTTCGATTGGCCGCATCTAATCTATGTGGACCAGAATCTAGTTAAGATTTAGGAGTTTATAACTTTTCAAATCCACTTTCTGCTTCTGTTACTTTAGAATTGGTTGCTGATATTAAACAAAAATAACAAGTTTTTGACTGCGTTACGATAATCAATCTCATCGACCAATTAAACTGATCTAGAACATTTAGCGACTATATAATTCATCAATATCCGGAACCAAAAAATAACGAGTATTTAACTCCATTACGATAATTAATCTCATCAAACAATTAAACTAATCTGAACATTTAGAGACTATAATTCATCAATATCCAGAACCCAGAAATAACGAGTCTTTAACTCACGAAATAAAAAATTATACTCCCTCCGTCCCGGTCATTTGTTATCTATTTCTTTAAATGACTGTATCAATGAATTGTTATCTATTTCTAAATAGGGTAAGTTGGGGCAAGTGGGTCAAGTGTTCTTTATTTAATTATTGTGCAAGTGAGTCTTTTGTTCTTTATTTAATGTTACTTTTGTGTACCTTTCAACCTTTCCTTGGTCTTTGTGTAGAACACAATAGATAACAAATGACCGGGACGGAGGGAGTATATTTTTGGGAGTAAACAAACATTTTAAGTCCAAGTTTCACGAAATAAGGTTCCGGTTTTACAAATTAAGGTCCAGAATTCACGAAGTAAGAAATTAAACAATTCGTGAGTAAACAAACATTTTAAATCCAAGTTTCACGAAATAAGGTTCCCGTTTCACAAATTAAGATCCAAGATTTACGAAATAAAAAATTAAAAATTTCGTGAGTAAACAAACATTTTAAGTCCAAGTTTCGCAAATTAAGGTCCAAGATTCACGAAATAAAAAAAATTATATATTTTGTGCGCAACAAATATTTTAAGTCCAAGTTTCACGAAATAAGGTTCCGGTTTCACAAATTAAGGTCCAAGATTCATGAAATAAAAAATTAAACATTTCGTGAGTAAACAAATATTTTAAGTCCAAGTTTCACGAAATAAGGTCCCGACTTCACAAATTAAGGTCCAAGATTCACGAAATAAGTTTCGTGATTAAGCAAACTTTTTAAGTCCAAGTTTCACAAAATAAGGTTCCGGTTTCACAAATTAAGATCCAAAATTCACGAAGTAAGAAATTAAACAATTCGTTAGTAAACAAACTTTTAAATCCAAGTTTCACGAAATAAGGTTCCGGTTTCACAAATTAAGATCCAAGATTTACGAAATAAAAAATTAAAAATTTCGTGAGTAAACAAATATTTGAAGTACAAGTTTCACGAAATAAGGTTCCGGTTTCACAAATTAAGGTCCAAAATTCACGAAGTAAGAAATTAAACAATTCGTGAGTAAACAAACATTTTAAGTCTAAGTTTCACGAAATAAGGTTTTGGTTTCACAAATTAAGGTCCGAAATTCACGAAATAATAAATTATCCATTTTGTGAGCAAACAAACATTTTAAGTCTAAGTTTCACGAAATAAGGTCCCGAGTTCACAAATTAAGGTCGAAGATTCACAAAATAAATTTCGTGATTAAGCAAACTTTTTAAGTCAAAGTTTCACGAATTAAGGTTCCGGTTTCACAAATTAAGGTACAAAATTCACGAAGTAAGAAATTAAACAATTCGTTAGTAAACAAACATTTTAAATCCAAGTTTCACGAAATAAGGTTCCGGTTTCACAAATTAAGGTCCAAGATTCACGAAATAAAAAATTATATATTTTGTGCGCAACAAATATTTGAAGTCCAAGTTTCACGAAATAAGGTTCCGGTTTCACAAATTAAGGTCCAAAATTCACGAAGTAAGAAATTAAACAATTCGTGAGTAAACAAACATTTTAAGTCCAAGTTTCACGAAATAAGGTTTTGATTTCACAAATTAAGGTCCGAAATTCACGAAATAATAAATTATCCATTTTGTGAGCAAACAAACATTTTAAGTCTAAGTTTCACGAAATAAGGTCCCGAGTTCACAAATTAAGGTCGAAGATTCACAAAATAAGAAATTAAACATTTTGTGAGTAAACAAATATTTTAAGCCCAAATTTCACGAAATAAGAAAAAGAGCAAAATGGATAATTTTTATGAGATAGAGAAAATATTTGGGCCAAATGAATTGTTATAAATGACCCATAATTTTCATCCCATTGAAATTAGTCCAATGAACATTGAAAATCATGTGCAACATAGTAAGGGTTCGGCGGCCTCACCGTAATAGGCGGCCTCACGTGATCCGGCCTCTATATATATATATATGTATGTTATAGTCCTTATGTTATATAATTAGTATTCTACACTTTAATTTTTTTATATAGTTAGTGAATATGTATACTATCGTTTTAGGTGACGAGTTTCAAGTGGAATACTTCTAGTATTGTTGAATTGGATCCTGCTATTAGACTGTACTATATCGTCTTCCAGGTAGGATATACTTGTCCGGTTCGATATTATGTGCCATGTAGTGTGTTTTGTATACTTGGATGATGTTCATTTATTTATTATTATGATTCGTGAGATTATCTTAAATTGCATATTTATTATGTTGTATGGGTATACATTCATTTTGCATTATGTGGCGGTGGATGGTGTTATTGGAGTGGTGGTGGTGAATTAAACCTCGGCCTAGGGAACGGCGGGGCGGGTGAATCGGGTTTAGGTGATCACAAAATGATATATATTGTGTAGGCCCAGACTTGCCTGCAGGCATGCCTCTGGTGCCCTTGGGCCTTGGCCCGGAACTCAACAACGGTTGAGTTATACCTCGGCCTAGGGAATGGCGGGGTGGGTGAATCGGGATATGTGATCACGGAGCGAGTTTTGTGCTAGAGAATTGGGGGAGGCGGAGGCTCATGCATCATTATCTTACTTGCATAATGTTTATTTATATCCTACTCAACCGCGAGGTTGACCGTGTATTCTTGAACACCTGTTGATGCCCGTCGTTGAGGGTACCAAAGATAAAATTTATAACACTTAACTTTAACAATAGATAGTGAAAGTCAAGGTCGAACCACAAGGAGGTGGGGAATGTTTATTGTTTGATGTTAATGTTTAAAGGTAACAATTTTGGGGGTTTGAATGGTTGTTACTAAGTCTAGAAACAAAGATAAAAATAAACAAGTAATTAAAGCTGAGAATAAAACTATATTAAAAGAGATGCTAGGATGATTGGGTAATAAATAGCTAAGGTAATATAATTCCTAAGGTCAACATGTATTGCAGTCGCGTAAGGGGTGTAACATATCCTTTCGGTCTATGGTACCTAATAGCTCCTTTCGGCCTGTGCTATTAGTTCTTAGGTCTCACAATTACTGGGTGTCAACAATAAGGGTGATTCCTAAATTCTAGGTCACATACCTTTCAGTCTTAAGTAACCTAGCCGTCTTAAGGTGTAAACCAATGCCCTTCCCGTATCTCTCAATCTTGGGTAGGTCATTACTAACATCCTACAAGTCTCCTTTCAGTCTCATTGTAGGTTATTATGGTCAACAAAATAAGACGAAACAGAATACATACGCGAGTGGGTCGACCGACTAGCTAGCCCAGTCGGCCGACCACAGCGTCGGTCGACCGACCCATTAATTAGGTCGACCGACCACGGCCCTGCTACGGTTGGTCTCGGAACCTATACTACCTACGCATATTCATCCCCTACATCCTAACATGTGAAACTTAGCTACTCATAATTACTAAAACAACAATGAAAACGGGAATAAACATGGAAATCATGATGAATATCAATCTAAACATGCAATCAATAATAAAGCTTGGGATTCTATCTTAATCGAATACAAGTAATTATAAGAACAATAATAAAACTTAAATTAGGAGAGTAGTTACCGGAAATAGGATTAAGGCAGAAAAGGAACAAACTTTATTGATGAATGTTGAAGGATTGATGAACAACTAAAGTGCTTCATGAATATTGAAAGATTGCAATTAAACTAAAGACTGAATAAAACTAAATAAAGCTGAACAATTCCCAATGTAAAAGTTGATTATTAACCCTAAACGAAAGATTAGTTTAAATAAGGCGGCAATTAGGAGTTTCCTAAAGACTCCAACACTTCTAATGGACTTCTGAAAAACTTCTGGGCTTCGCTGAGGTCGGTCGACCTACTATGTGGGTCGGTCGACCTCTTTACGGGCTTCAGGAAAATTCGGGGCTTTCATAACAGATATCTGGTCGGCCGACCCAAGTAATAGGTCGGTCGACCCGATTACGCGTTAGATTGCTTTGATTTGTCTCGGTTTGACTCGTGGTACTTGATTAGTGATTCCAGTTGACTTTCTTCGTTCCTTAGTTTTGCAGAAAAATCTCGAGGGCATAAGTTTGGTGTAAAATTGTCCTTTTTAAGCACAAATCTGCAAAAGTGCATAAAAAATACGAAAGTGCACAATTGTTGGGAAATAAGGGCTAAAACATAGTAAATGAGCGACCAAATGCGTGTAAAAATAGATGTAAAACATCATAAAATGGACACGCATCAAATTCCCCAAACCAAACCTTGCTTGCCCTCAAGCAAGAAATAGACTCGATCTTAACTAATGGAACGATTTCAATCTCAGAGCGAAATTTACATGTTAGCCAAAACCAATGCTAAGTACAAAATGAGAAAGCATTTAAATCATGCGAACGAGTTATGGTGTCGTCAAACTTGCAAACTAGAGACTATAGAGACTTATTACCATGGAATCTCGCGGTACGCTCGAGACACTCATGAAGCAAAGGGTGAGTATATGTAGAAGATAGAAAGAAGTATATTGTAGTGACACTCACCTAACTGCGACCCATGAAAACATGCCTGCAATCTAACATGAACAAGAATTCCACAACTATGTATAAACAAACCCATTAAGTGACTCGGATACATGCAATTGAGGTAATGAAAGATATGTGAGGTAAAAGGTAAAAAGTGGTTAAGATGTTTTTGGATTTGTGGGGTTAGTAGCCAAGCTAGTAGAACCAATTTCCAACAACATAATTCACAACTTTTGATATTAAGGAAGTGCTCTTTTTGTAGCACAACTCTCACATTATATAAGAAAGGACTCCCAAATATTTTTGAATGAAGTGCGGGAGTGATAACATATAGAAGAAAGGGATTTCAGAACGAAAATTTTGAATTCTGATGCTGTCAGTTGGTCGACCGACCTCAGGGTGTGGTCGGTCGACTGACTTCCTGTACTTTTCGATTTTTTTTTTCTTTTTCTTTTTCGTTTTTCTTTTTTTTTTTTCTTTCTTTCTTTTTCCGTTCTTTCTTTCTTTTCTTGCTTCCTTTTTTTCTTTTCTCTTTTTGCTCAAGATAGCATACAAACCAAGATGCCCCAAAATAAACCAAAGACCACAAATACTAGCTTGGAAGGGTAGGCTAAGTATGGGATGTAGTTTTGGGGGAATAAAAAGGCAATTTTGGTTATGTGAAGCTTATGGGTAAATATGAGAAAAGGGATCCCAAATGCACGTATCAAGACTCACAAAACGAGATAGTAAAACAAGTATATAGCAATTCAAGTTCATGTTTATGCATATTGATGAAACATGTTCCAAGGGGAGTACTACTCACATCCTAGACAACTGGTTTAAGAATGAAACCAGGAAATAAGCTCTAACACTTAGAATGTATAGTAGGTTGCCAAGGTATAAGTCAAGTCCCAAGATATACAAATTAACAAAAACTCGTAGATATGCAAAAGACTCTCATACTAAAACAAGTTGACAAGGCAAGGCAATGACATAAACATGTAAGATAGCTAAATCATCCTTGAAATACTCTCGTTCCGACTCGACCTATATGCTAAAATAAACGTGCATTTTTTGGAATTTTTGATTTTTTTCATTTTTTTTGTATTTTTCTTTTGTATATGCAAGAGAAAATAAAGAAAAGCAATGCAAGACAGAAATGCATTGTAAACGTGTGACAGAATGCAATGCATGTGACACGAAACCATTCCCCAAACCAATCCGCACAATGTCCCCATTGTGCATTAGCCTAAGTAAAGGTTTCATAAAATTAAAACAAAAAGTAAAAACCAAAGAAAAACTGGAAAGAACTCACTGGGTTTTGAAGCGCATGAAAAACCTCCCCAAACCAGCGTAAGCTGGGAGGTTTTGGTGGCCAGCAGTGCCACTCAAGTAACCAAGATGGTTGCACGATTCCCGAGGAAGAAACGAACAGGCTGTTACGGACGGGTAGGTCGACCGGCCTATATTTTGGGTCGATCGACCTTCCTGCAGACTACAGGAACTCCAGAATTCCAGGAATGCAGGGACGAGGTCGACCGACCTATATTTCTAGTCGGTCGACCTCTCTGCTGCACAGCGGCCTTCACTACTACAAAAAGAGACCTAATGCAACATTTTGTGTGCAACACTTACGGGTTGTGTTGCAATTTTTATTTAATTATGCAACGCTTTATTTAAAAATGTTGCTTATTACCTACATAATTCATCACTTTAAAATAAGTGTTGCAATATATTACTTTAATTGCAACATTCTTATACAATTGTTGCATTTTCTAGCAACACTTGTGCAACACTTTGTCACATACATACTCAATCTTAAACCCTAATATATGTATCTCTAAAATAAAATTTTCAATTTCGTTTAAGCACTTGAAATTTTCAATCGAAAATACAAAAAAACAAAAAAGGCGGTATAATGAAATTTGGGTAAAAAAATTAGGGGTTTAATGAAATTTTCGATTGAAAATACAAAAAAAAACGAAAGAGTCGCTTGAAATTTTCAATTTTCAATCTTAAAGCCTAGCTTAATACCAACAATTACTCCATCACTCATCCTCCATCATCGTTCCACCGTTTCTTCACCATTCCCAAAAAAGAAAACTCAATCAGTGGTTCTCGATCATCAGGGTAATTGATTCACGCGTTTGATATTCATCCCATTTCATCTTTGATTCTTACTCAGCTGGCAAAATTCATATTCAATATAATTGATTGGGATTTCTGATAGGTATGATACTTCAATTTCAATTATTGTTATCATTTTGTTATTATTTCAATTCAATTGTTGTTTCATCTATTCATCCATGAATATAATCATATTCGTTTCTAATAGCTTATGTGGCTACAGTTGGATCATTCCCTTTCAATTATTTATTGTCTGGTGTACTTTCTTGTGTAAGCACAACTGTTCTTGCTGGTAAGTATTATTTGTATGACTGTATGTATCTATTGATGTTGTTTTTGGACTTTTTTTAGTCAACCTGAAACTAACAACGTTCAAATGATTCTGTAGTGTGTCTCCGCATTCAAGTGAATAAGGAAAACAAGGAATTCAAGGTATGATTTTTTCTCGATGTTTTATCTCTTTGTTGCTTTTGTTACTTCATGTGCGTGGAGATGTTAACTTAAAGGTTGAACATATATGACAAATCTGCTTTTTCGTATTGAGCTCTATATGTCAGGCTCTTATTCCATTTATGTTACTCTTAAAGGGTTGCTTAGGACGAGGGTATTTATCAATGGGATAATAGAGCTCAAAGCAATGGCAAAGGGGGAGTGGTATTCATCGACACTCTTTATTCCATTTGTGAGGACTCTCGAATTTCTCTGGCAGGAAGGTCACACTGCTCATGCTACTCCAGAAGAAGCAGAAAAAGAGGTGTTTTTTGGTCTTTTTATTTATGTTTTTGCAGAATGCTACGGCTATCAATATCATATGCCATCTCTAGAGCCTAAACTAATAATTTTTTTTGGGTTTAGGCCCTGCAAATGATTGACATCTACACAAACTTTGCATATGAGCAAGATGCAATACCTGTGATTACTGGTCGTAAATCAAAGGCAGAGACATTTGCTGGTGCTGATAGGAGATATACTATTGAGGTTATGATGGGAGATAGGAAAGCTTTGCAAGCTGGGACCAGCCATAACCTTGGACATAATTTTCTCGTGCATTTGAAACCCAGGTTCAACATAACCTGTTCAACATAAGTTTTATCATGCAAGCTTTTTACCTTGATTTGTTCACGAATAGATTACAGTTCAAGTAAATGACTTGAACATATTGTCATGGTGAGGACGCAAGTTCTTTCCATTTAATCGTTGTATTGATCTTATTTCTTTGTCATTGCTTATGATGTTTTATCACCTTGTTAAATTTTATGCAAGAGGTTACTGAATGAAACTCCTTTCTTATGAAAACGTTTCATCGTTTTTTCCGGCTTATGCAGTCTGTTGGTTTCATATTTTATTGTCATTGCATTTGATGCCTTTTTTTACATCTCGTACACTTCAGATGATTTGTATTTTCCATCTGAATTTGCTGACTACTTCTGAAATTCTTTGTTTTCCAGCCTTATTCCAATTCTTTACCAAGCTCACTGTTGGCATCAAATATGCATGCTTTAAGAGAGGCTGAGCTTGCTTATTCTCAGTTCCCCACTTCCCAATCTATAGCGGCAAAGTATGTCTGCATCTCATCTCTCAGTGGTCCCACTACTTCAATGGCTGAGGTAATCTGCTTTATCATAAATTTGTTCTGTTTCCATGCTTGTCAGTGTATGTTGGCCTTCTAGTGAGTAGTAGATATACTTTTGTTTCTAATGAAAACTGTTGTTCTTTCTCCTGGGTCGATTGAGTCTGATCTTTTAGTGAGTTGTGATGGTTCTAATGCGGGATGCGGCTACTTGTTAGGTCACTGAAAATAACTTGTGTTGAGATTTATTTAATTTTACGACTTATTTTTAGTAGCTCATCATCAATTCTTCTTAGAACTGTGTTTGTATCAGCCTAAGCATAATGTTTTATCTAATAAATTCATTTATAATAATAGACTTCAATGTGGATTGCACAATATTACTGGTAGCAAGGATCTAATTGATTACTCGCCAACAATGTGTTGAGCCATTACCATAAATCATATTCATTATGTTCACTAGGCAATTCTTTTTCAAGAACTCTGTATGTAGTTTAGTGTGTATTGGACAATTTAGAAAAATGGGGGTGTACAGTTATTACCGTAGATGCAAGGTTTTGAATGAACATAGGGGTACAACTTAGAAACTCTTTTTCTTTTTTAGTGACAGGTATACTTGTAAAACTACTATTTCTGTGACAGGTACTTGTAAACTACTGTTGACGAAAATCCATTTATATTACTTTGTTTGGTGTAGGCGCTGAAGACAAGTAACTTCGTTGCCCAACCCACACAAGGTCAACCAGCGGCGGTAGCGTTTCTGGAGCAACTGGTCTTCCGCAACACCTGGCTATGCATCCTTATTCTCAACACTCAGGTCTTGTCGGTCCCTTAAATATGATGGGTTAGCCATTCCTGCATCAAGGCTACTCATATATGTCATCTTCTTTCCAGCAAGCTTTTGCAGCCGGAAACTCTACATATCCTCAGTCCCTGGCAGCCATGCTTCCCCAGTACAAGAACAATGTTTCCCTTAACAGTTTGCCATAGTCTGGTGCTGTACCCTCTGGGTATGGCGGTTTTGGGAATTCCAATAACATTTACAAAGTTCTATTTTTAATCCTTTTTGGAAATGTAATTGACGTTCATTTTTGAGATTGAATAATTCTATTGTAATTTTTGAATGATATGCAATAATACATGACTATTAAGAATTGCAATTCTCTATTGTGTTTGGATGAACTAGTGTTGTTTTTGGACGTAACTAGTGTTGCGTTCTCAGAAGAAAAATGTCGCATTTGTTCGATATAAGTGTTGCTTTTTAATATAAAAAGTATTGCATTTGTCTACGAAAAGTGTTGCTAATTTTTCACAAGAAGTGTTGCATAAGAAAATAAAAATGTTGCCTTTGCATTTGAAAAAAGTGTTGCATAAAAGTAACATATGTAACACTTTATAAAAGTGTTGCATAAAGTGTTGCAATGAGCTAATGCAACGAGACTTTATACAGCACTTCATTAAGTGTTGCATAAACTCTATAGCAACACTTATATGACATTATGCAACAATAGTGGAGTGTTGCTATAGAATCAAAATGTAGTAGTGCTTCTTTTCTTCGGAACCACTTGTGTTAACCAAGTCATTCATCTTTGAAACCTGAAAAATCATGATAAATGCTCCCAACAAGTGTGCTAGACCCCAGAACCAGGTCCAAAATTGTCTTAACTACGCAACAAAAGCAAAAATTGTCCTACAAAAAACTTAAAGCAAACAAACTAGGAAGTCTTAACAAAAAAAAAATTGTCTTTAGAAAAACAGAAACGAGCAAAAAGAAAAAGTCATCCGCGAAGGATTCGGCGTTTCTTTGACCAAGGGCTCTGACTACAGGCTACTCCTTCAGCTATGGTGATTTGGGTAGATGAGTTTCTCTCCACCGTGTAAATAGGTGGGTCATCAACCACAGCTCTAGCCATCCATCTCCCGGAGTTGTCGACTCCCAAGTCGTGGGCCGACACCTTCCTGGGTTTCTTCTTCTTAGGGCTCTTTTCTTCAGCCAAATGATCACTTGCTTGAGTGACCTCGTTCTCTACAACATTTGATTGATTAAGTGGTACTACTCGATCGAGAACATCTCGCTTCCTATCGCCTATAGACTCTATCACTAGTGTCGCAATTTCTGGAGCATCCAAATCAGCCTCCTGAACGAGAGATTCACCTGCACATGCCTCAAAACACATCAAAGCCTCCGAAGGATCCTTTGTGAAGGATCCTTGTACATAAAATTCACTAATATTATTAAAAACATCAGAAATGTCAATGGAAGAATCCTGCAAAAAACAAGGTTCATCAACTGAGGGTTCAAACATGTCAGGAACATGTTCATCACTAACACCTACAGAAATAGGTTGGTCAGTCAAGGGGTAAATTTCTAACTCACCAGCTGTATCTAAATCCAAGTCAGTATCGTCAACGGGGAAGGAGAGGGAATCAAGTAACCTATCATTCTCATCCTTAAGAATGAGCGACTCTTCAGTAATGGGTGTGATAGGATCACACTCGATAGAAATATCCGGGTTACTAATATCAACGCCCTCATACCTCTCCATATCTCCACTGGCTCGAATTAGGTGTTTGAGAAGCTCCCATTGCTTCTCATAGGGTAAGTCAAGAAAATCCCATCCGCAATTTCTCTTAATCTCGATCAAGGTCTTACCAGTACCTCCATCATAAAAGATACGACAAACCTCCCCAATACTAATAGGATAGTCAGATTGAGAAAGGAAAGAGATTAATCTATCACAATAGATATACAAAGGTTCATGCTCGAGTTGTGGGAAAGGGGCGATGGTCATGACAGCGAAAGAAAAAGGGAAAACATAAACAAAAAACAATAAACACTGGCGTCACCTCCCCGGCAACGGCGCCAAAATTTGATGCCCGTCGTTGAGGGTACCAAAGATAAAATTTATAACTCCTAACTTTAACAATAGATAGTGAAAGTCAGGGTCGAACCACAAAGAGGTGGGGAATGTTTATTGTTTGATGTTAATGTTTAAAGGTAACAAATTTGGGGGTTTGAATGTTTGTTACTAAGTCTAGAAACAAAGATAAAAATAAACAAGTAATTAAAGCTGAGAATAACACTATATTAAAAGAGATGCTAGGATGATTGGGTAATAAATAGCTAAGGTAATATAAATCCTAAGGTCAACATGTATTGCAGTCGCGTAAGGGGTTTAACATATCCTTTCGGTCTATGGTACCTAATAGCTCCTTTCGGCCTGTGCTATTAGTTCCTAGGTCTCACAATTACAGGGTGTCAACAATAAGGGTGATTCCTAAATTCTAGGTCACATACCTTTCAGTCTTAAGTAACCTAGCCGTCTTAAGGTGTAAACCAATGCCCTTCCCGTATCTCTCAATCTTGGGTAGGTCATTACTAACATCCTACAAGTCTCCTTTCAGTCTCATTGTAGGTTATTATGGTCAACAAAATAAGACGAAACAGAATACATACGCGAGTGGGTCGACCGACCAGCTAGCCCTGTCGGCCGACCACAGCCTCGGTCGACCGACCCATTAATTAGGTCGACCGACCACGGCCCTACTACGGTTGGTCTCGGAAACTATACTACCTACGCATATTCATCCCCTACATCCTAACATGTGAAACTTAGCTACTCATAATTACTAAAACAACAATGAAAACGGGAATAAACATGGAAATCATGATGAATATCAATCTAAACATGCAATCAATAATAAAGCTTGGAATTCTATCTTAATCGAATACAAGTAATTATAAGAACAATAATAAAACTTAAATTAGGAGAGTAGTTACCGGATATAGGATTAAGGCAGAAAAGGAACAAACTTTATTGATGAATGTTGAAGGATTGATGAACAACTAAAGTGCTTCAAGAATATTGAAAGATTGTAATTAAACTAAAGACTGAATAAAACTAAATAAAGCTGAACAATTCCCAATGTAAAACTTGATTATTAACCCTAAACGAAAGATTAGTTTAAATAGGGCGGCAATTAGGAGTTTCCTAAAGACTCCAACACTTCTAATGGACTTCTGAAAAACTTCCGGGCTTCGCTGAGGTCGGTTGACCTACTATGTGGGTCGGTCGACCTCTTTACGGGCTTCAGGAAAATTATGGGCTTTCATAACAGATATATGGCCGGCCGACCTAAGTAATAGGTCGGTCGACCCGATTACGCGTTAAATTGCTTTGATTTGTCTCGGTTTGACTCGTGGTACTTGATTAGTGATTCCAGTAGACTTTCTTCGTTCCTTAGTTATGCAGAAAAATCTCGAGGGCATAAGTTTGGTGTAAAATTGTCCTTTTTCCGCACAAATCTGCAAAAGTGCATAAAAAATACGAAAGTGCACAATTGTTGGGAAATAAGGGCTAAAACATAGTAAATGAGCGACCAAATGCGTGTAAAAATAGATGTAAAACATCATAATAAATGGACACGCATCACCTGTGATGATCCGTAATGGGGAGCAGATTTGGCAGGTAATTGACAGATCCAGTATGACATGGGAGGGCAAGAGGATTCGGAAGACCGACTTAGAATCTTAGATCACCATAGAGTCTTCATTTGTTTTTTTTATTTTCCATTGTACTAGTTTTAAACAACTTCTAAACTTTTAGTTGTAATGACTTGTTATTTTTTTTTTTTTTTGGTAAAGGTAAAAAATATTATTAAGTAACCAACAAAGAAGGTAGAAACCTTCCTTACAAAAGATTACATCATCAAGCTATCTAGCCAGACCTTGTCTCTACAATGGTTCTGGTCATTACAACGGCTTTTAAGTTTACTCAACATCTCATCTTTAATCATATTGAACACTCTACTAGGTCTAAGAAGTTTGAATTCAACCCTTGCTTTGTTCCTTTGATTCCATATATGATAAATTAAAGCATTTAGTATGCTATTGATCACCCCTCTCTTCATTTTCGAGCCTCTTCTTCTTAACCTCCAATCTGTGATATTACCAGTTGGTATACTCAGTCTGAGCCACTGATTAATCTGCTCCAGTACTTTAGTACTATATAGGCATTGAAAGAACAGATGTGAACTCAACTCTGGTGCAGCCCCACACAAACAGCAAGTGTCAGTATCTGCTATCCCATATCTCATGAGTTTATCTCTTGTGCTCAATGCATCATGATGATACAACCAGCTCACAAAAGCATGCTTCCTAGTTGTCCATCCATTCCAGACCAGGAGAGGCCAATTTGGAGTTGTGATGCCTGGTCTCAACAGGGAGTAGGTTGTCTGGATAGAGTAGTCATTAGTAGTCCCAAAGAAGTTACTGTCAACTGTAAGCAAGGCATTCTTGGTCTTGCAGATGTTCTTCCAAGTCCAAGCCACATCCAGGGGAGGATTGTAATGCTCCCATTCAATCCCTTTCAGGTACGTATGATTAATCCATTGAACCCATAGTTTGTCTGGCTTAGCATGAATCCACCAAGCCAGCTTCCCCACTGCTGCCTTGTTCCAGGTACTGGCATTTCTGATTCCCAGTCCCCCTTCTTTTACAGTCCTACATGCCTTATCCCATGAAACAGGAGGCACTCGTTTGAACTCAGGCCCCCCATCCCACAGATAGTTCTTGCATAAGGACTCCAATTTATGTATAACAGCAGAGGGTAGAATAAAGATCTGTGCCCAGTATCTATGTAAGGTTTGTAGCACAGATTTGACTAGGACTAATCTCCCAGCATAGGACAGTTTTTTGACACCCATAGTTCTAATTCTTTCCATAACCTTATCAATAATAGGATAGCAATCCCTTTCATTCAACTTAGTGGGCTTAATAGGCACCCCTAAGTATCTAAAAGGAAGAGTTCCTTCCATACAGCCTGCTACCTGTAGTATATCTGTCTTGATGTGGTTTTGAACCCCATTGAAATAAACATTGGTCTTACCAGGACTCATTTTTAAACCAGAGGCAGCAGAGAAGCTAGCAAAAGTTCTTAACAGGACCATTATGGATTGGATGTCTCCCTTACTGAAAAGCAAAAGGTCGTCTGCAAACATCAGGTGGGTGAGCTTCATTGGACTACACAGAGGATGGTATTTGAATGGCATATTCTGAGTAGTGTGAGCCAGAAGTCGAGTTAAGTACTCCATACATATGGTGAACAAAAGAGGTGACAAGGGATCCCCTTGTCTAAGGCCTCTTTTCCCTTTAAAGAACCCAAAATTGTCCCCATTAAGACATAGAGAAAAAGAAGTAGTGCTAACACATTCCTTGATCAGATTGATGTACTGGTGGGGGAAATCAAGAGCTATCAGCATCTGGAACACAAAGTCCCACTCTATAGTATCATAGGCTTTTTGTAAGTCTATCTTGAACATACACCTGGGAGACACTGTTTTCCTTTCATACAGCCTGATGAGGTCCTGGCAAATGAGTATATTCTCAAGGATACTTCTACCCTTAATGAACCCTCCCTGTGTAGGTGAAATGATATCTGGAAGGACTCTTGCCAATCTGTTGCACAAGAGCTTAGAAATGACTTTGTACACTACATTGCAACAAGATATAGGTCTGAATTGTGTAACATTCTGAGGATTGGCTACTTTGGGAATAAGAGTGACAGTTGTGGCATTAAGTTGCTTCAAAAGTTGGCCAGTTGTAAAGAACTCATGTATAGCCTCACAAACATCCTCCTGGACATGATCCCAACTTGCTTTGAAGAATTTGCTAGTGAAACCATCTGGGCCTGGTGATTTCTCATCTGGTATACTGAAGAGAGTCTCTCTGATTTCTTCATTACTTAAGGGCTGGAGTAAGATCTCTTTGTGGATAGTGGTACAAGTGTTGCCCTTCTGGACAATTGCTTTGGATACTGCTGTAGTTGCAACACTACTGCCTAGTAAATGTTCATAGAACTGTAGGAAACTTGTCTGAATGGCCTCAGTATCAGTATGATTAACTCCTTCTGTGTCTGTGATCTGGTAAATGTTATTCTGTTTCCTCCTGGCTCTCATTATACCATGAAAGAATGCAGTATTTGCATCCCCTTCCTGTAGCCATTGTGCCTTTGATTTCTGTTGCAGGTAAGTGATCAGGTGGGATTTGAGTGTAGTATACTTAGCATGTGCCTCATACTCCTCCCTCATGAGCTGCAAATCCCCTGGTGTATTAATGAGATTCTCCTGGCAAATCTGCAGGTGCTTCCTTGCCACTTCAGTGGCTATCTCAATATCAGCAAATCTCTGTTGATTGAGTTCTTTCAGAGGCTGCTTCATTGCTCTCATTTTGTGTACCAAGATGTACATCCTTGTGCCATAAACTGAGCTATGCCAGCCCCTCTGGATGATCTGCTGATAATCCATAGCCTCACACCACATATTCATAAATTTGAAAGGTCTATTCCTTGTATCAACGTCCTGGCCATTGCTAAGAATACAAGGATTATGGTCAAAATAACCCTCGGGCAAATAATTAGCCTGCATCTTAGGGAACTGTCTATCCCATGCTACATTAGTAAACACCCTGTCAAGTTTAGTATAAACTCTATCCTCTGGTTTCTGCTTGTTGGTCCAGGTGTAGAAAGCTCCTTTTCTAGGACACTCAGTCAAATCACAGTACTCTATACATTCTTTGAAAGGAACTGCCTCAGCCATATTGAAGCCCCCTCCTAATCTCTCTTCTAGTTGCATAACACAGTTGAAGTCACCCCCAACTGCCCAAGGTCCTTGCATCCCATCAGCTAACCTTGTTAGGTTATCCCACAGATCCTCCCTCTCAACCACTCCATTGAATGCATACACCATGGTGATGGTGCATTTCATATGACTTGGTTTGTAGAGAACTTGAAGATGGATATATTGAGGATGGTACTCCAAGAAATCCACTGAATATTCCTCCGGATTCCACCCTATCCAGATTCTGCCCCCTGGATGAGTGTGAGTATTCGAACTGATGCTCCAGTTATTAAACATAGTCATAGCTTGAAGATAATTCTTATTTTTTATTTTTGTCTCTAATAAAGCAAATAACCCTACTTTATTCAGAAGTAAAAGTTTATTTATGTCCTTCTGTTTTTCTATCCTATTCATGCCCCTCACATTCCATATACCAATTATCATTGGGGTATAGAAGGGGATCGTGGCCTGCTCATTCCTCCAGACTTACCATTTCCTGTAACTACATGAGCATAGGAAGGACTCTGGCAATTATCATGTATAGCAGGCATAAAGTTTCTAGGCATACCATACACAGGATCCTGCTCATGATCAGAGTTCTCCACCTGATCCTTATCTGCTTGTTCAGTAATCTGTATAGTGGTTAGGGGCTTATCAGTCACCTGAGCATTGAGAGTTGCTTCTGGTACAACTGCTGGGAGGGGTGGTCTAGCACTCTGGGTGCCCACCTTCCTCCTCCACACCAGTTGAGGTTTTGCTCCTTGTGTTTTCCTGCATTTAGATGTTAGGTGTCCCACTATTTTGCATTTAGCACATCTGGTAGGGAGCCATTCATACTCCACACTGATATTACTCAGACTGCCATTCTCATCTTGCACTCTAATAGTTTCTGGAAATTGTTGATCCACCTGAACTTCAATAAGTACTCTGGCAAAGCTCAATCTTGTTCTCTTTTCAGTTGGATCATCTCGTTTTAAGAACTTACCAACTCTGCCTACTATCTTGGGAATACTGGCACCCCACATTTTAAGGGGCAGGTTATGCAATCTGACCTATGTAGGGACAGTCTTGACATCCTCCTTCTCCATATTTATATCAGGCATCCATCTTTTGATCACCACGGGTTTGCTATCAAACATGTAAATCCCAGCAGACAGGACAGCATCCTGCATCTCCTTCGTCTTGAATCTGACCACAAAGACTCCATTATTCATGAAGGAGATAGTTTCAATGGTGTGTTGTTTCCAAATACGCCTCCAATATCCTTCGAACACTGGCCATGGAGGGTTTGCTCCCACTACAAACCCAAAGACAGCATTCTTCCAGAATTCTTGATCATCTTGAACATCCTCTGCTGTAAGAGTGATCACCTATGGTTTATCATCAATTAATTCCTCAATTTTCTTTCCATGCATGTCATACCAATCCCCCATGTTGGCATCAACGTCTGATGAAACTGTTTCATGGTTTTGGATTGGTTCATTGTCATTAAACTCAAAGGGTGCAACCCCTGATATCTCTGTCATACTGCCATATTTGTTTGCTACAACCACATTAGGTTTGTTGCTTGCTTGCTCTTTTGATCCCTTATCTTTGCTTGCCATAGTTTTCCTTCTAGTAATATTGCGAAGTAGTGATGGTGAAACCTCCATAGCCAACGTGCACAGGGGTTCTGATCACAGCCGTCACAATATTTTCAAATCGCCATGGCGGGAGCTCTGCTAGGGTTTCACTTTTTCTTGTAATGACTTGTTAGTTAATTTAAAGTACTGTGTATCTTCCTTTGTTATCTACTACCTCGGTTATCCGGGATGGTAACACGCTCAATTATCCGAGAAGTCCTAGTTCAGGTTCTTGGATAATCGGGGGTGTTACAAATAAGCATGGAATTCATAGCGAGCATTAATCTAAACATAAGATAACAACAAAGGCTTTGGGATTCTAAACTAAACCGGATGCTAATAATTTTATAAGGATAACAATATCAAAACTGAAATCAAGAGAATTACCGCAGAAGGAATTAGGGCAGAAAAGACAAGCTTTATTGAATTCCGGGGAAAGATTTCTAGAACAATGAATTGAAACTAAAGAAAAGTGTTTTGAATAATAGGAACTAGATGCTAAGAATTTGATAAGTAAAAGATTAAATGAACACTACTGTATACTAATGATGGCTAAAACTTGATGTAAAAACTCGATGCTTAACTCCTAATCACGATTTGCTTAAGTAGGCGACAAAACATAATCTTCTTTCTTGACCTAATCCGTGTATGGGCTTTGCGGAGGTTTCTGAAACTGCGCGCTGGTCGACCGACCAAGTGATGCGGTCGGTCGACCGGATGTCGGGCTTGGTGGACTTCTGATCTTGAGATAGCAGGTCTTCTGGTCGACTGATGCCCGTCGTTGAGGGTACCAAAGATAAATTTATAATTCCTAACTTTAACAATAGATAGTGAAAGTCAGGGTCGAACCACAAGGAGGTGGGGAATGTTTATTGTTTGGTGTTTAATGTTTTAGGGTAACAATTTTGGGGGTTTTAATGGTTGTTACTAAGTCTAGAAACAAAGATTAAAATAAAACAAGAAAATAAAGATGAGATTAAAACTATATTAAAAGAGATGCTAGGATGTTTGGGTAATAAATAGCTAAGGTAATATAAATCCTAAGGTCAACATGTATTGCAGTCGCGTAAGCGGGTGTAACATATCCTTTTAGGTCTATGCTACCTAATAGCTCCTTTCGGCCTATGCTATTAGTTCCTAGGTCTCACAATTATTGGGTGTCAACAATAAGGGTGATTCCTAAATCCCAGGTCACATACCTTTCAGCCTTGAGTAACCTATCCGTCTTAAGGTGTAAACCAATGCCCTTCCCGTATCTTTCAATCTTGGGTAGGTCATTACTAACATCCTACAAGTCTCCTTATGGTCTCATTGCAGGATATTATAATTGACAAGAAAAGACGAAATAAGAAAACATACGCGGGTGGTCGACCGACCAGCTACTCCAGTCGGCCGACCACGGCCTCGGTCGACCGACCAGCTATTCCAGTCGGCCGACCGTGGTCCTGCTACAAGTCGGTCTTTCGAATTTTATTTACCTACGCATATTCATCCCCTACATCCTAACATATGAAATTTAGCTATTCATGGTTGTTAAGACGATTATGAAAACGGGATTAAACATGGTAAACATAATAAATAATCTAAGCATGCAAGATTCAATAAAGCTTGGGATTTCTATCTTAATTGAATGCAAAAGTAATAATAACAATAATAAAAGCTAGATTAAAGAGTAATTACCACAATTGGAATTAAGGCAGAACGGAATAAACTTTATTGAATGCTTGAGAATTCTTTGAATAAAATAAAAGATGAACTCGATGGTAAAAGATTGAATAAAAGATCCTAAAGTATGATAATAGATATCAAGCATGCCTAACCCTAATCACAAGATTTGTTTATATAGGGTATAAAACTAAGAGTTTCCTAAAAGCTCTAATTCTACTTTATTTCCGAAAAGAATCGTCTGGGCTTCTGCGTAGGTCGGTCGACCTACTATGTGGGTCGGTCGACCGCTTCTTTCTGGGCTTCTTTTATTTTTGGCCTTCCTTGAGATTTGGACTTTATTAAAGTTCAGGCCTGGTCGGCCGACCCGTTTAGCTGGTCGGTCGACCGCCTCTGTATGGAAATCTTCGGATTTCTTCTTGTTTTGACTTTTGGCACTTGACTTTGACTTCAATTGACTTTCTATTTGTTCCTTAATTATGCAAAAGACTTGAGGATATGGGTTTGGTGCTAAATCGTCTCTTTTCCGCATAAATCTGCAAAAGTGCATAAAAATACGAAAGTACACGATTTGTGGGAAATAAAGGCTAAAACATAGTAAATGAGCGACCAAATGCGTGTAAAAATAGATGAAAAACATCATAAAATAGACACGCATCAAATTCCCCAAACCAAACCCTTGCTTGCCCTCAAGCAAGAAATAGACTCGATCTTAACTAATGGAACGATTTCAATCTCAGAGCGAAATTTACATGTCAGCCTAGACCAAAACCAAGTACAAAATGAGAAAGTATATAAATCATGCAAACGAGTTATGGTGTTGTCAATCTTGCAACACTAGAGACTATAGAGACTTTATACCATGGACTCTCGCGGTACGCTCGAGACACTCATGAAGCAAAGGGTGAGTATATGTAAAAGATAGAAAGAAGTAATTTGTCATGACACTCACCTAACTGCGACCCATGAAAACATGCCTGCAATCTAACATGAACAAGAATTCTACAACTATGTATAAACAATCTCATTAAGTGACTTGGATACATGCAATTGAGGTAATGAAAGATATGTGAGGTAAAAGGTAAAAGTGGTTAAGATGTTTTTGGATAAGTGGGGTTAGTAGCCAAGCTAGTAAAACCGGTTCCCAACAACATATTTCACAACTTTTGATATTAAGAAAGTGCTCTTTTTGTGGCACAACTCTCACATTGAATATAAGAAAGGACTCCCAAATATTTTTGAATGAAGCACGGGAGTGATAACATATAAAAGAAAGGGATTTTTGGAACGGAATTTTGAATCTGATGATGCCAGTTGGTCGGCCGACCTAAGGGTGAGGTCGGTCGACTGACTTCCTGTATGTTTTGATTTTTTTTTTTTTCGTTTTTCTTTCCTTTCTTTCTTTTTCTGAATTTTTCTGTTCTTTTTTTTCTTTTTCTGTCTTTCTTTTCCTTCTCTTTTTGCTCAAGATAGCATACAAACCAAGATGCCTCAAAAATTAAACCAAAGACCACAAATACTAGCTTGGAAGGGTAGGCTAAGTATGGGATGTAATGTTTGGGGAAATAAAAAAAGACAATTTTGGCTTATGTGAAGCTTATGGGTAAATATGAGAAAAGGGATCCCAAATGCACGTACCAAGACTCACAAAATGAGAAAGTAAAATAAGTATATAACAATTCAAGTTCATGTTTATGCATATTGATGTAACATGTTCCAAGGGGAGTACTACTCACATCCTAGACAACTGGTTTAAGAATGAAACCAGGAAATAAGCTCTAAACCTTAGAATGTATAGTAGGTTGCCAAGGTATAAGTCAAGTCTCAAGATATACAAATTGACAAAAACTCGTAGATATGCAAAAGACTTTCATACTAAAACAAGTTGACAAGGCAAGGTAAAGGCATAAACATGTAAGATAGCAAAAATCATCCTTGAAATACTCTCGTTCCGACTCGACCTATATGCTAAAATAAACGTGCATTTTTTAGAATTTTTGAATTTTTTTCATTTTTTTTGGATTTTTTTGTATATGCAAGGAAAATAAAGAAAAGAAAGATGCAAAACAGAAATGCAATAAACGTGTGACAAAATGCAATGTATGTGACACGAAACCAAATTCCCCAAACCAACCCGCACAATGTCCCCATTGTGCATTAGCCTAAGTAAAGGTTTCATAAAATTAAAAGAAAGATGCAAGGAAAATAAAAACCAAGGAAAAACTGGAAAGAACTCACAGGATTATGAAGCGCATGAGAAAAACCTCCCCAAACCAGCGTAAGCTGGGAGGTTTTGGTGGCTAGCAGTGCCACTCAAGTAACCAAGTCAATTTCACGATTTCCAAGGAAGAGAAACGGAAGACCGCAGCGGACAGTAGGTCGACCGACCCATGATTCTGGTCGGTCGATCTCCCGTGAACCACAGAAGAATTAGCGATACAGCGACTCTGGTCGACCGACCGATGATTCTGGTCGGTCGACCCTCTGCGTCCTGGAGGTCTTCGTTTCTTCGTAAAATCTGAAAAAGCAAGAAAGTACGTGCGCCCAGCAATGCGCGAGATGCCAAAAACGATTCTAAAGTCTTAACTACTCAAACATAAAGGAAAGGATCTAAAACTACGAGCAAGCCAAAATAAAAAGTTTCACACAACAAAAACAAATTGTCCTAAAAACTGTAACTTAAAACAACTATCCGCTAAAGATGCGGAAGATATCCGACCACGGCTTCTGACGACATGCCGTAGTCTCCACGGTTTTTGCTTTAGTAGCAAAACACATCTTCTTTACGCCGTCGCAAAGCATATGCGACGGTCTCTCCTCTTGAGCTTGCCTCCTCTTCTTCTTCTCCTCCCGATCCACGACGTCTGGGTCCTCATCTTCTTCATAGCTTAGGCATCCCATTCCTCCTCTCTGGATGATGACTTTCTTTACTTTGGGTTTCCCCAAACCAGTTCCTGCAATAGTCATAATAGAAGTGTCCTCCCTACTGCTCCCAATCTGGGGCGGAGGTGTAAAAACAGATACAGGAATAGGTAGTAAAGTGGGAGAAGTAGTGATGACCTCATACTTCTTCTCAGAAGTGATAGCATTACATGTGATGGGGGTCATAGCATCCTTCTTCCTATAAGATAGGCCATAGATAATAGAATGCTTGCCTACTTTGAAGGTCAGAGTCCCAGTGCCTACATCTATAATGGCACCTGCAGTGTGAAGGAAAGGTCTTCCTAGAATTATAGGTATATGGGCATCCTCTGGGATGTCCAAAACTACAAAGTCAACTGGGAAGAAGAACCTGTCAATACGGACAGGGATGTTTTCCAACACTCCTATAGGTTCCATAGATGTGCGATCTGCCATCTGGACTGTCATACTGGTCACTGCAAATTCGGTCATTCCTAGTTTTAAGGCAACGCTTAGGGGCATGACACTTATACTAGCACCTAAGTCGCATAGAGCCTTCTTAACTGGGAAGGTTCCTATATTACAGGGGACAGAAAAACTACCAGGGTCTTCCAATTTATGAGGGGCTATGACATGTGACAAAAAGCTAGATGACTCTTCAGTGAGGGCCACCGACTCAACCTTTTCTAGAGACCTCTTCCTTGACAAAAGCTGTCTCATAAATTTAAGATAGGAAGGAACTTGTTGAACTAATTCTAAAAATGGGACTTGAACATTTAATGAACGAATCACATCTTTGAATTTGTCAAAAGATACCTGATCCTTTGAAGGTACGAGTCTTTCTGGGAAAGGAGCAGCTGAGGACTCAGTATTTGCAGCCCTTTTTAGAAATCTGGGGGTCTTGTCACCCCGGAAAAGAAAATCCCGCAAGTTATTCGGCAAATCAGGACGAAAGGGAACTTCGGGTTCTGCTTCAGTGGTCGGTCGACCAGTTTCTTCGGTCGGTCGACCAGTTTCCTGCTCAGGTAAAATTTTCGGGTCCTGATCTGTGGTCGGTCGACCAGAATCTTCGGTCGGTCGACCGCCTTCGCTGCTACTCGCCTGTTTTTCTTTCTCGCTCCCCACTTTAGCTTCACTCCGCAGGGAGATGATGTTTAGAGTCTCTTTTTTCTTGTCCGGTTTGGTCGGAAGCTGACCCGGAGCCCTAGTATCATTCTTGCTCGCAATTTGAGCAATCTGGGACTCTAACATCTTCATCCCTGCCTCTCTAGCCTGTGACTCCTTCTGAACCAACCCGATAAGATTTTGGATAAGAGCATCTGTGTTGGGTGGTGGATTAGAAGGTGGTTGAGGGTTGAAAGGTGGTCTTTGAAAATTTTGTTTATGTGGGGGTATATATGTGGGATTTTGCTGAGGTTGCATGTGTTGTGGGTTTTGAACATTCTGGCTTGTCCACCTTAAGTTGGGATGGACATTATTATTATTCGGGTCATAGAAATTGTTCCCACGATAGTGTTGAAAAGCGGCACATGTTTCGTTAGATGAAGTACAGAATTTTGACACATGCCCTTCTCCACCACACCTCTCACAAGCAAAGGGTCCGTCCTGAACGGCGTTTACTTGGTATATTCCTCCCTTGCTTCCACTCCCTAGATCGAGCTTTCCTGCAGCCTCAAATTTTTCCAACTTAGCTGTCAAGGCCTCAATTGCTGATAGGTTGTATTCAGATTTCCTCTGATTTCCTTTAGAAGTACCATGCTCAGCGCGGTGCACAGCAACATCTTCTATCAACTTGAGACCCTTAGTCTCTCCTGATTTATCTTGGAATCTCCCATTAGCTGCAGCGTCTAGGTAGGCCCTGTTGTCATCATAGAGGCCATTGTAGAACTGGTTGCAAAGAAACCATTGTTCGAATCCGTGATGTGGTATGGATCGAACAAGTCTCTTGAACCTGTCCCACGCCTCGCTAAAGTCTTCATTGGGGCCTTGCTTGAAATTAGTAATCTGCGCCCTCAAAGCATTAGTCTTTGATGCAGAATAGTATTTCCTGTAGAATGCTAAGGCTAAGGTGTTCCAATCTGTGACTCCCGCAGCAGTGCGGTCTAAATCTCTGTACCACTCTCTCGCAGCATCCCTAAGAGAGAAGATGAACATGGTCTGTTTAATCTGGTCCTGCGTCACTCCTTCTGGGGGTGCTATAGAGCATATGTAATCTGTGAAGATTTCAATATGCTTAGCAGCATCCTCATTGGCCGAGCCTCCAAATTGGTTTCTTTCAACCATAGTTATGTAGGCGGGCTTGGCCTCGAATGGCTTCCCAGTACCTGCAGGTAAAGTGAACCCTTTGTATAGGTCCTTTGCCTGAGGCATGGAGTGACTGGCAATAGTAGCTTCTTCTGCCATATCCTCTTCTTCTTTAGGAAAAACTGGAAAGTAGGTAAAAGGTGGTGTTTTTGGTGAAAGCGGATTGATGGGTGAATTTGGTTGTGAAGGTGGTGTTTTTGGTGAAGATGGTAATGATGGTTGTTCGAATAAGTCTTCTTGAAATAGGGAAGATGGTGAACCTCCTTCCTGATTTGCTAGAAGTTGCTTTCTTCTTTCTCTAAGAGTCCTCTCAATTTCGAGGTCAAGTGGTAGGAGTTCTCCTTGAACTGACCTGCGCATAAGATGGAAACTACAAGAAAAAAGTGAGAAGGTTTAAGGAACAAAAAGTTCCTTAAACAAAGAGAAACAAAAACAAAAAACAATAAACACTGGCGTCACCTCCCCGGCAACGGCGCCAAAATTTGATGCCCGTCGTTGAGGGTACCAAAGATAAATTTATAATTCCTAACTTTAACAATAGATAGTGAAAGTCAGGGTCGAACCACAAGGAGGTGGGGAATGTTTATTGTTTGGTGTTTAATGTTTTAGGGTAACAATTTTGGGGGTTTTAATGGTTATTACTAAGTCTAGAAACAAAGATTAAAATAAAACAAGAAAATAAAGATGAGATTAAAACTATATTAAAAGAGATGCTAGGATGTTTGGGTAATAAATAGCTAAGGTAATATAAATCCTAAGGTCAACATGTATTGCAGTCGCGTAAGGGGGTGTAACATATCCTTTTAGGTCTATGCTACCTAATAGCTCTTTTCGGCCTATGCTATTAGTTCCTAGGTCTCACAATTATTGGGTGTCAACAATAAGGGTGATTCCTAAATCCCAGGTCACATACCTTTCAGCCTTGAGTAACCTATCTGTCTTAAGGTGTAAACCAATGCCCTTCCCGTATCTTTCAATCTTGGGTAGGTCATTACTAACATCCTACAAGTCTCCTTATGGTCTCATTGCAGGATATTATAATTGACAAGAAAAGACGAAATAAGAAAACATACGCGGGTGGTCGACCGACCAGCTACTCCAGTCGGCCGACCACGGCCTCGGTCGACCGACCAGCTATTCCAGTCGGCCGACCGTGGTCCTGCTACAAGTCGGTCTTTCGAATTTTATTTACCTACGCATATTCATCCCCTACATCCTAACATATGAAATTTAGCTACTCATGGTTGTTAAGACGATTATGAAAACGGGATTAAACATGGTAAACATAATAAATAATCTAAGCATGCAAGATTCAATAAAGCTTGAGATTTCTATCTTAATTGAATGCAAAAGTAATAAGAACAATAATAAAAGCTAGATTAAAGAGTAATTACCACAATTGGAATTAAGGCAGAACGGAATAAACTTTATTGAATGCTTGAGAATTCTTTGAATAAGATAAAAGATGAACTCGATGGTAAAAGATTGAATAAAAGATCCTAAAGTATGATAATAGATATCAAGCATGCCTAACCCTAATCACAAGATTTGTTTATATAGGGTATAAAACTAAGAGTTTCCTAAAAGCTCTAATTCTACTTTATTTCCGAAAAGAATCGTCTGGGCTTCTGCGTAGGTCGGTCGACCTACTATGTGGGTCGGTCGACCGCTTCTTTCTGGGCTTCTTTTATTTTTGGCCTTCCTTGAGATTTGGACTTTATTAAAGTTCAGGCCTGGTCGGCCGACCCGTTTAGCTGGTCGGTCGACCGCCTCTGTATGGAAATCTTCGGATTTCTTCTTGTTTTGACTTTTGGCACTTGACTTTGACTTCAATTGACTTTCTATTTGTTCCTTAATTATGCAAAAGACTTGAGGATATGGGTTTGGTGCTAAATCGTCTCTTTTCCGCATAAATCTGCAAAAGTGCATAAAAATACGAAAGTACACGATTTGTGGGAAATAAAAGCTAAAACATAGTAAATGAGCGACCAAATGCGTGTAAAAATAGATGAAAAACATCATAAAATAGACACGCATCATCGACCGACCAGGATAGTCGGTCGGTCGACCCGTTTTCCTGTGTGTCAGCCTTGATTTCGTCTAAATTTGATCTTTTGGTACTTGGTATGCGCTTTGAGTTGCTTCCTCTTCGTTCCTCGGTTATGCAAAAATCCCGAGGGTATAAATTTGGTGTAAAATAGCATCTTTTCCGCATAATTCTGCAAAAGCGCATAAAAACACGAAAGTAGACAATTGTTGGGAAATAAAGGCTAAAACATAGTAAATGAGCGCTAAATGCGTGTTCAAATAGATGTAAAACATCATAAAATAGACGCGCATCAGATGCTCTCTTTTGTTGAGATTTGAGCTTGATAGTAGTGGAAAGTGTACTCGTTCTTTGATTTTCATTAATAATTTTTACATTTCAACAAAAAAAAAACCAACTGATGCATATTATTGTTCTCCATAAATAAAGGAGAGTTTACCTTGTTAACAAGTAGTAGTATCCTCTGAATAATGAAGTGACAATAACTGTTATAAAAGAGAAGAGTATTCTGTTAGGTTTAGTCATCTCATAAACTAACTATTTTTAGTCATACTAAACAAAACTTAATTAACATTTTTAATTAACCAAACTTTAGATCTTATGCATGCTAAATTTATGCGGAAATAGGAGAGATTTCGAACCCTTACACACGGTCCAAATAAAATGCAAGGATGATCCTCGAAGTATTCAACAAGAACACCTCCTTTGTGATGCACCAAGACAACCCTTGAAAGAACCGAAACTTTGAGTATGCTAGTACCAAAACCGGTTTTTCCTTAAACAAATTCTAATCTTTATTTAGAATTAAAACTAATATATAACTTATTATTATTAGTATTATTATTATCTCACAATAATAATATTAGAGGATTTTATGTTGTATTATTTTTCTTACCCTTAGAAAATCTTACAAGCATAAGGACTAGAATGAATTGTGAGCATGCAACAATATTTATCAAGTGTTGCTAGGGTTTGGTGTGGCCGGGTATGGGGAAGAACAAGAGAGGGAACATCTTCACTTCTCCATGCACTTAGGGTGGCTCTAGGTGTGTGTCTCAAGGTTTTTGTTTAAACATAATGATTAAGGTGTATTTAACACAGTAATCATTCACACAACCACCTCCACTAGCTGTCCATTTTAACTTAAAATGGATTTCATTTTACAAATTTGTCAATTGTATAATTTGCACAAAATGTGACATCTTATATGTCACAAGGTAATAAAATATAATTATCTTAATTAAAACATATAAATATTTATCGTATAAATATTGTATATAATTAAATAAATCATATTTATCAATTGACAAGTAATTCGAAATTACAATTATAAAATGATTATTTATAATTATCGTCAATACGATTCACAACCTTTGTATTAATTATAACCCGATTCATTCTAATTACGATATTATAAAATATCGTTCAATGTTTAGTAATTGACACGTTTCAATTATAAACATAAATCTTACAATAAGATTTAACCTCTGATTTCTCGATATACGAGTTTAAGGAATATGATCAAATTGTATCAATATACATTTGGTCACTTTATCAATTAAGGAAATTGTCCTAAAGGTGTGACCTAAAGGGATCAACTGACCACCACCGTCATACGACAGTAATGTCAAACTCTAGCTAGTCAATCATTACCGATTAATGTTGGTCAGTTGACTAATATAAATAGTATCATCCCTTGCGCATTCTCGTCATGAGATTTAATTACGTGATCGCACTATTGTTGAGGACACATTTCCCAACAATCTCCCACTTGTCCTCGACAAGTGTGCGTCACCAATTCTCTTGTCCTATTACAATCTCCCACTCAATGCAAGATGTCTCTCTGAGGTCGTACTTGCATTCGATCATATCATGAGTGGTTTCCTCGATCTGGAGAATAACTGTTTGACCGGAATTATCTACCATCACTACAACAAATTGACACTTGCGCCACGATTTATGCCACGGGAATTTATAATTTGTGGCTAAATTTTGTTTAGCCACGGGAAAAAAACTATTCACTATTTTAGAAAAATTTTATGCCACGGGAAGAATTTTCCCGTGGCAAAAAGTCAATTGCGCCAGATTTAGGTTACAGTCGTGGCTAATAATCATTTTTGCCACGAACAATGTCACACCCATGACAAATATATATTTAGCCACAGATCATTCCGTGGCCAATATTTCTTTAGCCACGGCTTAGATATTGTCCGTAGCAACATATTTGTTTACCAACAAAACTAGTAACAAACAGCAGTGACTAAGATTTTCTTCAGACTTTTATCAAGATATTTTATATTAAGGTAAACGTAAAAACTTGGTTTTGTAAGAAATAAAAGGAAAATACAAAAGCTGAATGAAACTTAATCAAATATACTAAATATGAAAAATTTAAATGTAAAATTTTGAAAATATTTTGATTAATTTAATAAATATTTGGTATTTGTTTTTTTACTCTAATAAGAAATGTAAAACTTCTATAAAATGATACACACGTAAAGAAAATTACCATTGTCTTAAATTTTTATTTTTTTACAGACTAGAATAATATTTAGTGGTTTTTTTTCATAACATCGATAATTTAATAAATAATTAATTCTTTTTTTGTTAAATTTTATAATATTGAATAACATTATTTAGTGACCGCATCACATTTAAAGTATGTCCAATTAAATAATTAACTTATTAACACCTATCATTGAGAAGTCTGAAACTAATATATTGTTAAGTTTTTCATTAGAAAATTGATTTACAACTTTATTTGTAAAATATTTCTAGAACAACTTGAATTCGAGATGTTAAATTTGAAAAAAATTGGGGAAGTTTTTAAGGAGAAAAAAAAAAAAGACAATTAGATTTATAATATGATTAAATAAAAAAAAGTAGTCTACAAAATTAAATTCAAAATGATTTCCAATAAATCATTGAATAAAATGGAAAAAAACATATTGATAAAATAACCGATATAAAAAAATCAATATAGAAAAACATTTTAATTATTGAAAATGAGCGTATCACACTGAAAAGTAAAATGGAAATTAAAATAATAGATTTACATGTGTAAATAATGTGAAATTTTGTTAACAAAAAAAAATATCAAGAATAATGAAAAGAAATCAATTTAGAGAAAACAAAAATTTTTACGATCTTTTCTGTGTTTTTTGGCAAAAACTGATTATTTTCGAGTTAATAATGTCTTGGTCATTTTTTTAAAACTCGGTCATTGATACCCATATGTAATCATTATTCAAAAGTGATCATTACTTAGTAAAAAGTGATTAAACTTTTTTTCGTTACAAATACGACGATTTTACAAATAGTATTTGTGTGGAAAAATATATGAAAAAATGGATAAAAGAGAAATAAAATAAAAATGCCGACAAATGAGAAAAAATAAAAAAAAATATATTAGGGAAAAAAATATAAGGAATATTTGATTAAATAGTTTGGAGAAAATGGTGTTGTTGAGTCGGGCAAAATATGACCCGAGCATCATTAGTCGGGAGGTCAACATTGAAAACTCGAGTAATTTGAGAAAAATAATATTTGTTTTGCAAGAATATGTAAATCATTAAATATGTTTTCGCAAAAATAATAGTGAAGTTAATTTAGAAACAAAAGAATACAATTTAAAAAGGTTTCAAAGTGTTAACTATGTCAACAAGTTTAAGTTTTAATTTCGGTAGCTCATCATAATAACTCCACAGTTAAGCGTGCTCAGGTGAGAGTAGTCTTGGGATGGGTGACCTCCTGGAAAGGGTATACGATTCGCAAAAGTGAATGACTTCTGATTGTAAGTAACGAGTTGAGATAACTAGCCAAACAAGGATTAAAGCTTGACAAGACTCCATATGTAACAAATGTGTTTGGTAGTGTGGTGGTTGCTCACCTCATCCCTTAACCATGAGGTCATGGGTTCGATCCCTACCCATGAGAATGGAGCAACTCTTTGGCCAGCCGTTTACCTCTTCGTGAGAGCACCCGCGGCGAGGGGATGATACATCGTTGTCGACGGTGGACACCCCAGTTTATTTAGACCAAAAAAAAAAGATTCCATATGTGAAAATATTTTCATTATAATTAAAAAATAATATTTTACATTTTGTTTATTTATTTTTTATTTTTTTGTTTGCCACAGGAATAATTTTGGCCACGAGAATTAATTTTTGGCCACGGGAATTATTAGCCACGTCAGAATCTGTGGCTAAAAATATAATTTTAGCCACGTTCTTGTTTTTCCCGTGGCTATCTGTTAGCCACGGCCACTTGGGCCACGGAAGGTATTTCCGTGGCAAAGAGCTTTAGCCACGGGAAATTAGTACTTGCGCCACGAATTTAGCCGTGGCCTAAGTGCTCAATTGTAGTAGTGCATAGATACCTTCCGAGCGTGGCCACGCATTTCCAGTTAACTTCTCCTTGAGTGGCCTCTAGATTTGAACAACCCTGACAAGGGGTGGACAATTTCTATCGCACTATTTCCTTCAACCAGTCACAGTCAGTCACAACCCAAAGCAATCCCATTTGACTCCAGTTACGAAAAGTCGTAGAGAATGGATCAAGGTTATGCCTAAACTGTACCATCTTGGGAGAGTAGTCTCTAGTCTAAGAATTGTCTCACAAGAATACTATAGTAGCTCTTGCCACGACCCGGCTCTAAAATTTTCAGAACTCTATAAACGGTCACTTTGCCCGACAGAGTGTCTCCTGCAGTCTGCCTATGTGATCGACTAGTCATCACGTATGACTCTATGGCACTTGAACTTGCCATCAGTCCCCTCACATTCTAGTCGCTTTGAGATGTCACCTCATGTAAGGGGCTAGGGGCTATACTAAGTCAATCCAGTTCACTTATGGGGTTCAATATTGTCTCTTACAACCCATTTGGATTTTGACAAAGTATATTTTATCTTGAGTTAATTATAACTCAAATGACATTGTCATGCAAAAACAGTCAATACTATTTCATTGCATTTGATGCACGATCATCTATTTGTATTAGTGTTTTGCGAATAAACCTTTTATTCATGATTGCAAAACTTACAAATTTTGGTCTCCTTCCGACTCATATTATCTCACATAATATGATCTTATTTGAGCACATATCTAGAACCCATTCTAGATCTTGAGGTTCCTTTCCTGAGGGAAGCTCCCACTGTTATCTTATAACTCGTGACGTATGGATATAATTGAATCACTCGAATTTTCCTAGTCACTCATGTGCTGCAATCTATACTGTAGTTATTACTCCAATTATTTTCAATCATCTTGGCTATTTTATCAAAGTTATTCATATCTAACCATTTTGATTTCTAATGGGCGACCTTTTATTATCAATATAATAAACCTTCCCGTAAAACTCCATCATCGTATGATATAAGGGATTTTGTTCATCTAGAATTGAGAACCTCTTATTCTTTTCACCTTAAAGAATCACCCATCCTCTCTAAATGGTAGGTTCAATTTTTTATGAATGTTGCTCCCACTAAAAACAATATCACTCGATCTCTTAAATGAACCTTTCATTTCTTGCATGTAAATCGTAATTTATTTATTACTTGAATCATCATCACTATCCCTATCCCTATAGTGATCTATTCTTCATTCAATCAATCATCACTTCTTTCATGTCTTCGTTTCCTCGAGACGAATATGTCATGATAATTCCCTTATAACTACATTGAGAGAATTGAGATGATTTCTTCTCTTTTATCTTATAAATTTAAAAAAATCATTTATTAAGGAACCGTTTTCCTTACAATTTCATACGGGGTTTAATTATATCCTCTCTTTGAAACAATGAACATAAGGAACCTTTCCTCTTGTGTCCTCCCGTAGTTTCTTCAGTGTCCTCTCGTAGTTTCTTCAATTCATTCATTTAGGGTTCTTCTTAAGACTCCCGTGTAGGAATCTTTTCTAAGATCCTTTATTTACATCATTGGTTTGCGAGCGAAATATTTTCTCCCACTCTATCCTTTTAACATAACCTTTATTCGTATAAGGATAGCTATTTTCGATTAAACCAATGTTTTTGAATGATTGAAAAGTTATATAGATGTGTTGAACTCATTCTCATTTTCACTTAAAATGAAAATCTTATAATGAACTAATGATGTCTCATTTTGATTGAAAGTATCTCATGGGGTGTAGTTCTCCGTTTTAATCAACACTTTGATTATATTATATTGATCGTATCAAAGTTTCTTATTGCGTGATAAAAATCACCATTATTCATGTTTTAACAAGGTATGCAATTTATTTTAGAAATCAAGTAATTGATTAAGAACAAAAGTAGTGACTCGGGTTGAAAACCAAGTCACTAATATCCAAAATTACAACCATTGTTTTAGGATTTAAATCCTTGTCTTACAAGAAGGTAAATTGTTCTAGAAATAAAATGCAAAACATGAAAGAAGACAATATGAAAGTTAGAGAGTCTTCGATCAATTGGATGCTACCATAGCCATCCAAGTAAGGAATTTCATGCTTCCTTCTCCTTGCCCTTATCATTAGGAGGTGGCCCTTTAAAACAATTAAAAAGGGTAAATATCAACAAATTTGTATCACTATACATAAGTTGATAAATGACATTAATTTAAACGAGAATTATTACCTACGGCGGTTGCTTTCCCATTTCTGAGATCGCTTAAGTATTTGGGGCAATTTCTATTCCAATGTCCTATCCTCGTGCAATAATGGCACTTATCTTCAAATTTTGAGGACGAGGTGGAAGCGCCTTTCGAAAAGGTCTTTTCTTTGGTCGGTTTGGGCTTGAACGTTTTCTTGCCCTTGCCCTTGAAGGCATTCCTTTTGAAGCTCGTTTTCCCTTTCTTCTCGATGTTTAAAACATCCTTAGTGGAATTTTCATGAAGTCCCATATCCCTCTCGGCTTGGACAAGCATCTTATGCAATTCATCCAATGTGGTCTCTTGATTTCGCATATTAAAATTCACCCGGAATTGTGCATACGATTTCACCTTATTGAGCGAGTGAAGAACTCGGTCAATGATGAGAGAGTTGGGAACATCAACTCCTTGCACTTTTAGAGTTTCCGCTAGCTCAACGAGTTTGAGCACATGAGGGCTTATCTTTTGCCCTTCCTTCAAGCTAATGTCGAAGAAGGCGGAAGCCGCCTCATATTGTATCACCCTTGGAGTTTGCGAAAACATTGTCGCAAGCTTCGTGTATATCTCATATGATGTGGTCAACTTGATCATATTCCTTTGGAGATCCGGCTCCATGGAGAAGATGAGCACATTTTTAAGAGCGGAGGACTCTTTCATGTAGGCTTCATAGGCCTCACGAGTTTGGACCGTGGAACGTGCGGTCGGAGCGGGAGGAGGCGCCCTTCGGATAGGTAACGAGTCTTATCGTCACCTTGAGCGGCCAAAAGTAATTGCGCATCCCAATCCTTCAAATTTGAGCCATGCTTATCGAGTTTGCAACGATCCATAAAGGATCGAAGCCATGATACGTTAGTGAGAGGTGGAGCGTTGGTTGCCATTGATGTTGAAAATTAAACTACAATAAAAATGAAGGAATTAAAACAATGTCATTTTCAAAACTCGTAAATAATTTTAAACAAGTTTAGTCTATTTACTTAATGATCTCTTACCCAATTAAGTAAACAATCCCGAGACCCAAACCCATACTAATTCGGGCACGGTATAGCCGATTCAACCCGTATTGGTATAATTTGGTGGATTATTTTTTAATCGGTTCTACCTTAGAACTCCCGGTCGACAATTTAAAAAATCGTCTTTAGCCCGAACTTATTGCAACTACGGTTACGAATACTTTCGTTGAGATCGACCAAATTTCAAGGTGTAATCTTATTACCCCACTTACCCAACGTGACAATTTTAGTACCATGGTATAGCCGAGCCTACGTTCTTGTGAAGAAGGGATTCATGGGTCCATACTTTTTGGTAGGGCTAAGTCTCAATATTTATATGTAAGAGATCTAGTCAAAATTATTATCTATCTCCGTTTAAATGAACTAAGTCGGTGAATTATCGATAAAATATATGACTAGGTCGATTAAATCGAAAAATGCATGAGACGATATATGACGATTTGGCTATGCATGCTAACATATAAAAGCAAAATAAAAGCATAAAAATAAACCCTAGTATGGCCTTTCCTAGAAAAGAAATAATAAAGTACAAATTCGGAAACCAACTCCTTTCGTCCATTGAACTTCACGAGGCACGGTTCCCAAGGTAAACACCGTCTTGGTCGGAACTCCTTTCCGAATGGCACCGTCTTCAAGGATCTCCGGAATTTACAAAAATTACAACTTTTCTAGTCTACTTTATACATTATAAAATATAAATAAATTACAATTAAGTGATACGAGATCACAAAATTACAACCGAATCGGTAACCCCTTACATTACGGGAAATACCGATTTAAAAACTAAGGCCATACTAAGTAAATTACATAATTCCCAAAATTACGTAAATAAATCATGACATTCATAAATAAAATATGCAATGCTTATGAATATATGAACTATCATGCAAACTCTAAGCCAAATCGTCCTATTTAAATATCAACTATATAAATAGTTATCATATACCTCGGTTTTATGGAATTGCGTGTTTTAACGTTTAACAACACTATGCATAATGTGAATCGGAATTCACTCTTAAGTTAATCATCCCAACTCTTTTAGGTTTCAAAATTTAGTCTTACTCAAACTTTGAACATGACTTAACTTAATATATTTTAATATTATTCGGTATTTAACTCGGTTTTGCGGGAAAATAATATAAAAATCGAAAAGAGTCATAAAAATTTCGAAAATTTCAAAATTCAAATTTTGAAAATTCTAGAATGTTCTTAAAATTTCAGAACTTTTAAAAAAAATATTAGTATTTGTACGGTTTCAACATTTATTTCGAAAATAAGACGTAAAACGAGCATTTTAAGTCGGAAAATTCAATAATTAGATCCATAAATGCAAATAAAATACTAATAATAGTTTTACACTTTCCAAAACACTTAAATAACATAAAATGGACAGAAAAAAAAATTACACACAGCCCAATTAGCCGAAATATCAATAAATATGACTCCTTTTAATTAATTTTAAATGCAACTTTTTAACAAAATAAAATTAAATAAAAACAGAAACTTTTGGCTTCCAAGATAATTATGGTGATGAACATATCATATATGACTATTATGGGTTAAATTTTCCGGCCATTTTAACAACTATTGCAAGTTTTAACGATTTCCGTCATATATCGTACAATTTTAACCTTTAAAATTATTTCTCAAGAATAAAATTAGATAAAAATCTCGAAATTTTATACATGCTGGAAATAATATATATGACATCGTGTTAAATTTTTATGGCCAAATTCCAACTTAAACTATTAAAGTCGAAATAATGTCACTAATTACCCGATTTTTACATTAAAAATCTATAATAATGCAATATATGAGATAAATTTCTTGAAAATTTAGCATACATTTTAAATATTGCATGTGACATACTCATAAAGTTATATAGTCAAATTCCAAATATAACAATACAAACCCATTTTTATTCATCTTATTGCATTTTAACATTTAAAATTCATATCCCATGTATTATAAGTCCATAATTTACGAAAATTCATATTCATAACATAGGATATACATGTCAAAACATACTGAAAAATCTCGGCCAAAAGATAATTTTAACTATTTTTCCCAAAATAAACAATGTTTAACCATTAAAAATCAATAAAACCGAAAAAATAAAATACCAATGAACAATTTATATATATGCACAATATATTCCAAATATTCTATAACATTTTAGAAACAGTAGGTATTCATGCTTAATATATTTCGGCTATATCATATACTAAATGAAATATGAAATTTTATTTTGTTATCATAATAACTCCGTAAAAAATAAAACGGAAAGCATGCAAACAACCTAGTTGCTCTGATACCAATTGTTAGGTTTAGTCATCTCATAAACTAACTATTTTTAGTCATACTAAACAAAACTTAATTAACATTTTTAATTAACCAAACTTTAGATCTTATGCATGCTAAATTTATGCGGAAATAGGAGAGATTTCGAACCTTTACACACGGTCCAAATAAAATGCAAGGATGATCCTCCAAGTATTCAACAAGAACATCTCCTTTGTGATGCACCAAGACAACCCTTGAAAGAACCGAAACTTTGAGTATGCTAGTACCAAAACCGGTTTTTCCTTAAACAAATTCTAATCTTTATTTAGAATTAAAACTAATATATAACTTATTATTATTAGTATTATTATTATCTCACAATAATAATATTAGAGGAATTTATGTTGTATTATTTTTCTTACCCTTAGAAAATCTTACAAGCATAAGGACTAGAATGAATTGTGAGCATGCAACAATATTTATCAAGTGTTGCTAGGGTTTGGTGTGGCCGGGTATGGGGAAGAACAAGAGAGGGAACATCTTCACTTCTCCATGAACTTAGGGTGGCTCTAGGTGTGTGTGTCTCAAGGTTTTTGTTTAAACATAAGTATTAAGGTGTATTTAACACACTAATCATCCACACAACCACCTCCACTAGCCGTCCATTTTAACTTAAAATGGATTTCATTTTACAAATTTGTCAATTGTATAATTTGCACAAAATGTGACATCTTATATGTCACAAGGTAATAAAATATAATTATCTTAATTTTAAACATATAAATATTTATCGTATAAATATTGTATATAATTAAATAAATCATATTTATCAATTGACAAGTAATTCGAAATTACAATTATAAAATGATTATTTATAATTATCGTCAATACGATTCACAACCTTTGTATTAATTATAACCCTATTCATTCTAATTATGATATTATAAAATATCGTTCAATGTTTAGTAATTGACACGTTTCAATTATAAACATAAATCTTACAATAAGATTTAACCTCTGATTTCTCGATATACGAGTTTAAGGAATATGATCAAATCGTATCAATATACATTTGGTCACTTTATCAATTAAGGGAATTGTCCTAAAGGTGTGACCTAAAGGGATCAACTGACCACCACCGTCATACGACAGTAATGTCAAACTCTAGCTAGTCAATCATTACCGATTAATGTTGGTCAGTTGACTATTATAAATCATATCATCCCTTGCGCATTCTCGTCATGAGATTTAATTACGTGATCGCACTATTGTTGAGGACACATTTCCCAACATATTCTGACGGGAATCATCTCCCATCTCATTACTCAAGAGGTCAACTTGTAATTGGGATAAGTTAATATGGCTTAATTCGAGTCTTTTGGGTTCAACTAGGATCGGTCGATAAATATCTTCCCTCTGGGCTAAATCCCTACGGCCGCGTGTTAATATATCAATCCATATCATCAAACAACAGCAAACTAGCCCACACTTATATATGTTCGTAAAATCACGGAGGGTACGCTTTAAAGTGAAATTCCCACACATTCTATATTTGTGAAAGAGACGTTTTCAAATACCGAGATCCGATCCCAGTGCGTGTCCTATCCTTTAAATTAAAGAATCTTTTATTTCCTTTTGGTCCTATTATCTGTCTGGATTCTATTATCTCAATCATGTAGCGACAGACATAATATCCGCAATCATTTGTACCTAGTGGTTGACGAGGGCACTATTTCACAAGAAAAAAAATGTCATTCATCACTAATATAAATTGTGTTAATCCAATATGTTTGAAGTACCTTAAAAATGATGTGAAATACAATACCTCAATTTTTTTTCCACTTAATATAGGGATTCTTCTTAATTTTCATGATATCTTTTCTGTGTTCCATGCTAAACTTAATGACCCCCCTTGATTTTCAAATTTTAAGACAAAAAATAAGAATTATACTTGAATTTCAATTATAAATAAAGCTATTTAGGATTTTCGGGGTAATATTAAGATAGAAGTCAAACATGTAACATACTTGTTGATTATGTTTTGAGCAAATCCACGAGGCTCATGTTCTACTCCTGCTGGATCTAGCCAGTGCACCAATCCAACCCATGGACAAATAACAGCCAACATCCAAACTAGGCTACACATAAAAACAAAAATAATTGAGATAAAACAAAAGGAGAAAAGTGTTGGAGACTTGTGTCCTCCACATGTAGTGTGATAACGTCATTGCACATACCCTTGTACGGACAAGTGGGAGATTGTTGGGGCTGGTGTCCTTGACAGTTAGTACAATGACTTACTAAATCTCTTAAAGGATCACAAGGGCATACTTTTGTATTATTATCAGTTGATCCACGTTTATCAATAACGGTTGGCTTGCTAGATAAGTTTGACGTTATTGTCATACGGATGGCGGTGATCAACTGGTCCCTATACGTCACACCTATAGGACACGTTTGAGAGATGTGAAGGTATGAAAATACAGTCACATTTATGTCGGATATGACTAAACAGTTAGTCAGAGGTATTGACTATTAAATTAGTCAATGAGATGTTGAGATTATTATTTAATACGGATTAAATAATTTTAGCGAATGCGGATTACATGATTAATTCGTAAAATTAAATACAAGCAGTTATATTTAATTAAATATTGAATTTGCGTATTAATATAAACAGTTATATTAATTTGGCCAATTATACAATATCGTATTTTATCAGACCATTATTAATATATCGACTGTATTAATATCTGATAACATGTGTGCGATTTATAATAAATACCCGCAAATTATATTTTAGCAAAATGGGTCGAATCATGCATTGGAATAAGGTAAGAGTGGAAAGCCCACTCCTACCCAAGACCAATCTCGGCCGGCCAAGTATTACAAAAGGAGAGAACTTCTTCTTTTGTGAGACTACTGATCGTTTTACTGATTAAAACAGATCTCAAGAATAATTAGGGTTTTGAGAACATCTTTCTCCCAAAACTCAGATCTCACATCTAAAACCTCAAAAGGCTCTCCCCATATTGCAAGGCAATTGGAGAGTATTTTCTAGCACACGCGGCATCATCTCAATCAAGTCTTGGGTGCAAGTTATAGGAGGGAATTTACTTTAATTCCTGTTCTTAGGCCATAAGCACAAAGGACCAAAGGTTGATTTCTTTTTCATGCTTTTAATTAACTTATGACTATAATCACAATTGTATGTTTCATTATATTCCTGCAAGTTTGGGGCGAATACATGCTTTATACCCCACAAGTGGTATCAGAGCCAGGCCATGAAAATTTTACCTTTGTGTTTTTCGTAAGTTTTAAAACCTGAAAAATCGTCTTCTGCCGCTAAGTCGGTCGATCGACCCCCCGTTGCGGTCGGTCGACCGCCTCCTGCGTGTTTTTCTGTTTCGACAGTTTATCTTTTGTGAGAAATCGTGTTCAGAAACTCGGTTTCGTGTTTTGTGGTCGGTCGACCTGTTTTTCGGGTCGGTCGACCATTCTGCTTTAAAAAAATTTTTTTTTTTTTTCGCCAGGTGGTCGGTAGACCTGTTTATTGGGTCGGTAGACCACCCCTGTAACAGACTCGTTTTTTTTTATTTCCGAAAATAACATGTTTTATTTTCATATGGCCTTTAGTAATATAATATATACGGAAATAGTATATTATTAATTTTGTGAAACGGTTCACCCTCGTTTGATACATATTATTTTAAAACGGTTTAAAATAATAGGATTATAAACTTATTAAAATTAAAGTGGTTAAAACGGTATAATCACATAATTTTAATCCTAAAAGGTGGTTTGGTAAAAATTTGTTAATCATAATAACAGTATTATGTCATGAATGAATTTTGTTTTAGTTGATGCATTTTATTTATCGTCTTGTTGAATGCCTTGTGAATGCTTTCAATAACGTATTTAATTTTTGCAAACGGTTGTAACTTAGTGTGGCCTTAGAAGATTGTGTCACCGTAATGATGGGACACAATCTTGCTTGTAATTTTGAGATCTTGAATCTCCGTTTTGGGTTTTTGCCATGTAATTACTTTTGTATTTAAATTAGAATGTATCTAGGACTACTTTTGTAATTTAAATTAGTAATTTTGTGAAGACCGAAGACGGAGACTGGATGCTCACTCCCACTGCAAGGACCAAGATGGAACATCAAGACAAGCTTCAAGGGCCCAACAGTGGATTCCAAGTTGTTTTATGTTTATTTTGGTAGGATAGGCCACACTGAGACTTTTATTTACGTTTATCGCATTTATTTTATGCTTTCATCGATAATAGCTTGCATCATATTCCGCCTAAAACCAAACCACCTATTACATGCCTGAAAACTGACTCATGTAGAGGTTACGCGTTAGTTTTCTGTGACAATACAGATGTCACATGTCAATTGCAAAGCCATCACTTTATTTCATTCATTCACGAATATGCTAGATTTTAGGTCACTTAATATGAATAAATATAAGTCGATGGGGTCTTCCTCGTATAACCAAAAATTGAGAATAGTCTTTATAAATCAGCCTCCCATGAATCCCTTCTTCGTCGGTAGGCATAATATGACCCCTTCTACGTCGGGTAAGTGGGAACAGATGATTTATTTTATCTCAACATCATGGTCACTCGATAATATCCAGTGACTGAGATGGACTAATAGATAGGATTTACGGAAATCTATCGACCAAGAGTTCCAACGGTGGAATTAGCCAAACTGTGGGCTTATCAATATACAGAAATTGAGTCTTGGGATCATTTATATAATTCTTGAGGGATATCAATTATATAAATGCATGAGTCTACGAGTTTAAATTCAATTTAATATAGACTTAAATCACAACAATGAGTTGCTTATATGGTTTTGTTTTATCTTCTTTTCAGTCTAGAACACGTTCAATTAAACTGCTGTATAACTAAATGGCTGGTGAAGACCCAATGCCAAGTGCCAAGCTAGCACGTGAATCCTGGCTAAAAGCCTTCATGGACTCCATGAATCAGTCCACAAGACTGAGGAATGATGGGTCAAACTTCTCTGACTGGGAGGCAGCACTACGGAATGCTGCCATTGCTGACGGAAAGCTCAAGTACTTAACTGAGCCCATTCCGCCACACCCAGGAACTGGAGCTAGAGCTAACGAAGTTCGCGCTCATAGAGACTTCGTCATGGAAGCGGGTGCGATAAAGAATGTACTCATCTATGCAATGTAATCCAATTTTCAAAGACGCTTCATAACCCATGGTGCAAACAAGATTTTCACCACGCTCACTAACGAATTGTCAAAGGCTCCGAGAATCGTTTCTTATGAGCATACCTGTCGCTTCTTTGAGGCGAAACTCCAGAAGGGCCAAGCTGTTAGCCCACATATTCTTTACATGATTGAGAATATCGAGAAACTGGAGGCCCTAAACTGCAAGATCAGTGAGAACATAATCGTTGATCGAATGCTTCATTCACTTCATGATGGGTTCGCCCTCTTTAGGGCCAACTATTACATGAATGACATGAAGAAGACTCCTCATGAGCTCCACTCCCTTCTCGTACAGACCGAGAAGGATCTGAAATTAAGTGGGAGCTTAAAGCAAGATGTTCTCATGATCTCCAGTAAGGGTAAGGGTAAGGGTAAAGCTAAAGCTCAGGGCGACCTAACAGTAGGCAAGCCCAAGTTTAAGAAGTCAGGATTTACTAAGAGTGGGCCACGTGAGTCAAGCAACTCACATGACAAAACAAAGAGCAAGGATACTAGCATGGAATGTCACCATTGCCACAAGACTGGGCATTGGAGGCGCTCATGCCCCGTGTATCGTGAGGACATTAAGGCAGGCCGCGTTACTCCTGTTGGTATGTCTTCTTCTTCTTTTATTCACATGATTGAGATTAACCATGCAAGTTACGGAACTTGGGTACTAGATACTGGTTGTGGTTCTCATCTATGTAATCATGTGCAGGGCCTCCGAAACCAAGAACCCCTAATCAAGGGTGAGGTTGACCTGCGTGTCGGGAATGGAGCACGTGTTGCTGCAATCTCAAGGGAAACATACGTGATCCAGCTTCCAAGTGGATTCGAGTTATCTTTATATAACTGTTATTATGTTCCTTGTTTGTCCAAAAACATTATTTCAGTTTCTGACAAACTCGGTTTTTCATTTGTAATAGAGAATAATAGCTGTATTTTCTCCTTACACAATATGATTTATGGCAAGGCAGTTTCCATGAATGGAATTTATGTTTTAGATCAAACCACCGAAATATTACATGTGAATAATAAGAAATTAAAGGTAGGTGACAAAGATCAAACTTACCTATGGCATTGTCGTATGGGACACATAAATGAGAAACGCGTGAAACAGCTCATACAGAATGGAGCTATCTCGCCCTTTGATTTCGAATCATATGGCACGTGTGAATCATGTCTCATCGGTAAGATGACTCGTATTTCCTTCAAAGGTGTTGGAATGCGCGCTGCCGAGCTATTAGGACTCATACATACGGACGTATGTGGCCCTATGTCGATCAACGCACGAGAAGGCTATAGGTATTTCATCACTTTCACGGATGATTTGAGTAGATATGGCTATGTCTACTTAATGAAGCACAAAAGTGAATCCTTTGACAAGTTCAAAGAATACCAGAATCGGGTACAGAACCAGCTGGGTAGAAAGATTAAAGCACTACGTTCTGATCATGGTGGTGAGTATCTTTCAAACGAGTTTGATCAACACCTTAAAGACTGTGGCATCGTGCTACAGTTAACTCCACCTGGAACACCACAATTAAATGGTGTGTCCGAACGGAGAAATCGGACTTTACTTGATATGGTTCGATCCATGATGAGTCACACCGTTGTGCCTGATTCATTGTGGGGCTATGCTCTTTTGTCGGCCGCTCTAATTCTTAACCGAAGTCCGTCTAAAGCTGTTGACAAGTCTCCATACGAATTATGGAAGGGAACGGTCCCCAACTTGTCCTTTATTCGGGTTTGGGGCTGCGAGGCTTATGTCAAGTGGAGACACGAGGATAAGCTCGGCCCGCGATCGGTCAAAACATACTTTATAGGCTATCCAAAGGGAACTTTTGGTCATTACTTCTACTCGCCAACCGAACAACGTGTTTTTGTTGCGGCTAGTGCGACGTTCTTAGAGAAAGAATTTCTCGAGAACAAGTCGAGTAATAGAACCTTCGATTTATCGGAGGTTCAAGAACCAACTACCGAGCAACCATTGGAGGAAACAGTTCCTTCAACCGAGGCTGCAGTAGATATTCCTGAGGAACCTAGGAGATCAAGAAGAGTCTCCATTCCTCCGGACAGATACATTGGTATGGTCGAGGAACATGATATGGATGACGTCTTACTCCTAGAGGGTAATGAACCCTCAACCTATAAAGGTGCCATGACCAGTTCTGACTCAAAGCTATGGCTAGAAGCCATGCAATCCGAGATGGACTCCATGTATGAGAACAACGTGTGGGATCTTGTGGACCTACCTGCAAAGGTACGTCCCCTTCAATGCAAATGGGTTTACAAAATAAAGCATGCCGTGGAAGGTAAACAAGATATCCATAAGGCGAGACTAGTTGCTAAAGGTTTCACCCAAGTGCCAGGCTTGCACTACGATGAGATCTTTGCACCCGTAGTCATGCTACGTTCCATTCGGATTATCTTAGCGATCGCCGCATTTCACGATTATGAAATATGGCAAATGGACGTTAAAACTGCCTTCTTAAACGGTTATTTGGAGGAAGAGTTGTACATGGTACAACCCGAGGGTTTTGTTGATCCAGAACATCCTAAGAAGGTTTGCAAGCTTAAGCGTTCCATCTATGGACTTAAGCAAGCATCGCGGAGTTGGAATCATCGCTTCGACCAAGTGATAAAAGAGAATGGATTCGTTCGATCAGTCGAGGAACCATGTCTCTATATCAAGTCGAGTGGGAGCAAGATTGTATTCCTAGTACTGTATGTCGACGACATACTCTTGATTGGGAATGACATACCTCTCCTATCTTCGGTTAAAGCATGGTTGAAAAACCATTTCCAGATGAAAGATCTGGGAGAGGCACAAAGAATTTTGGGCATCCGTATCTACAGGGATAGATCACGACCGATGTTGTCTCTCAGTCAGGAGTCTTATATAGATAAGATTCTAGAGAGATTCAGCATGACGAACTCCAAGAAGGGGTTCCTGCCTATGACTCCTGGGCTTCACTTGAGCAAGACTCAAGAAGCTAATTCATTGGAAGAGAAAGAGCGCATGAGTCGGATTCCTTATGCTTCGGCTATAGGATCGATCATGTATGCCATGATATGCACACGTCCAGACGTTGCATATGCATTGAGTATGACCAGTCGATTCCAAGCTCATCCAGGTGAACAACATTGGATGGCCGTGAAAAACATTCTTAAGTACCTACGGAGGACTAAAGATTGGGGATTGACTTATGTTGGCGACTCAACGCTCTGCGCCACGGGTTACGCAGATGCTAGCTTCCAAACGGATCGAGATGACTCGAAATCTCGGTCTGGATTCGTTTTTACTCTTAATGGCGCTGCTGTCAGCTGGAAATGTTCTAAACAGAGTGTTACAGCAGATTCTACGACTGAGTCCGAGCACTATGCCGCCTCGGAAGCAGCTAAGGAAGCAATATGGATGCGTCAATTCTTACAAGGACTCACGGTAGTACCTAGTTCGAATGACCCGATCACCGTTTATTGTGACAATAAAGGTGCCATCTTCCAAGCTAAGGAGCATAAGTCTAGCAACAAAGCTAGACATGTACAACGGAAAGCTCATCTAATCAGAGATTACGTGGAGCAAAAGGAGATATTTATTGATAAGATCGCTACGAATGACAATATAGCTGATCCTCTCACAAAAGCATTACCACGTGATAAGCATGAAGGACACATTCATTCCATGGGAATTAGATGTGTTCCTAAGTTGTAGTACTCTTTTATGAACTCATGTAATAATTCATTTTCTCGTGTACTCTATTCAACCTTATTGTTATGATATAAAATGTTTTGTTTTTCATGTGGAATTGTACGCCAATTTTGAACACCACAAAGTGAACTGATTAACATTACATCGTTTTGGTCCTTGATTACCCACTTGAGCTGATAAGTCAGGTAATCATTTTGTGACGTTGGTTGATGGTGGGTTCAACGAGCCATAAGTCACGCGACTGACTGACCAATCACAAAGGCGAGTTATACGGATATCTCGTAGGACACCCCGTGACAACGTTATGGAGTCCTAAATGTTTTATAACATTGGGTGCCGGGTCGTGGATATGACCTCCATAGTGTTCCTTAGAGTCGAGTCTTTTGACTTTCAACTGTCTCTTGAGATTAAGGCAGATTTTGGGTAACTTTGGTTTCTTTCCTACGGTCACCGTAACAGGGGCCAAGAGGATTTTTTCTGGGTTATTTCATGCTGCGCGATATCGGCAGGAATCGAGTTGAGGGAAATATCCAAACCCTTATCAGGATTTTATCATTTCTCAGGGCCACTCGAGGAGTAGTAACTGAAATGCATGGCCATGCTCGAATACAGATTCGTTTTATCAGTTAAGTTACTCTCTAGTCGGGGAAACCACTCTAGATACAGATCGCTTGTGAGATACGACCTTTGCGAATGCGGATTTGCAAATTGTCTTACATTGAGTGGGAGAAATTTTAAAATGATATGAGATTCGGTTATCGCACCTACACTTGTACGGACAAGTGGGAGTTTGTTGGAGACTTTTGTCCTCCACATGTAGTGTGATAATGTCATTGCACATACCCTTTTACGGACAAGTGGGAGATTGTTGGGGCTGGTGTCCTTGACAGTTAGTACAATGACTTACTAAATCTCTTAAAGGATCACAAGGGCATACTTTTGTATTATTATCAGTTGATCCACGTTTATCAATAACGGTTGGCTTGCTAGATAAGTTTGACGTTATTGTCATACGGATGGCGGTGATCAACTGGTCCCTACACGTCACACCTATAGGACACGTTTGAGAGATGTGAAGGTATGAAAATACAGTCACATTTATGCCGGATATGACTAAACAGTTAGTCAGAGGTATTGACTATTAAATTAGGTAATGAGATGTTGAGATTATTATTTAATACGGATTAAATAATTTTAGCTAATGCGGATTACATGATTAATTCGTAAAATTAAATACAAGCAGTTATATTTAATTAAATATTGAATTTGCGTATTAATATAAACAGTTATATTAATTTGGCCAATTATACAATATCGTGTTTTATCAGACCATTATTAATATATCGACTGTATTAATATCTGATAACATGTGTGCGATTTATAATAAATACTTGCAAATTATATTTTAGCAAAATGGGTCGAATCATGCATTGGAATAAGGTAAGAGTGGAAAGCCCACTCCTACCCAAGACCAATCTCGGCCGGCCAAGTATTACAAAAGGAGAGAACTTCTCCTTTTGTGAGACTACTGATTGTTTTACTGATTAAAACAGATCTCAAGAATAATTAGGGTTTTGAGAACATCTTTCTCCCAAAACTCAGATCTCACATCTAAAACCTCAAAAGGCTCTCCCCATATTGCAAGGCAATTGGAGAGTATTTTCTAGCACACGCGGCATCATCTCAATCAAGTCTTGGGTGCAAGTTATAGGAGGGAATTTACTTTAATTCCTGTTCTTAGGCCATAAGCACAAAGGACCAAAGGTTGATTTCTTTTTCATGCTTTTAATTAACTTATGACTATAATCACAATTGTATGTTTCATTATAATCCTGCAAGTTTGGGGCGAATACATGCTTTATTCCCCACAAAAAGAAAACAATATCAAATGGAGGCAAATGAATCTTTGCAGAATGGAGATTCAATTGATCAAACTAGAAGTGTTGAGTAGAACAGTGAGAAAGAACTATATCTTGTATGCTGGCAATCTTAGCAATAAAACAGTTCTTGGGCATAGAGGAAGGTTTGTGAGACTATAAACCAGCTAAGGAATGCTTATATCAATGGGAAATGGAAGGGGCAAGATAGAAAATATGAAATTGATGAAGTATACTCTTGGCTTATGAATTCTTACTTTAGACAGGTTGCTAAAAATGGGAATGGAAGTTCCTGATATGTGCTTTATGTGGCCTATATAAAGAGTCTCATAAGCATCTATTGGCAGTTGCTGGCAGGTTGGTTTCAGGTGGGAGCAGGACTGGGGTGAACCATCTGATAGTTACTAAATTGTAGATACTAATTGGTGTACAAAGGCCTAGATAAAGAGTCTCGTAAGCATCTATTGGCAGAATTCAAGGACTGTACAAAGGCCCCATGACTAATGCAGATACTAATTGGTGTGACAAGCTAAGAATTAGATAGATGTCTGATGGTCTTTTTTTATCTGATAGTTACTAAATATTTTGTAATTAGGCTATTTCCTTGAGCTTTTATGTGTAATATATTTATCGTTTACCAAAAAAAATCTTAGCCAAAAAATATATAATTATTATAAATGCTAAATGAAATTAGTTACCTTTCATGATAAGGTGCAAAAAAGAGTTGGTTTTTGTTTTTGCCATAATTGCACGCAAAGACCCTAGATAGATAATTTGATCGATCGTCTTCATTCTCTATCGGAGTTAGCGGGGATAGATAGTTCGAGTCACAAAACCCATACAGTCCCGAGATTATTTCGGCGTGAACCATCTCACTCAGATCAGATACCTTGAACATTGAAAAACATTTTACCCATCCAAATGAAGAAATAATAATTTATATATTTAAGTGTAAATATCGAAATACAATATCGAAATACAACTTACACTTACACCAATCACGCATGTCTTCATTGTCTAGACTAAGACATTGCTCGAATTGAAAAACTTTCGACGATGTGAAAGATTTGGTTTTTCTGTCCTCTTTCATGCCAATAGCAACATCCTTGTAAACCTGAATGAAACGAGTGGTCACCTTTAACTTATCAGCATGAGTCACTGTGTACTTTCGAGTGGATGATGTTTGTGAAGATGGAGAGCGCGAATATGTTGAATTAAATTCCATTCAGACTTGCTCATTCTCCTTGACATAACAAATATAAGGATTATGGAGCATATCCCCAATAATTCCATTTGCCACATGTTAGTGATAAAAGCTTAATAAAAACTTACCTTTTGTATCGGGAAAACCAAGTGCACTGGCCAGATCAAAAAGTAACCCTTCCCATGGAAAACAAATTTTACTTCCCATTCAGGACATGGCAATAGAGCATTTGGGTTAATTTTTTCTCTAATACATACTCTATAATAACCACTTGGTACTGGCTTGCAATGATGCTTGACCACTTCTACTTCATTTGGAACATACACATCCCCAACAACGATTTTATGGACCCATGTTCCACTCTCAATTGCCAAAGAACATAGACTATCAACACCCTAGCCAGTTCAACTAACACTATTAGTTTTAGTATCAGATAGTACATATATTAGCACACAATGCTATGTAATTATATTGGCACACAATGCTATGTAATTAACAGAGACTATGAAAAATGAGATTTGAACACAATACTATGTAATTAACAATCTACTTTACCTTCGGAAATGGTTGATCAGTAACAACTTTATCATTTGCAGCATATCATTAGTCTCAGGCCAAGGAACACGATATGTCTCTGTTTGAGCTTCTTTCTCTTGACCCCTATATGTCTGAGTTTGAACTTCTTTCTCTTGAACCTCATATGTCTCAGTTTGAACTTCTTTCTCTTGAACCTTATATGTCTGAGTTTGAACTTTATCACTTTGAAGCTGTTTCTCATAATGAACAATACTACTAAAACCACCTAAGCCACTCTTTTGGCAAAGTTGAAACTGGGTATCCTGAACCCCTTGATAATGACCATCGCCAGAGCCATAGTTACTCAACCGATTTCCAGCACCACTACAATAATCACCAAAGACTAGGACGCTAGCTAATTGTTTCAATGGTTCAGTATTAATTTCATCACCAGACGCTAAGCAAGATAACAACACTTTATGATTGTTTACCACATCGGCTAATTGTGATTTTACTATACCTAGTTCTATTTGCAATTGGCTGGATGGTGTTGGTTTTTTTATATCCAAAGTATTGCTTGTTTGTAACACGTGATCTGACACCCCTAACAGAACCACCATGTTCAGGAGTTTTTAGCTGTAATAACCCAAAATTTTATTATTAAAATTATGGTAATTCATGGGTGATTTATAGTTAAGCGATGAGTTATTCGTTAAGTTGGTCGTTTTATAAGCTTGCGCACACCCTCTATTGATGAGTATTTTTGGTCTTCAGTGGGATTCGAAATAGGAACCAAGGCATCTTATAATAATATTTGGCGTTTGGGGTTAGTGAGGCTCGAACTTGGGACTGCTAGTGTGTCTTGCATGGGCCTCGATAAGTGTGTCAATAAGAGAGCCCACTCGTGGTTTCAGAATCAACGAGCACACCCTAGCCTGCCGCCCTATTTAACTAAGGTTTTTCCTACCCTAAACCTAACTCAAACACAAAAACTCTTACTCTAAACCTTAGCCGCCATAGTAGAGAGGAGAAGGAGACTTCACACGGTGGCAGTAGGTGGATCTAAGGTGGTTCGTGGTGGTTCTAAATTCGGTATGTTCACCATAATCACGTTTACTTTTTGTTTTCTGTAAGGGTTTTGTCATCTAATTAGAAGGTAGTTTCGAGGTGAAATCTTTGTGTCTTCGCATGTTTTTATACTATGTTATGTAGTGAACGCTTGTAGTATGTAAATCGTGTGTCGTTAGTGGTTTAAAGCCCCTTTCGAGGGCGGCTAGATTGGTGTCACACGGTGGTTGATCCAGTATGTTTTAAAATGGGTGTTCTGCCATATGTGGTAATCAGTTTTAAAGCAAGGAGTCCGTGTATCTCATTCTGGGGTTTTGGTGTTTTGGGTAGAGGGTTGATGGGTGGTGTGAGTAGTGGTTGTCACGGTGGTTAGAGGCGGCTGGATGTGGTGGAATAGGGAGTGTCGATGGGTCTGTCAGTTTGTATGAGTGTCACAGGTTGTCGGGTTGGTTTGTTTGGCTTGGTACCACCGCCGACTAGGGGGAGGTCTATGCGGTGGTACCATGGTGGTTGAGGGCGTTGGGTGTCAGTGATGGTGGTTATGGGTAGTGTGGTCGTCGTCAGGCTTGCGCGTGGTGGTTACAGGGACCTTCATCGGGGCTGTTGGAGGGAGCAGGGAAAAGAGGGTCGTGAACCAGGCTTGGTAGCGGCCCTGGTTCACCTCGCCGGAGGAGGTCGACGTTGGTGGTGGTGGTCAGAGTCGTAGGGGACAGAGTGGGGGTCGTAGCTGGTGGTTGTCGGTGGGGTTTAGGCGGGTCGTGTGGCTGTGACGAGAGCTTGGGGGTCGCGGGTTGGTGGAGTCGGGTTGAGGGAATTGTTTTATTTTATTTTATTCTATTTTTTTACTTTTATTCATTTATTAGATATGTGTTAATATTATGGTTTTGTTTTAGTAAAATATTATTGTAATTATGGAAATGATATTGTTATTAATATGGAATATTAATAATTATGAGGGTGTTAATGTATTTGAGAAGTTTGAATTTTAAACTAAGGTTGCTATGTTTAGAGGTTACCTAATTTAGAAGTTACTATTTTTGGGGATGTCTATTTTAGGAAAGTTTTTATATTTAGCAATCGTACTTAAATGACGTGTTTTAGGAAGTCTTATTGATCATACGCACTACTCGTTTAGGTAGCGACTTCCGAGAGGAACACTTTTAGCAGCTGTACAACTGACGACTTCATCCGACTGTTGAGGTAGGGGATATCTGTGTTGTAATTGTGACCTGACATGAAAACATTGTATTTGGTTGGCATATATATCTTTATTGTATGTTATAACATGATTGAATGAGAACTGTTATTGTGGAGAACGGGTCTTGTGATAAAAGGGTCTTGTGATATGGGTCTTGTGATACGGGACTTGTGATATGGCCATGGGAGGTGTGGTGTGTGTTGGAGATGGGGTGTGTTGGAGATGTGGTGGTTGTGGAGGAGCTGGAGGAGTTATTGTGATTGTTTATTCATGTTGCGATTATATTACCTACTCAACCTCGTGTTGACCCTTCTATTTGGTTGTTTGTGTCTGCGTTGATCCAATTTATTGGGGAGCAGAGTGACAGGTTTAGACTGGTGCATACTGGAAGGGTGGAGAGGAAACGGATCAGACCAGCTTAGTTATAGCTCAGTTTTTATAGTTTTCCGACATGTTGAACATTTAGTTCTTTTTATATATACGGTTGTAATCTTGTAGGGACATATGTTGACTTTAAATTACTTTATAAAGTACTGGTTTCTTCCTTTGTTGACTACTACCTCGGGTAACCAAGATGGTAACATCCTTAATTATTTGGGGAGTCCTAGTTCAGGCCTCTGAATAAATGGGGGTGTTACATTAGTGCTCTACCAAGTATATCATTTCGCCCTGTAGCATCAATTTCTCCACGAAATTGTTGAGCCTCCAATGCTTTCTAACAATTTCAATGAATATATAACAAGTAAAACTATTAGCATAATTGTGTAACAGCAAAATGAATCATTTGATTTGAACTTGAATAATTTTTTCTTACTTTTGCTTGACCAACTTCAAAATCAGCGGGATTGTCAAATTAGTATATCTTATCGCCTTCTTGTCTAGAGTGCGTTCTTATCCAAACCAAATGCCGTGGTACATCTTTAGTTAGGACTTTTTGTATATGAAGTTCTTTAGCCTAACAATTAATAATATAAATATAACAAAAATAAATGTCTATGTAAAATTGTGTCGATAATGTCAACTATGTTATATAAACTTACAAGCTCTTCTTCATAATATAAGTATCCTTTCCGATCTCCTTGATATCTTGAAACTCTTCTTTTTGCTCTTTCTCGATTCAACTCACTTAGTTCCTTTCCATTGGATGTAAATAAATGTTAAGTGATAAATGAATTTTGATATCAGAAAACTAATTAAAGAGCAGGAAATAAAGGCAAACCTAACAAAATTGTTACCAGTTGGGCATCAAATCTTAGTTCTAGTTCAACAATCGGGGAAAACAAGTGGAATACCCTGAAGTATCGTCGTCCTTGCCTTATTTAATTTCTGGAAAAGCAATTTGCTTTCTTAGGTTCCGTATCGCATCGATGCAGAAAGACTACGTGGCCAGCCAAATAATATAATGGGCAACTGAGATTCCCTATGATTAGTAAAGAGTTGGCAACGCTTACTTTATGCTATGATCACTGGAGTACTTAAAGAAAAGAGCAGAGAGTGCTGCATCTTAGTGAACACTGGTATTGGTTGGTTGGCAGGCAAGGGATCGTAGTAATCTGGCTTCGTAGTAATCCGGCTGGGACTCTAAAGCTTAGCGGACAGTCTCTACATAATATAAGCAAATAGGTAATCTAAACTCAGGGATTAATGAAAGTAAAAAGCAATCTTTAAAAGGAATTGAGAACTGATTTTATTGGGTTATTTCATTTTGATAAACAAATGGACTGAATTATTGATTCAGAACTCAGAAGTCATTGTTCTGATAACATCAGATATTAAACAAGTATAAGGTCACACGTAAACGTTGTTGGATGAATTATAAACCCACTGCTCATTCCAGTTGGGTTTGGAGGCGCATTTGTTGGGTGAAGGATAGACTAAGACCAGGCTAAAGATGGGATATGGGCTGTTCAAACCTCTGGTTACACGGTGGCAGGGGCGTATCAATAATGGCTCTGCACATCGAGACCAGATGTCCCCTGGAGTTCAGTGGTCTAGCAGCATGTGAGAGTACCAAAACATCAATTTATGGGCTGGTTACTTATGCATAACGCATTGCGAACTAATGACAAATTGTTACATTACAGACTGGATGTTAGTGTTCCCTCTGTGGATGCAATGATGAAACCAGCGCCCATATTTATTTCGAAATCTCTTACACCACCCGTGTTCTGTAGGAAGTACAGGGAATCACGATGCTTCATGTGCAGTCCGCACTTTTGTGGTCTGCCAGGCCTGCTTGTAGTGTTCAAACGAGTGTGCAGGCTGCTATTCTTATGCGTAGCATCTATGCTATTTGGTTTCAACGTAATGTCAGCAAAACAGACAATCAGATCATAGTGCCAAGGCAAGCAACGCAACAAATTGTGAATGAAGTCCGTGCAAGAATCATAATGAAAACAGAGTATTTCTTCAAGGAAGCGGATATAGATTGGCTACATACACATCATCTTATGTAATAGAGCTTAGATTCTTCCTTGTACAGTTTGTTTGAGTTTTTTGATATAATACTTACCTGTTACCAAAAAAAAAAGTTGACACATAAATAACTTATACTGGTTTGGGAAGTTGCTGGTAGGCGTGGGCAGTAGGCTGGGGTGCGGGTCTGGTTTGGAACTGCAATTTAGTGAAATGGCAGTGCAGGCATTTGGGAGTGAAGGGATTAAGCTCTGATCATACTAGTGTGATGCGAGTAAATGGCTGGGCTATGTATTGGTGATGGGCAGACTTTGATGAGCAGTCTGACTGTCCTGAAACTATAGCCGAGAAAAGTAGGAAGTTCAGGAAGTTGTTGTTCTTGTGTCGTGTGCTGATATACTAGGTTTTGAAGTCAGGGATAATGTGGTCTGTTTGTGTGTTGTGTTCTACTGCTAAGTGCACCATCATTCAATCACAAACATCTCCAATACAAATGCCATATTACCTTAAACTTAGGATCAGTGGATGCTTCGATGAATTTGTCCCATTGATTTATCCAAGAATATATGGAAGGTGGCTTCCTTATTATTTGATTTTTGTTCATCTCCTTTGAATCAAACATCCAGTCTCTTCTTAATCAAGCTTTGAAACTTCTCTATTGCACACTAGCTTTCCATAACACATAATCTTTGCGTTCGTCTGGCACTTCGAATCCCTTCTACTTAACTCAAGAAAATTTTAGTGAGAGACCAATAATGCCTGATTATAACACCTGCACTCTTACCCCCATTGCGTAGCACCTGCATTCTTACATCAGATGGATGAATGTCTACTGCTTGATTACACTTCATTTTTATCTGTTGAGCTAGGTAGAAATCATTAGAACAATCAATTCCAGTAAATCAGAAATTAGACTGAAGTGGGGCAAAGCTTTATACATAAAATTTGAATAAATGTTCGTCTTTCAAAACTTCATACATCAAATTTGCACTTCCAACTTGTTCAAAATAAAGTATCAAAAAAGAAATTATGCACTAACCGTGATGAAGTGATAAACTTCATCATTTTTATCTTCTGGCACATCGTCCCACTCGCGATAATTGATACTCACGCATTCACGGACAACCACACCAATGTAATTAGCGAACGTTTCCCTGTTATCCCCTATAGGTAGTTTATTGCAACTCCATTGTATGGGTAATTTAGTCTCGTTCTTAATTGCTTTTCAAACTATGTTAAGTACTGTGCGACCTCTACGATTCTCACGTTCATCTAATGTGTCATCAGATCCAGAGTTCGCATTTACATTATCTTTAGAGATCCCCCTTTGCTTTCTCTTCTTCGCCATCAATCTGCAAACAAAGAACATTTACTATATGTCAACATATTCATTGTATAAAGATAAACATATATATGAATCTAATTAAAGATTTTATTAAACAGCAACAAATTAAAATAACCTTGCTGATCAATATGAATATCTTATATAAACAGCAGCTAATTAAACAGCCCCAGACATATTCAGTAGCTAATTAAAAAGAAAATATTGGGCAGCAGTTAAAGACCTGCGCGACGACGCTTTTTGGAACAATTTGCATTACTATTTCCTTCATCACACCAAATCCCTTCTTTGTGGTCACTACGTACATATGTTGATGTATCTTCAAGAGTATCATTTGTATTTTCCAGTTCATATGGTGTTGACCTTTCCGCAAACATAATATTTTCATCATGGTCATTGATGGCATTTCTAGATTTAGAAGTTATAACAACCGACCTTCTTTTATCAAGTGGGTCAGTCATATAAAAGACCTGTTTAGCTTGGCTAGCCAAAATATAAGGATCTTCCTTATGACCAAGTTTGTTTAAATTCATTGAAATATGCCCTAAACTATCACAAACAACATTGTTATTGTCAGCCCATTTGCAACCAAAAATAGGTATTGAAAACCCCAAATAATGCAACTCACAAATTTCTTCAATCACCCCATAGTATTGCATTTTACTGTACACTAGACAATTGTCTTTAGCACTAGAAAAATGCATTGCTTCAGCTTCAAGAGATATCCCGCTATTTTGCATAGTACTTTTATTATCTTGATCCTTTGTATAAAATGTGTTGCCATCAATGACATATCCTGAGTAATATGAGTCCGAAAAATCTGGGCCGTAGGATAAACTCTTTAGACGGTCAGAAACGGGTTGTGACGTTAATTGGAGCTCCTTCATTACTTCATCTTTGAACCAAATACGAAATAATTTGCTATGTTCAGTAGCTAATGATATCCGATTAACCTTCCGATTTTGAGTTTCCAAGAAAGACATGTGGCGATTCGCATAAGGTTGAACTTCATCTTCATTCAATAGAACATATGTGTGAGCCTTATGCCATTTGTCAAAAGACATGTTAACTTCTCTACGGCGTATGGTTCCCTTACCATCGATTTCGTCATCGTGCCGAGCTCAAGGAAGCCCTATTGTCTTCGTATTTCCCAGATGTTGAGTGCTATATTCCACAGCCAACTCATAAAGCATCCTCTCAGCAATACAAGCTTCGGGTCACACTACGAAAAAATACTGCCCTTGCGACGGAAAATTTGCGACGGACAGAAATTCCGTCGCAAAATTAGTTTTGTGACGGACTTTGCGACGGATTTTTTTTTTGCGACGGAATTTGCGACGGACCTGAATTTCCCAGACCCGCGAAGTGAAAGTCAAATGGCGGGAAAGTTTGCGACGGAAGTTCCGTCGCAAATATTGACTTTTGCGACGGAATTTCCGTCGCAAACATATTGACCAGGCTTGACCAAAAGCTGGTCAAGGTCAAATCTTGACCAGATTTGCGACGGAAATTCCGTCGCAGGAGTCAATATTTGCGACGGAATTTACGTCGCAAATCTGGTCAAGATTTGACCTTGACCAGATTTGCGACGGAAATTCCGTGGCACAATTCCGTCGCAAATCTTTTTTATACAGACCCTGCGGGTCTCCTTCTTTTCCCCAAATCGATTTCAAAATTAAAAAAAAAAGAAAACCCTAAAGCGATCGGCGATTTGATTCACCACCACACCACCACCCTACCACCCTACCCTACCCCCTACAATCCCCCGCCGCCGCCGTCGCCGGAGCCGCCGCCGCCACGCCACCACTCCTCCTTCCTCCTTCCTCCTTCTCCTTCCTCCTCATTCCTCCTCCTTCTCCTTTCTTCTCCCTTCCACCTGCCACCTCAACGCCGTCACCACCTCACCGCCGCCACCTTCCCGCCGCCAGTTCTTTCTTTCTTATGTATGTTTACTAACTTTATTAATATACCGTCTTAATATTTTATGTTTAATCCGTCGCAAAATTCCGTCGCAAATTCCGTATTATTGTTTTTTTATTGTTATTAGGAATAGTTAGTTTAGTTTAATTGTTATTTGATTAGTTTAGTTAGTATTGTTAGGTGGTTAGTGATATTAGGTTAGTAGCTAATTCCGTCCCAAATCCGTCGCATATTGTTGTTAAGTTGTTTAGGACGATTGTTTTTTGATATAAAATTTGCATTGTTGTTGATTGTTAGTGTTGTTGATTTTTTTAGAATATTCTTGAATAGTACCCGTTCAATAATTACACATTAGGTGTAATTGTTGAATAGTCCCCATTTTGGGACTGTCTTTGAATCTTTCATGCCATTTAGGTAGTAAACATTCTTATATTTTCTTGATTGTAATGAAACAAAAATTGGGCAACACTTCCTTATTGTTCTCCAAATACATTCTATCCAAATACATTCTATATAATGTATTTGGAGAACAATAGGGAAGTGCTGCTCAATTTTTGTCTCATTACAATTAAGAAAATATAAGAGTGTTTACTAATGGTATGAAAGATTCAAAGATGGGTTTAGGCTGGAGAGATAAGGACCCCAGACCAATATATGTAAATTGTTTTTTTTTGTAGGTTGGTGTTGGTGTTGGTGTTGTTGTTGGTGTTGGTAGTTGTAGTTGTAGTTGTTGTTGTTGTTGTTGTTGTTAGTTGTTGTTATATATGTAGTTGTTATTTAATTGTTGTTGTTAATTAATTGTTATTGTTGTTAATAAGTTGTTAACTAGTTTTTGTTGTTAGTTGTTGTTATATATATATATATATATATATATATATATATATATATATATATATATATATATATATATATATATATATATATATATATATATATATATATATATATATATATGTAGTTGTTGTTATTTAATTGTTGTTGTTAATTAGTTGTTGTTATTGTTTGTTAAAATATGTAGATTTACTATGAAGAGATTAGAAAGAAAATGGATGTATGAAAGGTTGGATTCTAGGAAAAAAATAAGGCAGGATTACGTAATTGGTGTTAATGAATTCATTAACTATGTTAAGCAACAAGACGAATACGTTAGGAATAGAGAAATTAGGTGTCCATGTTCTAAGTGTAAGAATACAAAGTATTTAGTTGAGCAAGAAGTATGGAAACACCTTGGTTTGAGAGGGTTTTGTGATAACTACTACGATTGGGTGTGTCACGGAGAGAAATTTTCCGTTGAGGAAGAGGGAAGCTCATCAATGCACTCCGACAATCCTTATAGAGATATGGTAGAAGATGCGTTACGCGATAGCATTGATCAAATTAGGGAAGATGCTCTAAACGCCGAGGTAGTCGATGAATCTCCAAATCCTAATGTATTAGCTTTCTTCCAAATGCTAAAACATGCCGAACAACCTCTTTATGTAGGAAGTCGCATGACATTGCTACAGTCGGCTTCAAGGTTGATCACTTTAAAATGTGAATTCAACTTAGCTGAAAAATGTGTAGATGGTTTTGCGTCATATATCGGAGATATGATTCCTGAAAATAATCTTGTGACGCGTAACTACTACGAAACCAAAAAAGTTCTTAAAGCTCTTCAACTTCCCCATCAGAAGATAGATGCCTGCTCGGTAGGATGTATGCTTTTCTGGATGGATAACGCTCACCTTGATAAGTGCAGAAAATGTGGTACGAATAGGTACAAATTAGAGAAAAATGCAAATGGCAAAAGAGTTCCCGAAAAGTTCTTAACTTATTTTCCATTAGGACCACGTTTGCAACGCTTTTATGCCACAAAGCACATCGCGGGCGAAATGCGTTGGCATTATGAAAACCCTCGTGTTAGTGGAACAATGTCTCATCCAAGTGACGGGGAGGCTTGGAAACAGTTTGACCGGCTGCATCCTAATTGCCTTAGCAAATGGTCCCTCAAGAAGAGTCAGAACATGGAAACGCTATTCCATCAATGGCTACAAATTTCGAGCTTTCATTCAAGGAAAAGATTTGGAAAAGTGCACAATTAACAATGGAGTTTGTGTGAGTTCCACTGAAGGAGCTGACTACTATGGGACCCTTGACGAAATTGTTGAAATGACTTATACAGGCCCACAAAGCACTTACAAAGTCATTTTGTTCAAATGTTGTTGGCTAGATAACTCCGAAAGAGGCATGCAAGTGCATAAGGAATATAAGCTTGTGGATGTTAACCGGAGTAGAAAATTTGCAAAGTACGACCCATTTGTGTTGGCATATCAAGTGGAACAAGTTTACTATAGTCCTTATCCAGGTATAAAAAAGGATCAAAGTCAATGGTCAGCGGTATTCAAAACCAAGGCTAGATCACATGTCGATGCCCCCGTTGATGAATCTTTCTTTCAAGAAAATGTTACTAATGGTGAAACAATACTGTCACCAATTGAAGTAGAAGAAGAAAATGAAGATGAAATTGTGGAGGAACCAGAATACATTCAAATTGTGACAGTGGGGCAACCTGAGGATGAGGACGAGGACGAGGACGAGGTTGAGGATGAGGATGAGTATGAGGATGAGGATGAGGATGAAGATGAAGATATTATAGATTCTCTTTGTAAGGATGTAGGAATAAATTGTTCAAGTGATGATGATGATGATTAGGACTACTATCTATTAGATTCGATAATCTTGTATTTGTTGAAATTATTGTAGATGCCGCATGGCTTAATGTCAATGAAATTATCTTATTAATCTTATTATTCAAGTTTTTAATTACGTAAAACATTTCTTTCTAATTGTTGCTATATTAGTTTGATAATAATATGCCGGGCGGAAGACGACGAGGTGGTGGTAGTCGTCAGCCTGAGGGAGGACGATCGGGAGCTAATCATGATGAGGACGAGATTGTACCTGAGACTCAGCCGCCTACACATCGAGTACACCTCGATCCGACTGATTACGAAGGCGCCAAGTGGTAAGTATCTTATTTGTTTACGGATAATTGATTATATATATGTATATATTGATTATAAAATGATTACTTGTTGACTATTTTATTTTCACATTTAACTCTTTTTCAGGTTCAGTGACAAAGACGTTTCTAATCTTAAAACACAGACCATTATTTGCAACTACAAGGAGTATGCGCCCAACTGGTCAGAAGCGTCGGATTACATTAAGGAAGAGTGGTGGAATTGGTTTGAGGTATTTATTAACTGTTTACTACCTATTTCCGTTTTATTATTTATTACCTATTTATTGTTTCATATTTATTTAACTATTTTTTTTCTTGAAACAGAAAAAAGTTACCTTTCACCCTCGTGATAGAGCAGCGGTTAGGTTGGCGTGGGAAGACATGATGAAAGACCGCCTTCGCAAAAGAATCCACTACGCTATGAGGAAACCAACGGAGAAAAGGCCGCAGTGGATACCGGCGGATATTTTTGAACAATTGAAGGGTAGAAAGGACGATCCAAAATTCCAAGAGAAATCCGACAAAAACAAGACCAACCGGATGTCGGGAAGTACCGAAAAAGGCAAGGCCTTAGGTACTCACATTATGGGTCGTAAAAACACCCTACAGATGATGGATGAAATGGTAATTGTTTAGTTTTTACTTCATTTTTTCTTGTCTTCAATAATTTTCACCCTTTGACAATATTGAATGTTTTTTTCAACAAGTGTCGTTGGATTTAAATTGCAGGCTGGAGAAGATGGGAGGGATGTACCATCGGCCTTGAAGTTGCTTGAGAAGACAAAAAAGCATGCCAAGAAGGGTTGGCTATCAACGAAACCCAAAGCACTATTTGTAAGTTAACAGAAACTTTTCTTTATATTTTAGTTATTTGGTTTACTAATTAATTAACGTATACTAATAACATTTTATTTTTGTTTTGTAGGAAAAAGTTTTTTCAAGAAAGAACAAAATGATAAGTGAAGGGATCCCGGAGCAAGATATCGACGACAAAGAGATCTATTTCGAAGAACACGGCGGTTTCAACAAGAAAGGGTTGATACTCGGTATGGGAAATGCAGCCCCAGTCATTTACGAGCGTCGTCGTCACTCAAGTGCTGGGACCCAATCATCATACACCCCAGGTTTGTATTTTATAGTTTATTAAAAATTAAGACTAACCAATTATTTAACCATTTACTAAATGAATATAATATCATGTTTGACAATTCATTGCAGGTATCGTCGGCAGAGTTCTTCGAGAGAATGCTCAGCTAAGAGAACGCGATCTCGAGACATCCCAAAGGCTGAAGGCAATTGAAGAATACTTAAGTCAACAGGGGGCGGAGTTCACTACTCAGAGCTGCAACCCGGGAGGCTTTTCTCAGCCGAGACGCGACTTTGACGATGATGGCGGCGACAATGCTAGGGCGGCCAGTCATTTCGCCACCCCACAGCCCACCGACACGACCGTTAGATAAATTTCATTAGGTTGTTTAGTTGATGTACCGCGGACTATGTTTAGTTTTTAGTTGGATTATCATTTGTAAAACTTTCTTATTAGTTATGAAAAGACGTTTTAAAACCCTTGTCTCCGACAAGTTTTTGTTGCTGGGTTGTTTTTCTGAAATTGCAGGTTTACAGATCATGCAAAAGGGAAAAAATGAATCATTTCAATGGAAATGGGGAGCTGGAAAAACGGCTGAAACCCGAAAATCATACAGGAATTTGCGACGGAAATGTCTCAATTTGCGACGGAATTCCGTCGCAAACCTTGACCAGAAGTCAAGGTCAGTCAAGATTTGCGACGGAAATTCCGTCGCAAATGGTCCTTTTTGCGACGGATTTTCCGTCGCAAATCTGGACTGACTTTGACTTCTGGTCAAGGTCAGTCAAGATTTGCGAGGGAAAATCCGTCGCAAAAAGGACCATTTGCGACGGAAATTCCGTCGCAAATCTTGACTGACCTTGACTTTTGGTCAAGGTCAGCCCGTCGCAAAATGAGGTCAATCCGTCGCAAATATGTTGCGACGGAAAAATCCGTCGCAAATTAACATTTTGCGACAAAAATATGGGACAGATGCAGTCCGTCGCAAATCCGTCGCAAAAACATCATTTGCGACGGATTTCACCCTTTTTGCGACGGAAAATTCCGTCGCAAAGAGAGCATTGTTTTGTAGTGTCGGTAAGCATTCTTGAAATACCCCTTGTACGTTTTCATTTGCCTTTCAAAAGCCCATTGAGTTCTTAATGTTAGGTTTAGTTATCTCATAAACTAATTATTTTAGTCATATTAAACAAAATTTAATTAACATTTTAATTAACATATTTTAGATCTTATGCATGCTAATATATTATGCGGAAATTAGAAGATTCGAAGACTTACACACGGTCCAAACGAAATGCTAGGATAATCCTCCAAGTATTCAACAAGAACACCTCCTTTGTGATGCACCAAGACACCCCTTAATGAAACCGAAACTTGAGTATGCTAGTACCAAAACCGGTTTTTCCTTAACACAAATTCTAATCTCTTATTAGAATAAATAATATATGAATATTACAACTCTTGTAGTGTTAATAATATAATCCTATTATATCAATTGTATATGAGATAAATTATGGAGGTTTTAATGGTTTTTCTCACTCTAAAACTACGCACCAAGTTAGAATGAATAATTGTAAAAGATATTAACCATTTTTACATATCATGGTGTTTTAGGTGGGTTGAGCCGTGTGCTCTCCTAGGAAGCATCAAGGGATGCTTTTTGGTCTTACCAACAAACATAGGGAGCCACAAGATAATAGTTTCAAGGCTCTCTTAATGATAGTGTTCCCTTGTGTACTAAATACACAAAACACACACATTACTACAAACCCAAAAACCGATACACTATATTGTAAAATGGTTGTCCATTTTATAAATGTCATTTTTGTGCAATTGTATATTTGTGACATATAAAATGTCACAATTTATATGAAACAATTGTCTTAATTAAAATGCATATTTATCAAATAAATATCATTTCTAAATTAAATAAATCATATTTAACAAATTGACTAATAATTCATAATTACTAATATATAAAATCGTCATTTCATTAATCGTCAATACGATTTACAACAATTGTAACAATAAACAACCCGATTCATTCTAATTACGATATTTCATAAATATCGTTTAATACTTAACAATTGACACATTTCAATTTCAAACATAAATCTTACATTAAGATTTATCCTCTGATTTCTCGATATACGAATTTAAGGAATCTGATCAACTCGTATCAATATACATTTGATCAGTTTATCAATTAAGGGAATTGTCCTATAGGTGTGACCTAAAGGGATCAACTGACCACCACCGTCATACGACAGTAATGTCAAACTCTAGCTAGCCAATCATTACCGATTAATGTTGGTCAGTTGACTAATATAATTTCCTATCATCCCTTGCGCATTCTCGTCATGAGATTTAATTACGTGATCGCACTATTGTTGAGAACACATTTCCCAACAATTTCCCACTTGTCCTCGACAAGTGTGCGCCACCAATTCTCTTGTCCTATTACAATCTCCCACTCAATGCAAGGTGTCTCTCTGAGGTCGTACTTGCATTCGATCATATCATAAGTGGTTTCCCCGATCTGGAGAATAATTGTTTGACCGGAATTATCTACCATAGATACCTTCCGAGCGTGGCCACGCATTTCCAGTTAACTTCTCCTCGAGTGGCCTTGAGATTTGAACATCCCTGACAAGGGGTGGACAATTTCTATCGCACTACTTCCTTCAATTAGTCATAGTCAGTCACAACCCAAAGCAATCCCATTTGACTCCAGTTACAAAAAGTCATAGAGAATGGATCAAGGTTATGCCAAAACTATACCATCTTGGGAGAGTAGTCTTTAGTCTAAGAATTGACTCATAAGAATACTATAGCAGCTCTCGCCACGACCCGACTATTATAAAATTTCCAGAACTCTATAAGCGGTCACATTGCCCGACAGAGTGTCTCTTGCAGTCTGCCTATGTGATCGACTACTCATCACATATGACTCTATGGCACTTGAACTTGCCATCAGTCGCCTCACATTCTAGTCGCTTTGAGACATCACCTCATGTAAGCGGCTAGGGGCTATACTAAGTCAATCCAGTTCACTTTATGGGGTTCAAAATTGTCTCTTATAACCCATTTGGATTCTGACAAAGTATCTTTCATTTTGAGTTAATTATAACTCAAATGACATTGTCATGCAAAAATAGTCAATACTATTTCATTGCATTTGATGCACGATCATCAATTTGTATTAGTGTTTTACGAATAAACCTTTTATTCATGATTCTAAAACTTAAAAATTTTGGTCTCCTTTCATCTCATATTATCTCACATAATATGATCTTATTTGAGCACATATCTAGAACTCATTCTAGATCTTGAGTTCCCTTTTCTGAGCGAAGCTCCCACTGTTATCTTATAACTCGTGACGTATTGATATACTAGAGGGATTAAAGAATCACTCGAAATTATCTAGTAACTCATGTGCTGAAATCTATATTGTAGTTATTAATGATTTCATCACTCCAATTATTTTCAATCATCATGGCTATTTTATCAAGGTTATTCATATCTAACCATTTTGATTTCTAATGGGCGACCTTTTATTATCAATATAATAAACCTTCTCGTGAAACTCCATCATCGTATGATATAAGTTATTTTGTTCATCTAGAATTGAGAACCTCTTATTCTTTACACTTTAAAGAATCATCCATCCTCTCTAAATGGTAGGTTCAATTCTTTAATGAACATCGCTCCCACTAAAAACAATATCACTCGATCTCTTAAATGAACCTTTCATTTCTTGCATGTAAATCTTTATTTATCACTTGAATCATTTTCACTATCACTATCCCTATAGTGATCTATTTTCATTCATTCAACATCACATCCTTCGTGTCTTCGTTTCCTCGAGACGAATATGACATGATAATTCTCTTATTACTACATTGAGAGAATTGAGATGATTTCTTCTGTTTTATCTTATAAATTTAGAAAAATCATTTATTAAGGAACCGTTTTCCTTTTGATTTCATACGAGGTTTCTTTTATACTTTCTTTGAAACAATGAACATAGGTAACATTTCCTCTTGTGTCGTCCCGTAGTTTCTTCAGTGTCCTCTCGTAGTTTCTTCAATTCATTCATTTAGGGTTCTTATTAAGACTCCCATGTAGGAATCTTCTCTAAGATCCTGTATTTATATCATTGGTTTGCGGGCGAAATATTTTCTCCCACTCTATCCTTTTAACAATAACCTTTATTTGTATAAGGATAGCAATTTTCGATTTATCCAATGCATATGAATGTTTGAAGTTTTATAGGTGTGATGTATACATTCTCATTTTCACTTAAAATGATCATCATATAATGAATTAATGATTTCTTAATTTGATTGAAAGTATCTCATGTGGTGTAGTTCTCCGTTTTAATCAACACTTTGATTATATTCTATCGATCATATCAATGTGACTTATTTTGTGATAAAATCACTATTATTCATGTTTTAACAAGGTATGCAATTTATTTTAGAGATCAAGGAATTGATTAAGAACAAAAGTAGTGATTCGGGCTGAAAACCAAGTCACTAATATCCAAAATTACAACCATTGTTTTAGGATTCAAATCTTTGTCTTACAAGAAAATAAATTGTTCTAGGAAATAAAATGCAAAATTTGAAAGAAGACAATATGAAAATTAGAGCCTAGCTCTTTAAGTCTTCAATCAATTGGATGCTACCATAGTCATCCAAGTAAGGAACTTCATGCTTCCTTCTCCTTGCCCTTATCTTTATAAGATGCCCCTTTAAAACAATTTAAAAGGGGTGATAGTCAAAAACTTGTATCGCCATACAAAAGTTAACAAAAGAACATGAAAGTAAACGAGAATTATAAACTACGGCGGTTGCCTTTCATTTTTGAGATCGGTCAAGTATTTGGGGCAATTCCGTTTCCTAAGACTTAACCTCGTGCAATAAAGGCACTTGTCTTCAATCTTTGAAGATGAGGTGGAAACGCCTTTCGAAAAGGTCTTTTCTTTGGCCGGTTTGGGTTTGAACGTTTTCTTGCCCTTGCCTTTGAATGCATTCCTCTTGAAGTTGCATTTCCCTTTCTTTTTGATGTTCAAGACATCCTTAGTGGAACTTTCACGAAGTCCCATGTTTCTCTCGGCTTGGACAAGCATCTTATGCAATTCATCCAATGTGGTCTCTTGATTTCGTATGTTGAATTCACCCGGAATTGAGCATACGATTTCACCTTATTGAGAGAGTGAAGAACTCGGTCAATGACGAGAGAGTCGGGAATATCAACTTATTGCAATTTTAGAGTCTCCGTGAACTCAACTAATTTGAGTACATGAGGGCTTATCTTTTGTCTCTCCTTCAAGCAAATGTCGAAGAAGGCGGAAGCCGCCTCATATTGAATCACCCTTGGAGTTTGCGAAAACATTGTCACAAGTTTGGTGTATATCTCATATGATGTGGTTAACTTGATCATACTCCTTTGGAGATCCGGCTCCATGGAGAAGATAAGCACATTCTTAAGAGCGGAGGACTTTTTCATGTAGGCTTCATAGGCCTCACGAGTTTGGACCGCGGAACGAGCGGTCGGAGCGGTCGGAGCGGCTTCGGATAGGTAACGAGTCTTATCGTCACCTTGAGCGGCCAAAAGTAATTGCGCATCCCAATCTTTAAAATTGGAACCAAGCTTATCGAGTTTGCAACGATCCATAAAGGATCGAAGCCATGAAACGTTAGTGAGAGGTGGAGCGTTGGTTGCCATTGATGATGTTGAAAATTAAACTACAATAAAAATGAAGGAATTAAAACAACGTCATTTTTAAAACTCGTAAATAATATTAAACACGTTTAGTCTATTTACTTAATGATCTCTTACCCAATTAAGTAAACAATCCCGAGACCCAAACCCATACTAATTCGGGCATGGTATAGCCGATTCAACCCGTATTGGCATAATTTGGTGGATTAACCTTTTAATCGGTTCTACCTTAGAACTCCCGGTCGACAATTTTCTAAAAATCGTCTTTAGCCCGAACTTATTGCAACTACGGTTACGAATACTTTCGTTGAGATCAACCAAATTTCAAGGTGTAATCTTATTACCCCACTTACCCAACGTGACAATTTTAGTACCCCGGTGTAGCCGAGCCTACATTGTTGTGAAGAAGGGATTCACGGGTCCATACTTTTTGGTAAGGCTAAGTCTCAATATTTATTTGTAAGAGATCTAGTCAATTTTATTATCTATCTCCGTTTAAGTGAACTAAGTCGGTGAATTATCGATAAAATAGTTGACTAGGTCGATTAAATCGAAAGAGATGCATGGTATGATATATCACTACTACAAATCTAGGATAAGAGGACGCCTCTTAGAGGACGGTTGGGGAGGATAGCGTCCTCTATCAAGCAAATAAGATTGGCGCCATTAGTGGTATTATAAATAGGACGGTTAACAAAAAAAGCGTCATCTTTATAAACGTAATGAGGACAGTTGGTCAATTAAACCGTCCTCTTTTTTAAAAAGAAGACGGTTGTGTCTATGAACCGTCCTCTTAGTTGTTTCCCAAAATTAAGAAGTTTTCTTAATTCCCAAAACTTACAAAACCCAAGCACCGTACTTCTTCTTCTTCTTCTTCTTCTTCTTCTTCTTCTTCGTTCCAACCGCGCGCCTCATCCAAGTCTTCATTAATCCTATTGTTATTCTATATTAATTTGCTATTCGATATTTCTATTATATATTAGTCTTCCTCCCGAATTCAAACACTTTGTCCATCAACCCTATTTCACCACCGCGCGCGCCTCCAATTCACCCTATTCGATAGTTCAGGTATTCCTAATTTCTTATTTCCCCTAATTTCTTACCTAGTCTGAATGTTTTAACATTAATTTATTCCCAAATTTTGCATCCTCAGTTCATATAACTAATAGATTGTCCTTTTTCTTCTCTATTGAAAAATTGCAGAACAAAACCGCCAAAACCCTAGAAATTCGAAGAAGTATAATCTGTAAATCGCAAGAACTACAAATCAAAACTGGTAATTTCTTTACTTTTTTCATATATCAATTTCAGTATTATTTGTATAATTATTGTTGTTTAATTAGTATTTCAGTATGTAATTGTAGCTCTATGCCTATGCGTATCCCCAAATTCGTCTATTTTGAATGTTTAGGGTTTCACAATCGGATTAAGGTGTTGGTTCTTCGTAATGTGGTAGTTAAAATTGATTTGGTATCATGGTTTAAACTCTAAACTACCGTTTCTATCAATTTTCGCCTATTCAATTATTCATGCTGCCCGCTCTAGTCTGTCCGTTCTCTTTCAGTACCATTTATGAAAATATGTGAGGGAGTTTTTAAAAATGTATAGAGTTTCCTTGTATAGAGAGAGGGAGATTTTTATCAAAACTCGTTTGGTAGTTGATACTGAATAAATTATGATAATGCTTGGTAGTTGGTACTGAATAATGCTTGGTACTGAAAGTATGATAATGCTTGGTACTGAAAGTAGATATACGGAGTAACAAGCTTGATGGTGTTTGTAATTTAGAATCTTAAACCATTTATGCTTTTTGTTATTTTGTAAGACTTGAATGTTTATTTAAATTTCGGTTGTAATTTGAACTGTTTATTTTGTAAGACATATTTGATTTTGACGTATAAGACATTAGTATTGGTTATCATTTTATGACTTTGTTACCTATAAATGACCCAAGTTTAGACGTTGTTTGTAATGAGTTTTAAATTCCCTTTATTTTAATATGTATATTGACTTTTTTTGCCGTGTCCCGTGTCCTAAAAAAATCGGGGTGTCGTGTCCCGTGTCCATGTCGTGTGCGTGTCCGTGTCCTTTTTCGTGCACCCTAGCTGATGGATTGTCTCCACTGATTATTCAAGTTATCCGGTATAGGGTGCCTAATCCAATCTGCCATTTGCTTCATTAACTACTTGTTGTAGACACATTGACAGAATAAATGTTCACCAGTTTCAGAAGAATCTGCACACAGACAACATAAGTCCTCCTCTGATATGTTCCACTGATTGAGCATAAGTCACTAGTTTCAATTTGTTACCTCCCCGCTCTTGAGGAAGGTTTTGTTTAGGTGTATTGTTTTTATGTGGCATGGTGTAGTAAGAAATACAGAGAAATTATGAGCTAAAAAGTTTTGAGTCTACTTTAAGTCTCAAGATGAGCACTTAGTACTGCAGGAGATCTTGCATGTTGCAAAATTAACCATCAACCATACGCACACTTCACCAGTAATGTCAAGAAAAATATACGTCAGAGTATTGCCTAAGTAATTTTGTACTTCTCAGTTATCAGTATACTAGTGACTGACTAACACTGTGCTATCTTCCAGTTTGATCTGAGGACCAAGGCTTGTACAGAACTTTTCACTTGTCATTCGACTTAGAGGTACCCACCAGTTGTGCACCTGAATGCTATAACAATTGATCCAAGGAATCCTAATTTATTTGCTGTAGGAGGGTCTGATGAGTATACACGAGTTTGATAATACCCATTTTCTCTTATCTTTTCTCTTAACATTTTTACAATTACATGATCGAATATCAACTTCATATGATTTCTAAAAACTTATTTTATGCAGGTTGATCAATGACAACGCCAACGAGAAAGAGTAGTAACAAAGGATAATGTAGTATATTGGTGTGATCCACTTGGAACTCGAGAGCCTCGAAGGATACGATTAATATGTGAAGAGTCTATTGAAATAATATACTCAGGAAGGGGGGGGGGGGGTTGAATTGAGTATGCCTTCTTTTAAAATCTTCTTCGATGTGTGTATGTTGTATGATGATCTTTGAGTAAAACAATTAATAAGGAGAGACACAATATTATTGAAGTGGTTCAGTCTCACACTTTGAGACCTACGTCCACTATTCTCGATTAATAAAATTAGTACCAACTCTGGATTACAATTTTATCAACCCTACTCGTGCAACTTTGATGTTAGTCGCAACTCTTATCTAGATACCGTTAAATATCTAGCTACGACAAATACCGTTAAATATTTGTCTTACAATGAGTACCGCTAAATACTCGTTCTATCTTACGTTAATAAGATAAAGTCTTCAATGTTTTCTTGGTGTCACAATCTTGAATGAATAAGATCAATGCTTGAGCACTTGAATCTTGAATCGGATATGACAATGAAAAGCTCGAATATTGAAGTAGATGATCGGCGGTTTCTCTCTCTCGATTTGCGTGAATATGTGTGTATGTATTTAGTGTATCTTAATGTGTCATAGGTAGTCTATTTATATAGAATATGTATCTAGGTAATTCAAACCCTAGATGATTTAGGAATATTACTAAAACTAGGATACTAGTCTTTTAGTAATACTACCTTAAATCTAATCTTAATATATTTAGGAAAGATTTAATAATATACTTTAAGTATTATATAAGGAATCAATTTCCTAATTCATATTTAGGAAAGATCTTTATATAATAAATAATTAGTATCTTTATCAAAACGATTTCCTAAACCATGTCAAAGATAATAAAATATATTATCACAATATAATCTTAGTTTGTTTAGGAAATTAAATAAATACATAATATTTACTTAAATTAATCCCATACGAATTATGGTAACGTGCAATGCTACACGTTTCCCAAAGTCGTAACAAACTATATTTCCGATTATATTATTTGACAGTTATAATTATATAAAAATCTTTAGCTTAATTAGTAATAAATAATTATCTCATAAGACAATTATTTATTCCTTATTTAACTTAAAGATATTTTATATAATCCTATCAAGATTAACAATTCCATATTTAAAATAGAATACCAATTAAGCACTAATTATACACGACACTAATTTGAAAACAATCGTTTCATCAAAACACATATATTTCGACCATTTTTTCATAGATATAGAGTTATAGTTATGAGCTATAACTTGAACCAAACTTGTACTAAAGCTATAGTTGATAAGTATAACTTTAGTTTATTATGCGCGCTTGTGGTCTTCTATCAATCTTCGACTTAGTCAATTCATTGACTAACATGCTTGAATCTTTTATACTTAATTGATTAGATCTTGTTACTAATATTCTGTACACTTAGCGCACGATTATACATACGAGTATATAATATATAAATAGCTAGACTTGTCATTATCAAAACATAAACATATATACTATATATTTATTTAAATATATGGTTCAACAAATTCCCTCTTTTTGATGATGGCAAGTCTCTCTTAGATTTTGTGTCTAGGTGTATCTTCCCCCTCAATATAATAATGGTCATTCATAGTAAAGATTAACTTAGGGTTTCTAACTTCTATCTAACCCAAATCCTTTAAGAACCCTAAGAGACAATGAATTTGTAACATCCCGTATTTTCGTAAAATCTAATTTAAGCGTTTTAATTATTTTATATAATAAAATAATAATTTAGTAACTTATTTCGAAAGACTTTAATTTATTTAGTGAGATCCGTCTTAAGAACCTTAAGTCCTTAAGACGAATGCAACTTGGCATCATTTAATATCCGACTCAAATAACCGTGTAAATATCCAACCCATCTTATTTACTCGGAAAGGACAGTCTTTAAAACCCCTAAACCCCAATATGTCGACATTCATCTCCTTCAACCATTTCATTTCACTGCAAACATAACATTTCATAAACCCTCCTTAAATCCTCCATCTCTTTTGCTAAAATCTTCATCATCCGTCCTCCGAATCACAAAAGTAAGTACATTTTCGGAATCCTCGCGCAAATTCCAAGTCATCCATCACTTTAGTTTTGCATTTCGTCGACTTTGAAAAACGGGCTGTTTTCTCTTAATTCCGTTTTAAGGGCTTAAAATCCGTTTCTATGCTTGTAGGTGTTGGCTTAGAGGATCCAGAGACCGATAGCTCCGTTGTTGAAGACGATCTTTAGCCGGATTAGCTCGAAAGGTGACGATAATGAGAAACTCGGCCTTTATGTGTATATTAGCATATTTGTTGTGAAATCTTGTTTGGTTTCTGATTTTGTGTTATATATTGATTCAAGGGTTTAGTAACATGTTTAGGATGGGATTGTTGTGAAGAATTCATGCTTAAACTTGTTGTTAAGTGTTCTTAAGCATATTTTCAGTTTCTATCATTTTGCGACGGATACATGTATAAATCGTTTGAGGATTGTTATGGGACTTGTTTTCTGGTAGATTGATAGTATTGGATGATTTAGGTTAGTGGGTAAACATTATTTGTGATGCTATTGAAGGTTAGAAGTCGAATTGTGAAGTTTGAGAAAGATTGGGAAATCCCGATTTTGGTTGCAGGCTCTCTGAGCCGGTCGACCGACCGGCCGCCGGTCGACCGGCTGGGAGAGCATTTGTGTGTTTCGCGAATTTTTGGAAAAATGGCTTAGGACTGCCAGCCGGCCGACCGGCCGCCTGCCGACCGGCTGGTAGTCATTTTGCCTTGGGTTGTTTGCGAAGAACTTATATAGGATGGGAGCCCAGCCGGCAGACCGGCCGCCTGCCAGCCGGCTGGGAGTGCATTTGGGGATTTTGGATACGTTATTTGTGAAGGCTAAGGGAAGGTCTTCCCAGCCGGCCGACCGGCTGCCTGCCGACCGGCTGGGAACCCTCTTTCTTGTGTTCTCGGTTTTAAAGAAAAGTGAAGGCTGAGAGGTCACCAGCCGGCCGACCGGCTGCCTGCCGACCGGCTGGGGACCCCTGTAGGCTATTTTGAGGATTTCGTAAATTGAGTGTAACTTTCACACGGTTTATCGGTTTTACTTGAAACTTGTTTTGTATGCCTTTGACATGTATTTGAGGCCCCCGGTGTACGGGCGATATTTAATTGAGTTCGGGAACGGAGTAAGGATAGAGACCCCCCGGTCGGGTAACCGAAAGGGAAACCGGCTCTCCCTCACTTAGTTCTCGGGGTCAATTAAGTGTTGATTAGAGGATAAGAAAAGTAGAACTAGTGTTTAGTTCATAGACTTTGGTTGATATTGTAATGTTGCGTATTAAGTTATGCCTTAAGCTGGCCTCTGAACTTAATGCGTGAGCTGTTTGTCATATATGGGGATATGCCTTAAGCTGGCCTCTGAGCCCTATATGTGTATGTTTGTCGTGTCTGGAACATGCCTTAAGCTGGCCTCTGAGTTCAGACATGTATGATAGTGATCGCGTTAGAACATGCCTTAAGTTGGCCTCTGAGTCTGACGAGTAGAGCAGCTGCACAACGGGGTAGCTAAGGAACTGACACCTTGCCCGGAGTGCAGATGTTTGGTGCTAGAACATGCCTTAAGCTGGCCTCTGAGTTTAGTACCTTGTGATGTAGTGAAGGGACATGCCTTAAGCTGGCCTCTGAGTCCTTTACTTTTGGATGCTAGTCTATGCCTTAAGTTGGCCGCTGAGTCTAGTGTCTTGCTGATTGGCAGGTCCATGCCTTAAGCTGGCCTCTGAGTCCTTGCCTGCTGAATGATTTGGTGTTTAGGTTATGTCTTAAGCTGACCGCTGAACCTTTACACTTGCTGAATGATTTGGTATTAGGTTATGTCTTAAGTTGACCGCTGAACCTTTTACTTGCTGATGTTGTCTTCTTACCTTGAGTTGGTTTGTATCAGAGATAGTTATTGATAAAGATGAGTTAATGAATGTTTATTGAGTTGTGGTTAAATCATCCAAGGCATTGGATGACTCTTAGTTCGGTTTCATAAATGATTAGATTGAAAGACCCCCCGACTGGGTAACCAGTAGGGAAACCGGCTCTCCTTCTTATCCGTTTATGAAGTTAGTTGAGAGCCGTGCATGGTAATTGCATGATAGTAAGTGATCAGATGATGAGTTGTTTATGCTCCACGTATTGCTATATGTTGGAGTATTCTGTATTGTTTTATATGTTACGTGTTGTCACAAAAGGTGGCTAGGAGAACTCTAGTCACTCCCCACTGATTGTGGCGTACATGTTTTCATGTATGTAGGTACATGCAGGGTTGGAGATCAGGGTTGCAGGAGAGCTAGCGAGTGATGATCCATTCATCAGATGACTTACCGTTTACGCTTAGCTAGACTCTTAGACTTTGTTGTTTACGTTTTGGTGCCTGTAGGGATGTTCCATCCCAGGCGATGTATATATTTCATTTCCGTATCTAGAACTGCTACTTATCTAGTGTCGTTTATATCAGTTCTGTTTCCAGTTTCTGTTTAAAGCTTCTCGCATGTTTTGTCTTTAAAAAGTTTAAATTCCGCTGCATTTTTGGTACTTTTATGTGTTTATATTTCCGCTTTCGCGAGGGGTTTTACAGTTGGTATCAGAGCATTATTGCTCCCGACGCACTCATGTGACCCCCAACCTTAACTTGACCAAATAAACAAATAATGAATGAGAGATGGGTAGATCTAAGGACTTAATTTGTAGTCTATTTGTGATTGCTAATTGCTAAGCTAATCCATGTTTTCTCTTTTAAAGGATGGTGAGACCCAGAGCTGCTGATAACATTGTGCTGCAAGCGATTCAGCATTTGCTTGAGACTCAGAGACAGCAAGCGGGGAATGTTCCACCTCCTCCACCGCCGGGCGGCGATGCTAATCGTCCGGGTAGCTTTTCCTGGATTGCTTCTCAGATGTCCAGAAGCCATGTTAGGACCTATGGAGGCGAGGCTGACCCAGTAGCCCTCACAGAGTGGTTCAGAGAGATGGAAAAGAGCTTCACCTTATACTCAGTCGCTAGGGAGGATAGAGTGCGTTTAGCCGCTCACTTCCTGACATTGGAGGCTGACCGTTGGTGGGCATTGACTGGACCTACCGCTATTCTTGACCCGTTGTTCGATTGGGAGGCTTTCAAAGACAGGCTTGAGGCGAGGTTCTATCCCAAGGAGTTGAGATCGCAGAGGTTGAAAGAATTTATGGATTTGAAGCAAGGGAAAATGACCGTTCAAGAATTCACTGACAAGTTCAACCAGTTAGCTCACTTTGCATCGAGATTTGTTCGTGATGAGGCTGAGAGAGTGTATTTTTACCGTGGCAAGCTAGGGCCGAGGATTGAGAGTATGGTTCGTCGTGACTCTACTTCTTTTGTGGAGGTTTATGACGATGCTATTTGGGCCGAGAGTTCTATTCGTGCCATTGATGCTGAGACTCGTGCCGCTACTTCTAGTGTGACTCCTCACCAGAGATCCGTGTACCAGGGGAAGAGACCATTTGTTCCTTCTACTTCTTCGCCTTCTTCTCAGAAGAAGCGTTTTGAGAGGTTCTCTGCTCCGGTTGCTAAGACCTTTGTTCACACCGACACATCTCCTAGTGTTTGCCACCGTTGTGGTAAACCTTCTCACCCAGGTTTTGATTGTTTCAAGAATGCTTTCAAGTGCTATACTTGCAATGGATTTGGGCACAAGTCTTACGAGTGTCCTGAGAGGAACACTGCACTTGGCAAGGCTGCCACTGCTGCTGCAGCAACTAAGGGAGGAAAGCCGAAAGGGAAGATCTTTGTGATGACTAGGGCTGAGGCAGAGGCTCATCCAGACATTGTTGCCGGTATATTTTCTGTTCTTGGCGCTGAGTGCCTTATCTTATTCGATACCGGAGCTTCTTTGTCATTTATATCGACTCAGTTCGCCGATCGTCTAGCTCTTGAGTCTTCATTGGTTGAGGAGACTTCTATTTCCTTACCTTCTGGAGACGTGTTTTCCTGCTCTTCGTCCCATAGGGATGTTCCTATTGTTATTGGTCAAGCCACATTTCCAGCGGACTTACTGAGATTTCCTCTCGAGGAGTTTGATATTATCCTCGGTATGGATTGGTTATCGCGATACCATGCTCGCTTCGAGTGTCGCGACCAGAAAATCTGCTTGAGGAGTTCTTCAGGAGTTCGTGTTTCCTATAGGGGAACTCGCCCTCAAAAGGGTGTTCGTGTTATCTCTTCGATGAAAACTTCTTATCTTCTTAGGAAGGGTTGCCAAGCCTTCCTGTGTGTTGTTTCAGCTGCTAAACCATCGCTACCGAAGCTTGAAGATGTAGCCATTGTTTGTGAGTATCCAGATGTGTTCCCAGATGACTTGCCAGGGATACCGCCAGAGAGAGATGTGGAGTTTACTATTGAGCTCGTTCCAGGTACCGGACCGATTTCCAAAGCTCCTTACCGTATGGCTCCGCCAGAGTTGAAAGAGTTGAAGCAGCAATTAGAAGAGATGATCGAGAAGGGTTTCATTAGACCTAGTGCTTCTCCGTGGGGTGCTCCCGTTCTGTTCGTTAAGAAGAAAGATGGTTCCATGAGATTGTGCATTGACTATAGAGAGCTGAACCGTGTAACCGTGAAGAATCGATATCCTTTGCCTAGGATAGATGATTTGTTTGATCAGTTGAGAGGTGCTTCGAGGTTTTCTAAGATTGATCTTCGATCGGGTTATCATCAGATTCCAGTGAGAGAGGCTGACATTGCGAAGACTGCTTTTCGTACCAGATATGGGCATTTTGAGTTTGTAGTTATGCCTTTTGGGTTGACTAATGCACCGGCGATTTTTATGGATCAGATGAACCGTACCTTCAGTGAGTATCTTGACACCTGCGTTGTGGTTTTCATCGATGACATCTTGATTTATTCGAAGACCGATGAGGAACATGCTGAGCATCTTCGATTGATTCTAGGGATTCTGCGCAAGCAGAAGTGGTTCGCAAAGTTTTCAAAGTGTGAATTTTGGCTTTCGAAGGTTGCCTTTTTAGGACATGTGATATCCAGCGAGGGTGTGATGGTAGACCCCGCGAAGATAGAGGCTGTGGTTGATTGGGAGAGTCCCAAGGATGTTGGAGAGATCCGTAGCTTTTTGGGTTTGGCTGGTTATTATCGTAGATTTGTTGAGGATTTCTCGAGATTGGCTCGCCCGATGACTCAGTTGCTGAAGAAGGAGGCCAAATTTGTATGGACCGACAAGTGTGAGAGTTCCTTCCAAGAGTTGAAGACCAGATTGACTTCCGCCCCCGTTTTAGCTTTGCCAGAGATCGGAGTGGACTTTGATGTGTATTGTGATGCTTCGATGCTAGGACTTGGATGCGTACTGATGCAGAGTGGTAAGGTGATAGCCTACTCGTCTAGACAGTTGAGAGTTCACGAGGTGAACTATCCGACACATGACTTGGAGTTGGCCGCAGTTGTTCATGCTTTGAAGATGTGGCGTCATTACCTGATTGGATCCCATTGCCGCATTTTCACCGATCACAAGAGTCTTAAGTACATTTTCACTCAGAAAGACCTTAACATGAGACAGAGACGTTGGCTAGAGTTAGTGAAAGATTACGACATTGAGTTGTTATATCATGAGGGAAAGGCCAATGTAGTTGCAGATGCGCTTAGCCGCAAGACTTCTCACTCGATGAGTGCCATGAGAGTATTGCCCGATGAGTTGTGTTCCGAGTTCCGGAAGCTGAGATTAGAGATGGTGGGTAGTGGTTTTGATTGGTTAGCTGCTATGTCTGCCGAACCGTCCTTATATTGGGAAATTCGCCGGAGTTTGCCTTCAGATGCCGATTTCAAGAAGTTCAAGGCTAAGATTTCTAGTGGTGTTGCACCTGAATTGGTGATCGATGCTGATGGTTTCCTTAGGTTCCGTGGTAGGATGTATGTTCCGGATGTGCCAGATTTGAGGAAGAAGGTTCTTGATGAGGCTCATTTGTCACCGTACTCCGTTCACCCAGGAGGAGAGAAGATGCACAAGGATTTGAGGCTTATGTTTTGGTGGCCTGGTATGAAGAAGGAGATCTTGGACTATGTTAGTAGGTGCTTGACTTGTCAACAAGTCAAGATAGAGCATAGGAGACCTGGTGGTTTGCTACAGCCGCTTCCCGTTCCTCAGTGGAAGTGGGAGTGCATATCTATGGACTTCGTTACCGCTTTGCCTAAGACCGCGGGAGGCAAGGATGCGATTTGGGTTATTGTCGATCGTCTAACCAAGTGTGCCAGATTCGTGCCGATCAGAGAGACATGGGACATGGATCGTTTGGCTAGGGCTTATATCGCTGAGATAGTCCGATATCATGGTGTCCCGAGGGAGATAGTTTCCGATCGTGATCCGAGGTTTTGTTCCAGGTTCTGGAAGGCTTTGCAGGAGGCTATGGGTAGCCGTTTGTTGATGAGTACCGCATTTCATGCTGCGACTGATGGTCAGTCCGAGAGGACTATACAGACATTAGAGGATTTGCTCCGTGCTTGTGCCCTTGATTTTCAGAGTTCTTGGGAGCAGTGTTTGCCGTTGGTAGAGTTTTCTTACAACAACAGTTATCATGCTTCCATTGGTATGGCTCCGTACGAGGCTCTTTATGGTAGGAAGTGTCGTAGTCCGATTTGTTGGGATCAGGCTAGTGATGTTCGTGACCTTGGACCGGACCAGTTAGCTGCTACTATCGATCAGGTTCAGCTTATCAGAGGTAGGATGAAGGCCGCACAGGACCGGCAGAAATCCTATGCTGATGTTCGCCGTAGACCCTTAGAGTTTGAGGTGGGTGATCGAGTTTTCTTGAGAGTTTCTCCGATGAAAGGCGTCAAAAGATTTGGAGTTAAGGGCAAGTTGAGCCCTAAGTATATTGGACCTTTCGAGATCGTGAAGAGGATTGGTGCTGCTGCTTATCGATTGGACTTGCCTCCTGGTTTGGGCAAGGTTCATAACGTCTTTCACGTTTCCCAGCTCCGCAGATACTTTAGTGACCCGAGTCATGTTTTGCCTAGAGAGATCGAGAACTTGGAGCCGAGTCTTGCTTTCGAGGAGCGCCCAGTGAAGATCCTTGACCGTCAGGATAGGAAGCTTAGGAGCAAGGTGGTGCCGCTAGTGAAGATCCTTTGGCGTTGCGGTGATGTTGAGGAGCAGACTTGGGAGACTGAGGCATCGATGCGTGCTGCGCATCCTTTCTTATTTGATTGAGGTATAGTATATAGATTTATGTCCGTTCGAGTTTCGAGGACGAAACTTTTTGAAGTTGGGGTGATTGTAACATCCCGTATTTTCGTAAAATCTAATTTAAGCGTTTTAATTATTTTATATAATAAAATAATAATTTAGTAACTTATTTCGAAAGACTTTAATTTATTTAGTGAGATCCGTCTTAAGAACCTTAAGTCCTTAAGACGAATGCAACTTGGCATCATTTAATATCCGACTCAAATAACCGTGTAAATATCCAACCCATCTTATTTACTCGGAAAGGACAGTCTTTAAAACCCCTAAACCCCAATATGTCGACATTCATCTCCTTCAACCATTTCATTTCACTGCAAACATAACATTTCATAAACCCTCCTTAAATCCTCCATCTCTTTTGCTAAAATCTTCATCATCCGTCCTCCGAATCACAAAAGTAAGTACATTTTCGGAATCCTCGCGCAAATTCCAAGTCATCCATCACTTTAGTTTTGCATTTCGTCGACTTTGAAAAACGGGCTGTTTTCTCTTAATTCCGTTTTAAGGGCTTAAAATCCATTTCTATGCTTGTAGGTGTTGGCTTAGAGGATCCAGAGACCGATAGCTACGTTGTTGAAGACGATCTTTAGCCGGATTAGCTCGAAAGGTGACGATAATGAGAAACTCGGCCTTTATGTGTATATTAGCATATTTGTTGTGAAATCTTGTTTGGTTTCTGATTTTGTGTTATATATTGATTCAAGGGTTTAGTAACATGTTTAGGATGGGATTGTTGTGAAGAATTCATGCTTAAACTTGTTGTTAAGTGTTCTTAAGCATATTTTCAGTTTCTATCATTTTGCGACGGATACATGTATAAATCGTTTGAGGATTGTTATGGGACTTGTTTTCTGGTAGATTGATAGTATTGGATGATTTAGGTTAGTGGGTAAACATTATTTGTGATGCTATTGAAGGTTAGAAGTCGAATTGTGAAGTTTGAGAAAGATTGGGAAATCCCGATTTTGGTTGCAGGCTCTCTGAGCCGGTCGACCGACCGGCCGCCGGTCGACCGGCTGGGAGAGCATTTGTGTGTTTCGCGAATTTTTGGAAAAATGGCTTAGGACTGCCAGCCGGCCGACCGGCCGCCTGCCGACCGGCTGGTAGTCATTTTGCCTTGGGTTGTTTGCGAAGAACTTATATAGGATGGGAGCCCAGCCGGCAGACCGGCCGCCTGCCAGCCGGCTGGGAGTGCATTTGGGGATTTTGGATACGTTATTTGTGAAGGCTAAGGGAAGGTCTTCCCAGCCGGCCGACCGGCTGCCTGCCGACCGGCTGGGAACCCTCTTTCTTGTGTTCTCGGTTTTAAAGAAAAGTGAAGGCTGAGAGGTCACCAGCCGGCCGACCGGCTGCCTGCCGACCGGCTGGGGACCCCTGTAGGCTATTTTGAGGATTTCGTAAATTGAGTGTAACTTTCACACGGTTTATCGGTTTTACTTGAAACTTGTTTTGTATGCCTTTGACATGTATTTGAGGCCCCCGGTGTACGGGCGATATTTAATTGAGTTCGGGAACGGAGTAAGGATAGAGACCCCCCGGTCGGGTAACCGAAAGGGAAACCGGCTCTCCCTCACTTAGTTCTCGGGGTCAATTAAGTGTTGATTAGAGGATAAGAAAAGTAGAACTAGTGTTTAGTTCATAGACTTTGGTTGATATTGTAATGTTGCGTATTAAGTTATGCCTTAAGCTGGCCTCTGAACTTAATGCGTGAGCTGTTTGTCATATATGGGGATATGCCTTAAGCTGGCCTCTGAGCCCTATATGTGTATGTTTGTCGTGTCTGGAACATGCCTTAAGCTGGCCTCTGAGTTCAGACATGTATGATAGTGATCGCGTTAGAACATGCCTTAAGTTGGCCTCTGAGTCTGACGAGTAGAGCAGCTGCACAACGGGGTAGCTAAGGAACTGACACCTTGCCCGGAGTGCAGATGTTTGGTGCTAGAACATGCCTTAAGCTGGCCTCTGAGTTTAGTACCTTGTGATGTAGTGAAGGGACATGCCTTAAGCTGGCCTCTGAGTCCTTTACTTTTGGATGCTAGTCTATGCCTTAAGTTGGCCGCTGAGTCTAGTGTCTTGCTGATTGGCAGGTCCATGCCTTAAGCTGGCCTCTGAGTCCTTGCCTGCTGAATGATTTAGTGTTTAGGTTATGTCTTAAGCTGACCGCTGAACCTTTACACTTGCTGAATGATTTGGTATTAGGTTATGTCTTAAGTTGACCGCTGAACCTTTTACTTGCTGATGTTGTCTTCTTACCTTGAGTTGGTTTGTATCAGAGATAGTTATTGATAAAGATGAGTTAATGAATGTTTATTGAGTTGTGGTTAAATCATCCAAGGCATTGGATGACTCTTAGTTCGGTTTCATAAATGATTAGATTGAAAGACCCCCCGACTGGGTAACCAGTAGGGAAACCGGCTCTCCTTCTTATCCGTTTATGAAGTTAGTTGAGAGCCGTGCATGGTAATTGCATGATAGTAAGTGATCAGATGATGAGTTGTTTATGCTCCACGTATTGCTATATGTTGGAGTATTCTGTATTGTTTTATATGTTACGTGTTGTCACAAAAGGTGGCTAGGAGAACTCTAGTCACTCCCCACTGATTGTGGCGTACATGTTTTCATGTATGTAGGTACATGCAGGGTTGGAGATCAGGGTTGCAGGAGAGCTAGCGAGTGATGATCCATTCATCAGATGACTTACCGTTTACGCTTAGCTAGACTCTTAGACTTTGTTGTTTACGTTTTGGTGCCTGTAGGGATGTTCCATCCCAGGCGATGTATATATTTCATTTCCGTATCTAGAACTGCTACTTATCTAGTGTCGTTTATATCAGTTCTGTTTCCAGTTTCTGTTTAAAGCTTCTCGCATGTTTTGTCTTTAAAAAGTTTAAATTCCGCTGCATTTTTGGTACTTTTATGTGTTTATATTTCCGCTTTCGCGAGGGGTTTTACAGAATTACGACAAGGATCAAGCTTAGGCAGATTCTAATCTAAGTCGCATATTTCCCCCTCTTGACATCATCGAAAATATGAGAACAAAGACATGAAACGACTAGAATAATATACGACGAAACATAAGTAAGCATATTAAACGAGTCAAAAGATACGAACATAGAAAATATCATACAAGCACATACGAAATGTTAAAATATACACAACCAATCCGAAAGTATACTAAGCCAATGGGCCGAATATGTAACAATAGTGTTTTAAGAAAATTGGGTCGGCTAGGGTTAGTTGATAAGGGCCTGCAAAAGAGAACAAGTAATATGGGCCAAGGCAAAAGAAAGACATGGAAACTGGGCCACATCAAAAGAGAATAAGGTTTGGGCCGGTTAAGGTTAAGAAATCCGAGGAAGGCAAAACAAGATAAGGCCTCGGATTCCTAATGGGGAAGGGATGCAATTGGGCCATTAGAGTAATGTATTTATAAGTCCAACCCAGGACTTAAGCAAAATAACAACACAACAACTTCAATTCTGAAAAACGAAGACGGATACGAAGGATCAAGAACGAGAACTAGAGGCGGTGTCTTGGCATACGGGTTCACGTAATCGGGTCAGGTACAAAACTCGAGTGTCTCCAACCTATCCAAGCAACTATTCACGTTTCTCCCTTGAGCATTAAGCGCGATCTCGAAGTTTAACACTTTGAGTGAGAGTGCCTTGACGGCCTCAAGTGCTTGAGATGCATATTCCCTCAATAAGCCATGATCACGCACCATTGCCCCTCCTTGCGTTGTGATCAAAGAGAGACGATCACTTATGGCGAGCAATTCGGAGCATACCACCGAGACCTCCGAGCCTATCTTAACCAAGTGCTTATCCACCTTTTCCATCCACACTTTCACATCTTCTTCAAAATCACGACTACCACCTGCACGACTTCCCGAGGCACCCAAATTTTCTTTTTCTTGCTTAACTTGACACAGACCAATAATATGATCCATCTTAGCCTCCAAGCCTTCAAACGAGGGAGATGGATTCGGATTAGGTCCCTCCTCAACCGTCTTTCCGAAAGCTAAATCGACTCCATCAACCATAATACCCATCAACTTGAGCAATTTATCACACATTCGATCACGGGGCTTAACACCGAAACTTAAGTCATCGACAACACCCTTTTTGAGCAAGATTTCTGAGACCCACATTCCATAAGGAATGTCAAGTGTCGAACTCGTCTTTTCCTTGATTAAGACGGATGAAGTTTGACAAATTTTCGAACACAATAAGAATGCAAGATTGATTTTATTTCCTTCTAACCAATGGAATAAGACGATAGCTTCGATACTCGATAACTTGTCACAACCACCTCTCCTAGGTAAAATCGTGTTCCAAAGATAGTTCACAAACAACTTCAATTTGGGCGAAAACGAATTTGTGAGGAGAGGAGAAATTTCAGTGGCATTTGGATCAAAATATTGTTTGATCATCATTTTTTGTTCTTGGGTAACCACCCCCCATTCCTTACGGGTATCGATATCAAGACCCCTTTGGTCGAGATGAAAAATGTCACAAATATCACCTAAGGACACCTCGACATCCCTACCATTAACCACGGCTTTCAACCCAGACTAAGTAGATTTCACAGAGGCAAAGAACTGAACCAACTCAATAGGAAATATCAAACCCGAAAAATTACTAATATATTTCCATCCCTGAAAGTCTAAAAACTTTTTAAAGAAAAGCAGAGACTTCGACCCTTCGACCCAAGATGTCGGATAGAACCGACCCGAATGAATGGAATAGGGAAGAAGACGGTCAATGAGCATACCTTCATGTTTTGTCATAGGAACTCGCTCGAGTCCTTCTTTGGTGGCTTCGAAGGAGTAATCTTTAAACAGAGGACGAGGGTTTTTGAGATTCGATCCTAGTTCTTGCATGTCATCGGAAATAGAGGATGCAACTCGGTTTAGTTTACGACGCTTGCCGTTGTCTGGGGTTGGACTTGCGGTGGCAATCGGTGTCGGAGATGGTGGTGGTGAAGGGGTTGGTGAGGGTGGTGTTGGTTTCTTGTTGTGAGAGCGGGTAGCACGAGAGGGAGGCATGGTTGTTTTAGATGAACAGTGGTGGTGTTTATTTGAGTGTTGGTGGAGGTTTGACGGAATATTAATGGAGATTATGGAGGTTTGAGTTTTTAGGAGAGTTTGGGTTTTGGGGACGGTAATAATGAAGTAATTGGAGGTAGTGGTGAGTTGAATTGTGGTAAGTTTGAGGGAGTTGGGGTAATAATTGTGGTTAGGGGTATAGGGACACTTGGCAGTAGGTAGAGGTGAGTAGTGGGGCAAGTTGTTGTGTGACGTCATATGGGTAGGTTTGTAAACACGGTCTGTGTGTGTAATAAGGTAAGTTTTGTTATTTACTTTTGTTTAATATTTATATATTTGTATATTATTGTTTTATATAAATTGTAATATGTACGTGATACCCATCGTTGTGGGTGTCAAATATAAGATTTATAAACCAAACTAAAACTATAGATAGTGATAGTAAGGGTCGAACCACAGAGAGACAAGGTTAATTATGTTTGATAATTTTTAGTCTACAAAGTAACAATAGAGAGGGGGTTTGATTGATTGTTGCTAAGTCTAAGAATAAGGTAAAACAAGTAAATAAAGATGAGAACAAAAATATAATAAAAGAGATGCTAGGATGTTCGGGTAATAAACAGCTAAGATACTATAAATCCTAAGTCAACATGTATTGTAGTCGCGTAAGGGGTGTAACATATCCTTTAGGTCTATACTACCTAATAGCTCCTTTCGGTCTATGCTATTAGTGTTGGGGCTGGTGTCCTTGACAATTAAGTACAATGACTTATTAAATCTCTTTAAGGATCACAAGGGCATACTTTTGTATTATTACCAGTTGATCCACGTTTATCAATAACGGTTGGCTTGCTAGATAAGTTTGACGTTATTGTCATACGGATGGCGGTGATCAACTGGTCCCTATACGTCACACCTATAGGACCGTTTGAGAGATGTGAAGGTATGAAAATGCAATCACATTTATGCCGGATATGACTAAACAGTTGGTCAGAGGTATTGACTATTAAATTAGTCAATAAGATGTTGAGATTATTATTTAATACGGATTAAATAATTTTAGCTAATATGGATTGCATGATTAATTCGTAAAATTAAATATAAACGGTTATATTTAATTAAATATTGTATTCGCGTATTAATATAAACAGTTATATTAATTTGGGTAATTATACAATATCGTAATTTTATCAGACCATTATTAATACATCGACTGCATTAATATCTGATAACATGCATACGATTTATAAACAAAACCCGCGAATAAAGTTTAGCTAAATGGGTCGAATCACAAATTAGAATAAGGTAAGAGTGGAAAGCCCACTCCTACCCTATTGGAAATTTCGGCCAAAAGAGCTACATAAGGAGGAGGACTCTCCTTATGTCAGAGACTCTTGTTTCACTGTTTAAACAAATCTCAAGGAAAAATTAGGGTTTTGAGAGCTTTCTTCTCCCAAAACCTCAGATCTCACATCTAAAACCTAAATAGCTCTCCCAATATTGCAAGGCAGTTGGAGAGGATTTCTAGCACACGCGGCCACGTCTCATTCTAAGTCTTGGGTGCAAGTTATAGGAGGGAATTTGTGTTAATTCCTGTTCTTAGGCCTTTCGCACAAGGACCAAAGGTTGATTTCTTTTTCATGCTTTTTATTAACTTATGACTATAATCACAATTGTATGTTTCATTATAATCCTGCAAGTTTGGGGCGAATACATGCTTTATTCCCTACAAGTGGTATCAGAGCCAGGCCATGAAAATTTTACCTTTGTGTTTTTCGTAAGTTTTAAAACCTGAAAAATCGTCTTCTGCCGCTAAGTCGGTCGATCGACCCCCCGTTGCGGTCGGTCGACCGCCTCCTGCGTGTTTTTCTGTTTCGACAGTTTATCTTTTGTGAGAAATCGTGTTCAGAAACTCGGTTTCGTCTTTTGTGGTCGGTCGACCTGTTTTTCGGGCCGGTCGACCATTCTGCTTTAAAAAAAAAAAAAAAAAAAAAAAAAAAAACAAAATTTTCGTCAGGTGGTCGGTAGACCTGTTTTTTGGGTCGGTAGACCACCCCTGTAACAGACTCGTTTTTTTTTTTATTTTCCGAAAATAACATGTTTTATTTTCACATGGCCTTTAGTAATATACTATATACGGAAATAGTATATTATTAATTTTGTGAAACGGTTCACCCTCGTTTGATACATATTATTTTAAAACGGTTTAAAATAATAGGATTATAAACTTATTAAAATTAAAGTGGTTAAAACGGTATAATCACATAATTTTAATCCTAAAAGGTGGTTTGGTAAAAAAATTTTAATCATAATAACAGTATTGTGTCATGTATGAATTTTAATTTAGTTGATGCATTTTATTTATCGTCTTGTTGAATGCCTAATGAATGCTTTCAATAAGGTATTTAATTTTGCAAACAGTTGTAACTTAGTGTGGCCTTAGAAGATTGTGTCACCGTAATGATGGGACACGATCTTGCTTGTAATTTTGAGATCTTGAATCTCCGTTTTGGGTTTTTGCCATGTAATTACTTTTGTATTTAAATTAGAATGTATCTAGGACTACTATTGTAATTTAAATTAGTAATTTTGTGAAGACCAAAGACGGAGACCGGATGCTCACTCCCGCTGCAAGGACCAAGATGGAACATCAAGACAAGCTTCTAGGGTCCAACGGTGGATTCCAAGTTGTTTTATGTTTATTTTGGTAGGATAGGCCACACTAGGACTTTTTATTTACGTTTATTGCTTTCACTTTATGCTTTCATCGATAATAGCTTGCATCATATTCCGCCTAAAACCAAACCACCTATATCATGCCTGAAAACTGACTCATGTAGAGGTTACGCGTTAGTTTTCTGTGACAATACAGATGTCACATGTCAATTGCAAAGCCATCACTTTATTTAGTTCATTCACGCATATGCTAGATATTAGTTCACTTAATATGAATAAATAAAAGTTGATGGGGTCTTCCTCTTATAACCAAAAATTGAGACTAGTCTTTATAAATCAGCCTCCCATGAATCCCTTCTTCGTCGGTAGGAATAATATGACCCCTTCTACGTCGGGTAAGTGGGAACAGATGATTTATTTTATCTCAACATCATGGTCACTCGATACTATCTAGTGACTGAGATGGACTAATAGATAGGATATACAGAAATCTATCGACCAAGAGTTCCAACGGTGGAATTAGCCAAACTGTGGGCTTATCAATATACGGAAATTGAGTCTTGGGATCGTTTATATAATTCTTGAGGGAGATCAATTATATAAATGCATGAGTCTACGAGTTTAAATTCAATTTAATATAGACTTAAATCACAACAATAAGTTGCTTATATGGTTTTGTTTTATCTTCTTTTCAGTGTAGAACACGTTCATTAAAACTGCTGTATAACTAAAATGGCTGGTGAAGACCCAATGCCAAGTGCCAAGCTAGCACGTGAATCCTGGCTAAAGGCCTTCATGGTCTCCATGAATCAGTCAACTAGACTGAGGAATGATGGGTCAAACTTCTCTGACTGGGAGGCAGCACTACGGAATGCTGCCATTGCTGACGGAAAGCTTAAGTATTTAACTGAGCCCATTCCGGCACACCCAGGAACTGGAGCTAGAACCAACGAAGTTCGCGCTCATAGCGACTTCGTGATGGAAGCGGGTGCGATAAAGAACGTACTCATCTATGCAATGGAATCAAATTTGCAAAGACGCTTCATATCCCATGGTGCAAACAAGATTTTCACCACGCTCTCTAACGAATTCTCCAAAGCTCCGAGAATCGTTTCTTATGAGCATACCTGTCGCTTCTTTGAGGCGAAACTCCAGAAGGGCCAAGCTGTTAGCCCACATATTCTCAACATGATTGAGAATATCGAGAAACTGGAGACCCTGAACTGCAAGATCAGTGAGAACATAATTGTTGATCGTATGCTTCATTCGCTTCATGATGGGTTCGCCCTCTTTAGGGCCAACTACTACATGAACGACATGAAGAAGACTCCTCATGAGCTCCACTCCCTTCTCGTACAGACTGAGAAGGATCTGAAATTAAGTGGGAGCATGAAGCAGGATGTTCTCATGATCTCCAGTAAGGGAAAGGGTAAAGGGAAGGCTAAAGCTCAGGGCGACCTAGCAGTAGGTAAGCCCAGGTTCAAGAAACCAGGATTTACTAAGAGTGGGCCAGGTGAGTCGAGCAACTCACAGGGCAAGACTAAGAGCAAGGATACTAGCATAGAATGTCACCATTGCCACAAGACTGGGCATTGGAGGCGCTCATGCCCCGTGTATCGCGAGGACATTAAGGCAGGCCGCGTTACTCCTGTTGGTATGTCTTCTTCTTTTTTTATTCACATGATTGAGATTAACCACGCAAGTTGCGGAACTTGGGTACTTGATACTAGTTGTGGTTCTCATCTATGTAATCATGTGCAGGGCCTCCGAAACCAAGAACCCCTAATCAAGGGTGAGGTTGACCTGCGTGTCGGGAATGGAGCACGCGTTGCTGCAGTCTCGAAGGAAACATACGTGATCCAGCTTCCAAGTGGATTCGAGTTATTTTTATATAACTGTTATTATGTTCCTAGTTTGTCCAAAAACATTATTTCAGTTTCTGCGCTTGACAAACTCGGCTTTTCATTTGTAATAGAGAATAATAGCTGTATTTTCTCCTTACACAATATGATTTATGGCAAGGCAGTTTCCATGAATGGAATTTATGTTTTAGATCAAACCACCGAGATATTACATGTGAATAATAAAAGATTAAAGGTAGGTGACAAAGATCAAACTTACTTATGGCATTGTCGTATGGGACACATAAATGAGAAACGCGTAAAACACCTCATACAGAACGGAGCTATCTCGCCCTTTGATTTCGAATCATATGGCACGTGTGAATCATGTCTCATCGGCAAGATAACTCGTATTTCCTTCAAAGGTATTGGAATGCGCGCTGCCGACCTATTAGGACTCATACATACGGACGTATGTGGCCCTATGTCGATCAACGCACGAGAAGGCTATAGGTATTTCATCACTTTCACGGATGATTTGAGTAGATATGGCTATGTCTACTTGATGAAACATAAAAGTGAATCCTTTGACAAGTTCAAAGAATACCAGAATCGGGTACAGAACCAGCTGGGTAGAAAGATTAAAGCACTACGTTCGGATCGTGGTGGTGAGTATCTTTCACACGAGTTTGATCAACACCTTAAAGACTGTGGCATCGTGCTACAGTTGACTCCACCTGGAACACCACAATTAAATGGTGTGTCCGAACGGAGAAATTGAACTCTACTCGATATGGTTCGATCCATGATGAGTCACACCGTCGTGCCTGATTCATTGTGGGGCTATGCTCTTTTGTCGGCCGCTCTAATACTTAACCGAAGTCCGTCTAAAGCTGTTGACAAGACTCCATACGAATTATGGAAGGGAACGGTCCCTAACTTGTCCTTTATACGGGTTTGGGGTTGCGAGGCTTATGTCAAGTGGAGACACGAGGATAAGCTCGGCCCGCGATCGATCAAGACATACTTTATAGGTTATCCAAAGGGAACTTTTGGTCATTACTTCTACTCGCCAACCGAACAACGTGTTTTTGTTGCGGCTAGTGCGACGTTCTTAGAGAAAGAATTTCTCGAGAACAAGTCGAGTAATAGAACCTTCGAGTTATCGGAGGTTCAAGAACCAACTGCCGAGCAACCATTGGAGGAAACAGTTCCTTCAACCGAGGCTGCGGTAGATATTCCTGAGGAACCTAGGAGGTCGGGAAGAGTCTCTATTCCTCCGGACAGATACATTGGTATGGTCGAGGAACATGATACAGATGACGTCTTACTCCTAGAGGGTAATGAACCCACAACCTATAAAGGTGCCATGACTAGTTCTGACTCAAAGCTATGGCTAGAAGCCATGCAATCCGAGATGGACTCCATGTATGAGAACAACGTGTGGGATCTTGTGGACATACCTGCAAAGGTACGTCCCCTTCAATGCAAATGGCTTTACAAGATAAAGCATGCCGTGGAAGGACAACAAGATATCCACAAGGCTAGACTAGTTGCTAAAGGTTTCACTCAAGTGCCAGGCTTGCATTATGATGAGATCTTTGCACCCGTAGTCATGCTACGTTCCATTCGGATTATCTTAGCGATCGCCGCATTTCATGATTATGAAATATGGCAAATGGACGTTAAAACCGCCTTCTTAAACGGTTATTTGGAGGAAGAGTTGTACATGGTACAACCCGAGGGTTTTATCGATCCAGCACATCCTAAGAAAGTTTGCAAGCTTAAGCGTTCCATCTATGGACTTAAGCAAGCATCGCGGAGTTGGAATCATCGCTTCGACCAAGTGATAAAAGAGAATGGATTCATTCGATCAGTCGAGGAACCATGTCTCTATATCAAGTCGAGTGGGAGCAAGATTGTATTCCTAGTACTGTATGTCGACGACATACTCTTGATTGGGAATGACATACCTCTCTTATCTTCGGTTAAAGCATGGTTGAAAAACCATTTCCAGATGAAAGATCTGGGAGAGGCACAAACAATTTTGGGCATCCGTATCTACAGGGATAGATCACGACGGATGTTGTCTCTCAGTCAGGAGTCTTATATAGATAAGATTCTAGAGAGATTCAGTATGACGAACTCCAAGAAAGGGTTCCTTCCTATGACTCCTGGGCTTCACTTGAGCAAGACTCAAGAAGCTAAGTCATTGGAAGAGAAAGAGCGCATGAGTCAGATTCCTTATGCTTCGGCAATAGGATCGATCATGTATGCCATGATATGCACACGTCTAGACGTTGCATATGCATTGAGTATGACTAGTCGATTCCAAGCTCATCCAGGTGAACAACACTGGATGGCCGTGAAAAACATTCTTAAGTACCTACGGAGGACTAAAGATTGGGGATTGACTTATGGAGGCGACTCAACGCTCTGCGCCACGGGTTACGCAGATGCTAGCTTCCAAACGGATCGAGATGACTCGAAATCTCAATCTGGATTCGTTTTTACTCTTAATGGTGCTGCTGTCAGCTGGAAAAGTTCTAACCAGAGTGTTACAGCAAATTCTACGACTGAGTCCGAGTACTATGCCGCCTCAGAAGCAGTTAAGGAAGCAATATGGATGCATCAATTCTTACAAGGACTATCAGTAGTGCCTAGTTCGAATGACCCAATCACCGTTTATTGTGATAATAAAGGTGCCATCTTCCAAGCTAAGGAGCATAAGTCTAGCAACAAGGCTAGGCATGTACAACGGAAAGCTCATCTAATCAGAGATTACGTGGAGCAAAAGGAGATTTTTATTGATAAGATCGCTACGGATGACAACATAGCTGATCCTCTCACAAAAGCATTACCACGTGATAAGCATGAAGGGCACATTCATTCCATGGGAATTGGATGTGTTCCTAAGTTGTAGTACTCTTTTATGAATTCATGTAATAATTCATTTTCTCGTGTACTCTATTCAACCTTATTGTTATGATATAAAATGTTTTGTTTTTCATGTGGAATTGTACGCCAATTTTGAACACCACAAAGTGAACTGATTAACATTACATCGTTTTGGTCCTTGATTACCCACTTGAGCTGATAACTCAGGTAATCATTTTGTGACGTTGGTTGATGGTGGGTTCAACGAGCCATAAGTCACGTGGATGACTGACCAATCACAAAGGCGAGTTATACGGATATCTCGTAGGACACCCCGTGACAACGTTATGGAGTCCTAAATGTTTTATAACATTGGGTGCCTGGTCGTGGATAGGACCTCCATAGTGTTCCTTAGAGTCGAGTCTTTTGACCTTCAACTGTCTCTTGAGATTAAGACAGATTTTGGGTAACTTTGGTTTCTTTCCCACGGTCACCGTAACAGGGGCCAAGAGGATTTTTTCTGGGTTATTTCATGCTGGGCGATATCGGCAGGATTCGAGTTGAGGGAAATATCCAAACCCTTATCAGGATTTTATCATTTCTCAGGGCCACTCGAGGAGTAGTAACTGAAATGCATGGCCATGCTCGAATACAGATTCGTTTTATCAGTTAAGTTACTCTCTAGTCGGGGAAACCACTCTTGATACAGATCGCTTGTGAGATACGACCTTTGCGAATGCGGATTTGCAAATTGTCTTACATTGAGTGGGAGAAATTTTAAAAGGATATGAGATTCGGTTATCGCACCTACACTTGTACGGACAAGTGGGAGTTTGTTGGAGCTTGTGTCCTCCACATGTAGTGTGATAACGTCATTGCACATACCCTTGTACGGACAAGTGGGAGATTGTTGGGGCTGGTGTCCTTGACAATTAAGTACAATGACTTATTAAATCTCTTTAAGGATCACAAGGGCATACTTTTGTATTATTACCAGTTGATCCACGTTTATCAATAACGGTTGGCTTGCTAGATAAGTTTGACGTTATTGTCATACAGATGGCGGTGATCAACTGGTCCCTATACGTCACACCTATAGGACACGTTTGAGAGATGTGAAGGTATGAAAATGCAATCACATTTATGCCGGATATGACTAAACAGTTGGTCAGAGGTATTGACTATTAAATTAGTCAATAAGATGTTGAGATTATTATTTAATACGGATTAAATAATTTTAGCTAATATGGATTGCATGATTAATTCGTAAAATTAAATATAAACGGTTATATTTAATTAAATATTGTATTCGCGTATTAATATAAACAGTTATATTAATTTGGGTAATTATACAATATCGTAATTTTATCAGACCATTATTAATACATCGACTGCATTAATATCTGATAACATGCATACGATTTATAAACAAAACCCGCGAATAAAGTTTAGCTAAATGGGTCGAATCACAAATTAGGATAAGGTAAGAGTGGAAAGCCCACTCCTACCCTATTGGAAATTTCGGCCAAAAGAGCTACATAAGGAGGAGGACTCTCCTTATGTCAGGGACTCTTGTTTCACTGTTTAAACAAATCTCAAGGAAAAATTAGGGTTTTGAGAGCTTTCTTCTCCCAAAACCTCAGATCTCACATCTAAAACCTAAATAGCTCTCCCAATATTGCAAGGCAGTTGGAGAGGATTTCTAGTACACGGGGCCACGTCTCATTCTAAGTCTTGGGTGCAAGTTATAGGAGGGAATTTGTGTTAATTCCTGTTCTTAGGCCTTTCGCACAAGGACCAAAGGTTGATTTCTTTTTCATGCTTTTTATTAACTTATGACTGTAATCACAAGTGTATGTTTCATTATAATCCTGCAAGTTTGGGGCGAATACATGCTTTATTCCCTACAATTAGTTCCTAGGTCTCACAATTATTGGGTGTCAACAATAAGGGTGATTCCTAAATTCTAGGTCACAAACCTTTCAGTCTTAAGTAACCTATCCGTCTTAAGATGTAAACCAATGCCCTTCCCAAATCTCTCAATCTTGGGTAGGTCAATACTAACATCCTACAAGTCTCCTTTTGGTCTCATTATAGGTTATTATAGTGTACAAATAAAAGCGAAACGGAATTCGAACACGAGTCGGTCGGCCGACCTATAAGGGTGGTCGGTCGACCTCCTGCCTGCGACATGTTGATTCGGGAATTATACTACCTATGCATATTTACTCCCTACATCCTAACATATGAAATTTAGCTACTCATAGTTACTGGAACAATAATAAAAATAGGAATAAACATGAAAGTTATAAAGAACATAAATCTAAACATGCAATAATAATAAAGGAAATTAAAGTAAGATGAAAAGGAGATTAGGAACTTTGGTTCCCCATGGTTAAAACAAGTCAATGAAAGGTAAAATAATCAAATAACACAATCCCAAGGAACAAAGAATAAACCTTTAGGTCAATATTCTACCCACTCCTTACGGTCTTAGGGTTCCTAGAAAAGCACTAAACTTTCGTTCAAGGGCAATCCCAAAGTTGTTAAACTAATCCTAACAATCTTTCAATCTAAAAGAATTAGTTCACCAACAACAATGGGGGATTGGTAATTTAATCATAAAAGTATCAAAATCAAGTCTTTACCATGGTACCCCTAATTCCTAATCACAAGAATTAGCTATGCATAATCTCAATTGTAAAACTAACAATGACAAGAATCAAGAACATTAAAGGAGATAACATGATTAAAGATTAATTGCAACAAGAAAGATTAATTGTAGCAAACTTACAAGCTTAATTGGAATTCAAGAACAAATATTGAAACTTGGAAAGTATTCTCTAAAGCTATGGAGTTTTTCTCTAAACTAGGATGCTTCTCTTTATTAGGACTTGATTTTAATTCTATGATAGATAACTAGATTAAGAACTTGATGGAAATCTCAATTCTTAACCCTAATTACGAAATTTGGCTTAAATAGGCGGAAAAAAAAGAGTTTCCTAATGACCTAAATACTTTAATGGGCTTCGCGGAAACTTCTGGGTCGGTGCTGTGGTCGGTCGACCAATATTTTCGGTCGGTCGACCGCTTTACGGATTTTATGCAATTTATGGGCTTCAGGCAAATTCTGGGCTTTTCCAATAGGCACCTGGTCGGTCGACCCAAATAGTGGGTCGGTCGACCAACTGTCGGGACTGCAGCGCGCATCGTTTTTAAAACAGCTGCCATTTCTTCGTTACTTATCGTAATCAAGCGATTCTCGCGGCGTTGGAAAGCTAAGAGGATAAGCTTTCACCTCCAACTGGAATCACTCCATTATCAGCTCTAGAACTCGAGATATAGCCATTTGAAACAGGCTGCAACATCGAAGATCGATTTTTTGCTTGTAAAAGTTATCTTTAGGCCTTGAAATGTGCGCTAAGCTTCGTTCCTTCTTATCCTTAGTCATAAAAAGTCCCGAGGGCATAAATTTGGTATAAAAATCGTCCCTTTTCCGCATAAATCTGCAAAAGAGCATAAAAATACGAAAGTAGACAATTGTTGGGAAATAAAGGCTAAAAACATAGTAAATGAGCGCTAAAATGCGTGTAAAAATAGATGTAAAACATCATAAAATAGGCACGCATCAAATTCCCCAAACCAAACCTTGCTTGCCCTCAAGCAAGAAATAGACTCGATCTTAACTAATGGAACGATTTCAATCTCAGAGCGAAATTTACATGTTAGCCTAAACCGATGCTAAGTACAAAATGAGAAAGTATTTAAATCATGCAAACGAGTTATGGTGTTGTGAGACTTGCAAAAATAAAGACTATAGAGACTTTATACCATGGACTCTCGCGGTACGCTCGAGACACTCATGAAGCAAAGGGTGAGTATATGTAAAAGATAGAAAGAAGTATATTGTAATGACACTCACCTAACTGCGACCCATGGAAACATGCTTGCAATCTAACATGAACAAGAATTCTACAACTTTGTATAACAACCTCATTGAGTGACTTGGATACATGCAATTGGGGTTATGAAAGATATGTGAGGTAAAAGGTAAAAAGTGGTTAAGATGTTTTTTGGATTTGTGGGGTTAGTAGCCAAGCTAGTAAAACCGATTCCCAACAACATATTTCACAACTTTTTGATATTAAGAAAGTGCTCTTTTGTAGCACAACTCTCACATTAAATAAGAAAGGACTCCCAAATATTTTGAATGAAGTACGGGAGTGATAACATATAAAAGAAAGGAATTTCCGGAACGAAATTTTGAATCTGGTATTGTCAGTTGGTCGACCGACCCAATAAGGTGGTCGGTCGACTGACTCCACTGTATATTTTTTTATTTTTTTCGTTTTTTCTTTTCTTTCTTTCTTTTTCTGAATTTCTCTGTTCTTTTTTTCTTTTCTTGCTTTCTTTCTTTCTTTTCTATTTTTGCTCATGATAGCATACAAACCAAGATGCCTCAAAAAATAAACCAAAGACCACAAATACTAGCTTGGAAGGGTAGGCTAAGTATGGGATGTAGTTTTGGGGGAATAAAAAGGCAATTTTGGCTATGTAAGGCTTATGGGTAAATAAGAGAAAGGGGATCCCAAATGCACGTACCAAGATTCACAAAACGAGATAGTAAAACAAGTATATAGCAATTCAAGTTCATGTTTATGCATATTGATGTAACATGTTCCAAGGGGAGTACTACTCACATCCTAGACAACTGGTTTAAGAATGAAACCAGGAAATAAAGCTCTAAAACTTAGAATGTATAGTAGGTCGCCAAGGTATAAGTCAAGTCTCAAGATATACAAATTGACAAAAACTCGTAGATATGCAAAAGACTTTCATACTAAAACAAGTTGACAAGGCAAGGTAAAGGCATAAACATGTAAGATAGCAAAAATCATCCTTGAAATACTCTCGTTCCGACTCGACCTATATGCTAAAATAAACGTGCATTTTTTTAGAATTTTTGAATTTTTTTCATTTTTTTGGATTTTTTTGTATATGCAAGGAAAATAAAGAAAAGAAAGATGCAAGACAGAAATGCAATAAACGTGTGACAAAATGCAATGTATGTGACACGAAACCAAATTCCCCAAACCAACCCGCACAATGTCCCCATTGTGCATTAGCCTAAGTAAAGGTTTCAGAAAATTAAAGAAAAGGTGCAAAGAGATAAAAACTAAGGAAAAACTGGAAAGAACTCACTGGGTTATGAAACGCATGAGAAAAACCTCCCCAAACCAGCGTAAGCTGGGAGGTTTTGGTGGCTAGCAGTGCCACTCAAGTACCCAAGATGGTTGCGCGATTTCCTGAAGAGAAAAAGAACTGGCTGTGACGGACGGGTAGCTCGACCGTCCTATGTTTCGGGTCGGCCGACCTTCCTGCGGATTGTACCCTTCTTTTCTTCGGAAATAACTTGTATTAACCAAGTCATTCTTCTTTAAACCTGAAAAAATCATCATATATGCGCCCAACAAGTGCGCGAGATCCCAGAACCAAGTCCAAAAGTCTTAACTACGCAACAAAAGCAAAATTGTCCTAAAAAAAAAAAAAAAAAAAAAAAACTTAAAGCAAGCAAACTATAAAGTCTTAACAAAACAAAAAAATTGTCTTAAGAAAAACAGAAACGAGCAAAAAGAAGAAGTCATCCGCGAAGGATTCGGCGTTTCTTTGACCAAGGGCTCTGACTAAAGGCTACTCCTTCAGCTATGGTTATTTGGGTAGATGAGTTTCTCTCCACCATGTAGATAGGTGGGTCATCATCCACAGCTCTAGCCATCCATCTCCCGGAGTTGTTGACTCCCAAGTCGTGGGCCGACACCTTCCTGGGTTTCTTCTTCTTAGGGCTCTTTTCTTTAGCCAAATGATCACTTGTTTGAGTGACCTCGTTCTCTACAGCATTTGATCGAGTAAGTGGTACTACTCGATCGGGAACATCTCTCTTCCTACTTCTTATAGACTCTATTACTAGAGTTGCAATTTCAGGAGCATCCAAATCAGCCTCCTGAGTAAGAGATTCACCTGCACATGCCTCAAAACATATCAAAGCCTCCGAAGGATCCTTTGAAAAGGATCCTTGCATAGAACATTCACTAATATTATTATAAACATCAGGAATGTCAATAAATGAATCATGCAAAAAACAAGGTTCATCAACAGAGGGTTCAATCATGTTAGGAACATGTTCATCACTAATACCTACAAAAATAGGTTGGTCAGTCAAGGGGTGGAAGTCTAACTCATTGGTTGTTTCTAGATCCAAGTCAATATCATCAGCGGGGAGGGAGAGGGAATCAAGTAACCTATCATTCTCATCCTTAAGAATGAGCGACTCTTTAGTAATGGGTGTGATGGGATCACACTCGACAGAAATATCCGGGTTACTAATATCAACGCCCTCATACCTCTCCAAGATTTTTTTTGACTGATGCTCCAATATTAATTTCTCCAAATGATACGGAAACGGGACCACAATGCTTGTCGCGGAATCGGCAAGCCTTGGCTCTTTTAACTTCAGAATCTCCGTTGAGTCATTGACGGGATGAGAGACAGGTAGCTCAGGAGGTGAATCCACAATCTGTTCAGGTATCATGGTGAGGTCTTGAATGAGGGAAGGATCCAGCGGTTCGGGAATAGAAACTGCATTCTGCTCAGTAACAGTGGTCGGTCGACCTGGTATAGTGGTCGGTCGACCAGACTCCGTATCATCGAAAATTTCCTGTTCTGCAGAGACTGATCTCACGTCAGGTGTCGAGGTCGGTCGACCTGATGTTGTGGTCGGTCGACCTCCTGACCTGTGCACGGGATCGATTTCTTCTACCTGAGCTGCGGCAGAATCATCCTTTGGGGTTGATTCCTCATAAGCACGACTACTCGAAGAGTCATAGAATTGGTTGCAAAAGTACCACTCCTCAAAGCCACGGCGAGGAACAGGTCGAACCAACTCCTTAAAACGGATCCATGCTTCATGAAGTTCCTCATCAGGTCCTTGCTGGAATTTTGAGATTTGAATTCTCAACGCATTGGTTTTCGCTGGTGAAAAGTATTGTTTGCAAAAAGCCAATGCCAGAGATGCCCAATCTGTAACTCTAGCCGCTCCCATATCAAGGTGACTAATCCATTCACGCGCAGAATCTTTTAAGGAGAATCGAAACAACATCTCCTTAGCCTTATCTCGCTCTCCCTCCGAAACGCGTAGGAAACAAAAATAATCTGAAAAACACTCCAAATGCCTCAAAGGATCTTCATCTGGTAGACCTGCAAACTGTTTGTGCTCCAACAATTCAATATAGGAGAGATGAGTTTCAACGGGGAGAATAAATCCCCCTGGGAGGTGGTGTGCTGCTGGTTGAAGATTATCAGAAATAGTAGACATGATTGCAATAGTACTGAGAGTACTCAAGTCTTCCTCTCAAAAACCTGTTTTCTAAAACAAAACTAGAAGAAAAGGTAAGAAACGGTCTTAAGGAACCTGAGTTCCTTAAGACAAGAAAAATAAACTAAAAATTAACAAACAAAATTATACCGTCTCCCCGGCAACGGCGCCAAAATTTGATACCCGTCGTTGTGGGTGTCAAAGATAAGATTTATAAACCAAACTAAAACTATAGATAGTGATAGTAAGGGTCGAACCACAGAGAGACAAGGTTAATTATGTTTGATAATTTTTAGTCTACAAAGTAAAAATAGAGAGGGGGTTTGATTGATTGTTGCTAAGTCTAAGAATAAGGTAAAACAAGTAAATAAAGATGAGAACAAAAATATAATAAAAGAGATGCTAGGATGTTCGGGTAATAAACAGCTAAGATACTATAAATCCTAAGTCAACATGTATTGTAGTCGCGTAAGGGGTGTAACATATCCTTTAGGTCTATACTACCTAATAGCTCCTTTCGGTCTATGCTATTAGTTCCTAGGTCTCACAATTATTGGGTGTCAACAATAAGGGTGATTCCTAAATTCTAGGTCACAAACCTTTCAATCTTAAGTAACCTATCCGTCTTAAGATGTAAACCAATGCCCTTCCCAAATCTCTCAATCTTGGGTAGGTCAATACTAACATCCTACAAGTCTCCTTTTGGTCTCATTATAGGTTATTATAGTCTACAAATAAAAGCGAAACGGAATTCGAACACGAGTCGGTCGGCCGACCTATAAGGGTGGTCGGTCGACCTCCTGCCTGCGACATGTTGATTCGGGAATTATACTACCTATGCATATTTACTCCCTACATCCTAACATATGAAATTTAGCTACTCATAGTTACTGGAACAATAATAAAAATAGGAATAAACATGAAAGTTATAAAGAACATAAATCTAAACATGCAATAATAATAAAGGAAATTAAAATAAGATGAAAAGGAGATTAGGAACTTTGGTTCCCCATGGTTAAAACAAGTCAATGAAAGGTAAAATAATCAAATAACACAATCCCAAGGAACAAAGAATAAACCTTTAGGTCAATATTCTACCCACTCCTTACGGTCTTAGGGTTCCTAGAAAAGCACTAAACTTTCGTTCAAGGGCAATCCCAAAGTTGTTAAACTAATCCTAACAATCTTTCAATCTAAAAGAATTAGTTCACCAACAACAATGGGGGATTGGTAATTTAATCATAAAACTATCAAAATCAAGTCTTTACCATGGTTCCCCTAATTCCTAATCACAAGAATTAGCTATGCATAATCTCAATTGTAAAACTAACAATGACAAGAATCAAGAACATTAAAGGAGATAACATGATTAAAGATTAATTGCAACAAGAAAGATTAATTGTAGCAAACTTACAAGCTTAATTGGAATTCAAGAACAAATATTGAAACTTGGAAAGTATTCTCTAAAGCTATGGAGTTTTTCTCTAAACTAGGATGCTTCTCTTTATTAGGACTTGATTATAATTCTATGATAGATAACTAGATTAAGAACTTGATGGAAATCTCAATTCTTAACCCTAATTACGAAATTTGGCTTAAATAGGCGGAAAAAAAAGAGTTTCCTAATGACCTAAATACTTTAATGGGCTTCGCGGAAACTTCTGGGTCGGTGCTGTGATCGGTCGACCAATATTTTCGGTCGGTCGACCGCTTTACGGATTTTATGCAATTTATGGGCTTCAGGCAAATTCTGGGCTTTTCCAATAGGCACCTGGTCGGTCGACCCAAATAGTGGGTCGGTCGACCAACTGTCGGGACTGCAGCGCGCATCGTTCTTAAAACAGCTGCCATTTCTTCGTTACTTATCGTAATCAAGCGATTCTCGCGGCGTTGGAAAGCTAAGAGGATAAGCTTTCACCTCCAACTAGAATCACTCCATTATCAGCTCTAGAACTCGAGATATAGCCATTTGAAACAGGCTGCAACATCGAAGATCGATTCTTTGCTTGTAAAAGTTATCTTTAGGCCTTGAAATGTGCGCTAAGCTTCGTTCCTTCTTATCCTTAGTCATAAAAAGTCCCGAGGGCATAAATTTGGTATAAAAATCGTCCATTTTCCGCATAAATCTGCAAAAGAGCATAAAAATACGAAAGTAGACAATTGTTGGGAAATAAAGGCTAAAAACATAGTAAATGAGCGCTAAAATGCGTGTAAAAATAGATGTAAAACATCATAAAATAGGCACGCATCAGTACGTTTGGGGTAAATTATAATATGTGACGTAATATTATTTTGAGGTCAGTTGTGCACACATTCATATGTAAATTGTATAACATAAATATGATCACAAAATTTATCATCGAATACATACATACACATGCAGCGGAGTATACGGACACAGTCATATAATCTCATCTAAACCGTAGTCAATCATTGGGTTATATTTGCTTTTAAGATTTGATTAGGTGGCACCGATTAAACCAATTTCCAATCGCAAAGTCTCAAAGCGTTCTCTAGCCAATGGTTTAGTGAAGATATCTGCCCATTGTTTTTCCGTACTACAAAATTCCAATTTTATATTTTTCTTTTCAACATGGTCTCTTAGAAAATGATGTCTAATTTCAATATGTTTGGTTCTCGAGTGTTGGGCTGGGTTTTTAGATATAATAATAGCACTCGTATTATCACATAAAATAGGTACACATCCAACATCAACACCATAATCATGTAACTGTTGCTTTAACCATAAAAGTTGAGAACATACCAGTGCGGCTGCAATATATTCTGCTTCAGCAGTTGAGAGAGCGGCAGAATTTTGTTTCTTGGATTCCCAAGATATAATACAAGGACCTACAAAGGTAGCAAGTCCGGAGGTACTTTTTCTGTCTAAGGAACATCCTGCATAATCCGCATCTGAATATCCTACTACGTTAAAGTTACAGTCCATAGGATACCATAGATATAATTTTGAGGTTCCGATTAGGTATCTTAAAATTCTTTTAACTGCAATCATGTGTGATTCTTTTGGTGCAGATTGGAATCTCGCACAAACACAGACACTAAACATTATATCTGGACGACTTGCTGTAAGATGAAGAAGTGAGCCAATCATACCTCGGTAAGTAGTTTCATCTACATACTTACCATTTTCGTCTTTGGTTAACTTCTTATCTGTGACCATTGGAGTAGGCATTGCATGAGAGGTTTCCATTCCGAATTTCTTTAGCAACTCTTTGACGTATTTTTGTTGATGAACCTTGATTCCTTCTTCAGTTTGTTGTATTTGAAGTCCAAGGAAGAACTTTAGTTCTCCCATCATACTCATCTCGAACTCAGAAGTCATCAACTCAGAGAAGTACTTGCACAACTTTTTATTAGTTGAGCCAAAAATAATATCGTCAACATAGATCTGAACGACTAGTAGATCTGAGTTTTCGCTTTTAAGAAATAGGGTTTTATCTACAGACCCTCTCTTGAATCCACTTTCCAATAGGAACTTTGATAATCTGTCGTACCATGCCCTAGGTGCTTGTTTCAGGCCATAGAGAGCTTTGTCCAATTTGAATACATGATCCTTGAGTTTGCTGTCAGGAAATCCAGGAGGTTGTTCAACAAATACTTCCTCTTGGAGATAGCCATTAAGAAATGCAGTCTTAACGTCCATCTGAAAAAGCTTCATTCCTTTGTGTGCTGCATATGCAATGAGTAGTCTTATTGCCTCAAGACGAGCAACAGGAGCAAAGGTTTCGTCATAATCGATCCCTTCCTGTTGATTGTATCCTTGAACCACTAGTCTGGCCTTATTTCGCACAATGACTCCAGTGTCATCCAATTTGTTTCTGAATACCCATCTAGTTCCAATGACAGTTCTGTCCTTAGGTCGAGGAACAAGATGCCAAACTTTGTTTCTTTCAAATTACTGGAGTTCTTCTTGCATGGCAACTATCCAGTCTGGTTCTGCGAGAGCTTCCTTGATATTTGAAGGTTCAATGGTGGAGAGAAAGGAGTAGAATGAGCAAAAGTTATTTAAGCTCCTTCGAGTCTGAACTCCATCTGTCAGGCTTCCTATGACATTGTCCAAAGGATGAGAGCCTTTGTATCTCCAGTTCCTTGATTGATTATTAGCATTACCTGAACTTGACTCGGGATCTTGACTTGTTCCCCCTGAATCCAAACCTGGGTTTATAGTAGGGTCAGGTATAACTCTGGCCTCTTCCCTTTGGTTTTGATTCAAAGTTACAGCTTCATTAGCTGTAACTCTGGGTTCCAAGTCATTGGTTTGAGAGTTATCTACAGTATCATCAACTGTAGTTTCATCTCTCGCACCATTTTCTCCCAAGTTGAGTTCATCATGAGTTCCTTGAGGTTCTCCTTCTTCAATTTCCATTTCAGGAGGATCTTCCCTTGATAACTTGAAATCAGGTTCGTCTAGGTTTTCCTCTATATCCTGTAATGGCTTATCGAAGACATTATTCTCATCAAAGATAACATGAATACTTTCCTCTATGCATAAAGTACGTTTGTTAAAAACTTTGTAGGCTTTACTATGATTTGAATATCCTATAAAGATTGCTTCATCACTTCTAGGGTCGAATTTGCTTAATCTGTTTTTACCATTGTTGTGAACAAAGAATTTACTACCAAAACATCTTAAGTGAGATATGTTTCGTTTACGACCTCGAAGAAGTTCATAAAGTGTCTTTTTAAGGATAGGTCTAATCATAGCGCGGTTATGAATATAGCAAGCTGTACTTATAGCCTCAGCCCAAAAGTTTCTAGGTAGGCCACTACAAAGAAGCATTGTTCTAGCCATGTCTTCTAGGGTTCTGTTCATTCGTTCTACGACTCCATTTTGTTGTGGGGTTCTAGGGGCCGAGAAGTTATGTCCAACACCATTGGTTTTACAGAACTCAATAAAAGCATGATTGTCGAACTCAGTTCCATGGTCAGTACGGATTTTTACTAGGTTTGATTTATATTTGTTTTGAACAAGTTTCATAAGACTAACATATTCATCGAATGTTTCGTCTTTAGAATGAAGAAAGATTGGCCAAACAAATCTAGAGTAATCATCAACTAGAACGAAAACGTACCTGGAACCACCTCTGCTTCTTACCTTCATAGGGCCACATAGATCCATGTGTTCTAGTTCAAGAGCTTGTTCCGTGCTTAGCACTCTTTTTGGCTTAAAGGATGATCTGACGTGTTTACATCGAGCACATGTGTCACACATCTTTTCTTGATCAAATTTGATCTTTGGAAGACCTTCGACTAAGTCCCATCTTTTCAGCTTACTTAGAATAGGTGAGCTAATATGACCAAATCTCTTGTGCCATAGACATGGATCATCTAACGTAACTTTCATGCATGATAGAGAATCAGTAGGTACAACATTTAAATCAATCATATAAACATTTTTCATCCTGTGACCTTCAAGTATTACTTTACTGGTGCCTTCTATGATTATACGACATATATCTGAATGGAAAACCACTTTGTTTCCTTTGTCACAAAGTTGAGATATACTGATAAGATTGTGTTTGAGACCACTTACAAGGTATACATCATTTATAGTATGAGAAGATGAAATACCTATCTTACCAATTCCGATGATCTTTCCCTTTTTGTTATCACCAAATGTGACTTTACCTCCATCAAAGGGTTTAAGGGTTTGGAATAGATTTACGTTGCCTGTCATATGTCTTGAGCATCCACTGTCGAGATACCATAGGTTATTTTCCTTGGCGACAAACTGCACGAATAATTTCAAAGACATGATTTAGGTACCCAAGCATACTTGGGTCCTTTGTTGTTAGTAATCACAAATACATCTTCCTTTTTAACCCAAACGTGTCTTACATAGGTCTTTCTATATTGGTAGTAGTTGGGTTTTGATGTTTTTGTGTAGGTCTTTGTTTGGACTCTTCATGACCAATTTTTGTGTGTTTTTTGAGGAGTTTGTTTGGTTCTATTTTTCTTTTCTTCGTAGTCAAATGTCATGTCATAGAACCATCTGTGGTCGATATTTCTTTCCTCAGTTTTGTCATCATCACTATCAGAGATAGAAATAGTGTCGTTTGGAATTCCTAAGGATTTAACAAACTTAACTCCGGTTTTAAAATCTTGTGCGTGTTTCACACAGTTTTCTCTGAGGTGTCCAGTATGGCCATAATAAGTGCATATTAAATACTCAGGAAGGTCGGCATATTTTCTTCTTCTAAAGTCTCTGTCTGTTGGGCTTTGCTTACACTTTGAGTGATCCCTTCTTCCATAACACTCGTGTCCTAACCCCATCTTCATGTTGTTGTCGGATTGTTCAGTTAGGAAGTTTAGAATGTTAGTGCTTCCTTCCCATTTGTCGTGAACCTTCCGAGCATGAAGAAGGAGGTCTTTTAGGGAGTCTATTTCTTTCTTACATTCACTGTGGTCAGTGTTGCTAGACTCTTTTAGGTTTTGAATGTCTTTATGAAAGTCGGACACAATTTTGGCATGTTCCTTCTTGATTTTAGATAGATTGAATTCTAGATCCATAATCTTTCTTTCGAGGATCTCAACTTCTTCTAGATGAGTCTCATCTTCGACCATAATCGAAGATTTGGACTTTAGAAGCTCATTAGCCTTTCTCAAATCTGAAGTTATAGCTTCATTAGCTATAACTTTAGATTGAAGCTCTTTGATGTTGGGTTTCAGTTTTGAGGTTATAGTTTCATTAGCTATAACTTTAGACTCAAGAACCTTTTTCTCAGACATAACTGTTTCCAACTTAGCATTTGCTTCAATGCTTATTTTGGATTTCAGTTTCTTAGCTTTGGCTTTCAGAAGTTGATTTTCCTCAGCAATATCGAGGATCTATTGCTTCAGTTCATCTAAGTCAAGACTTTGTTCATGACATTGGTCTAGGGTTTCCTCAAAATATTTAATAAACACAGCCTTAGATAGATTTTTAACTTGACTTTTGAGTTGAAGAAAATTTACCTCTTCGTCGTCGTCGTCTGAGTCGGATTCTCTCCAAGGAGACACATATCATCTTCATCATTGTCATTTGAGATTAGATCTAGGCTGACGTTGCTTAGGCACAGGTGTGCTACCTCTTCTTCTTCTTCGGAGTCCTCGTCATCCTCAGATTCTAATTCTCCCCAGCAAGATGCAAGCATTACTTTCTTGAACTCCGTTTTGGTCTTTTCTCTTTTTGACTTGTCTTTGATTTTGTCCCAGCTTGGACAGTCTTTGATCATATGATCTTGTTGACCACACTTAAAACATCCTCTTTTGAAGAATGTTTGTTTGGAGTCAGTTTTCTTTTTGTCGAACGTTTTGTTGTTTGGGTTTCTGTATCTACCTTTGAACACTGCCTTTTTAAAGCGTCTAGCGAATAGAACTGTTTCATCCTCAAGTTCTTCTTCGCTTACTTCGCTTGTGGAGGCATGTAAAGCGACGCCCTTTCCTTTGGGATCGTCATCATCCTTGTTTAGCATGATCTCATGAGCCATCAGAGATCCAATTAGTTCTTGGTAAGTGATCTGAGATAGATCACGTGCTTCCTCTATGGCCGTGACCTTTGGTTGCCATTTTTTGGTGAGACTCCTAAGAATCTTACGAATGATATCCTCAGAATCGATCTTTCTGCCAAGGTTCCGCAGTTCATTAATAATACAATAAAATCGTGCAGACATGCTATCAATAGATTCATTCTTTTCCATATTGAAAAGTTCATATCTTTGAATGAGCAAGTCTATACGATGTTTCTTGACTGCGGATGTTCCTTCATAGGCAAGTTCGAGACTATCCCATATTTCCTTAGCGGAACTAAAAGATGAGAATCTATCAAATTCTGAGGTTATCATACCGTTCTGTAGGAGGCTCATGGCCTTAGAGTTTTTCTCTGCAATTTTGTAGTCACTTTCCACATAATCGCTTTCCATCTTTTCATAGGTTGTTCCATTGGCGGCGGCGACCAAGATCTTCTTTGGTCCTGTTTGGATGATCTTCCAACATTCCCAATCACATCCCTTGATGTAATGAGTCATCATATTCTTCCATAGACTATAGTTTTTGCCATCGAAGATAGGGCACTTGAGATGCTTGGAATCCATTGTTGAAAGAGTATATAATATAGAATCAATAGAAGGATCAAAACTCACGCGGCTAGGCGATCAAGAGCACGAGGCTCTGATACCAATTGAAGAGTCTATTGAAATAATATACTCAAGAAGGGGGGGTTGAATTGAGTATGCCTTCTTTTAAAATCTTCTTCGATGTGTGTATGGTTGTATGATGATCTTTGACTAAAACAATTAATAAGGAGAGACACAATATTTTTGAAGTGGTTCAGTCTCACAATTTGAGACCTACGTCCACTATTCTCGATTAATAAAATTAGTACCAACTCTGGATTACAATTTTATCAACCCTACTGGTGCAACTTTGATAACTACAAGAATAAACAAAACAGGCGACGGACTAATGGCGACTGAAGGATGTAGTCGCCAATTTGGCGACTGAAGCTGAAAATTGGCGACTGAAAACAGTCGCCAATTTGGCGACTGTCACTTTTCCCAGACTCTTTCACCACCGACAAAAAATAGCGACTATAGGAATGGATTGGCGACTGTTGTCAGTCGCCAAAATTGGCGCCAAAAATTGGCTACTGACGAGACAGTCGCCAAATTGGCGACTGAAGGGCTGCAGTCGCCAAATTTATTCTTCAGTCGCCAATTTAATTCACAAGTTCACAGCAGCAGACCCTCTCCCTCATTACGCGATTTACTTAAAAATAAAAAAAACGACGAAAACTCTCCTCTTCTCCTTCCGTGACCGCAGCTTCCACCACCCACCACCACCACCTCCGGCGACCCCATCACCCACCACCACCACCTCCGGCGACCCCATCTACCACCACGACCGGCCACCACAGCAGCCTCCACCACCACCTACGAAAACTTTTGTTTAATTGAAGGTTTGTGTTTTTCTTAGTTTAATTTCGATTTTTAGTTTGTTTTTTGTTTTTTTTTTTGTAGATTTAGTATTGTAGTAGCCAATTAAGATCATCTTAGCTTATTAGGTTGTAGTTAATTAAGTTATAGAGCCAATTAGGATGATAATTGGTGAAATTGGGGGTTAGGGTTCATATGAAATTGAGGGTTAGGGTTGATATGATTAATGTTGGTTGCCTTATTAATGATTTTATGTTTGTAATTTACCTAATTATGTTAAATTATGGGTTAGGGTTTATAAAAATTGAAAATTGGGGATTTTTGATTAATGTTGTACTATGTTGATTAATATTGTTAATTAATTGGGGTTTTTTTATTAATGTTGTAAATTAATTGGGGTTTTTTTGATTAATGTTGTAAATTAATTTGGGATTTTTTATTAATGTTGTAAATTAATTGGGGAATTTTAATTAATGTTGTATTATGTTGATTAAGACGATGTTGTTATAGGTTTGTTTTATTTATGTCGTTATGCTTGTAATTGTTATGATTTATAAAAAATGGGGATTTTTGATATATAAGTTGTTAATATTATCTTACAATTGAGCAAGGTTGTTGAAAGTCTTTTTGTTTATGAATTTATGTTTAGATTAAAATGAAGAGATTGGAACGTTCATGGATGTATGATGAAAGGGTTGGTATTAAGAAAAAACGTCCTAATGCTAGGTTTATAGAGGGTGTTGCTGAGTTTATCGAATTTGCTAAGCATCAAGATGAATATAACTCGGTAGAAAATCAACTTAGGTGTCCTTGTAACAAATGTAAAAACATGAAATACGCAATTGTCCTTGAGGTACAAGAACATCTCTATACAAACGGGTTTTGTCCAAATTATGAGATTTGGGTTAATTTGGTCAACTAATGATGGTAATTTTTTCTCAACTAATGTAGGAAGCATTCGAGGCTGAAAAAGAAGAACATCCCGAAGTACCAGATAATGAGATTTGGTTTAATTTGGTCAAGGGATATAAGAAGGGTAATGTGTATGGCACCGGAAAGGCCCATGGTGTCTTCTTCAAAGAACCGGCCAGAAGATCCTCATATGAGTCTCGCCAAACATATGAGCCGGCTATTGTGAGTCAACTACAGACTCAACTCGCTCAAGAAAGAAGAGTGAATGCTGAAAGAGATGAACAGTTTCGGTTGATGAAGGAGCGCATGGAGGCCATGGAGAACTTCTTCACACAATGCAACCCCGGTCCACAATATCGGTATTACCCCAACGATCCGCATGGTAAGGGCGGTGGTAGTGGAGCCGGCATGGGATTTGCAACTTAGGTTGTTGGATAAGTATTAGTTAGTTTAGCTTGAACTTGGATAATGTAGTTGGTTTAGCTTAAGGTTGGATAATGAACTTGAATAATGTAGTCAGTTTAGCTTGTAGTTGGATAATGTTCTCATTTTTTAATAAATGAGAATTTCGTGTTACAAAAGTTGCGGTTCGCGCAAATGGGTTGCAATTTTCTGTTTGCAGGTTTTCATTGGATATTAGGATGAATAAATACGAGATTTGGCTAGATCAAAAACGAATATGACATGAAAAGTTCCAGCCAATTCGGCGACTGAAATGGGGGTTTTGGCGACTGCAATCAGTCGCCAAAACTGGAAAAGCTACTGGAAAAAAAACACATTGGCGACTGTAAAAACCAATTTGGCGACTCCCCTTTGCTTCAGTCGCCAAATTGGCGACTGCCAGCCCTTTCAGTCGCCAATTTGGCTACTGCACCTTCAGTCGCCATTTTCCTTCCTATAGCGACTACATCTTCAGTCGCCAAATTTGGCGACTGACAACAGTCGCCAATTTTTTTTGGGCGACTAGGGCTTGCGACAGAACTTTGGCGACAGAAGACAGTCGCCAAGTTACATTTGGCGACTGTCTTCAGTCGCCAATTTCCGTCGCCTGTTTTATGTATTCTTGTAGTGGATGTTAGTCGCAACTCTTATCTAGATACCGTTAAATATCTAGCTACGACAAATACCGTTAAATATTTGTCTTACAATGAGTACCGCTAAATACTCGTTCTATCTTATGTTAATAAGATAAAGTCTTCAATGTTTTCTTGGTGTCACAATCTTGAATGAATAAGATCAATGCTTGAGCACTTGAATCTTGAATCGGATATGACAATGAAAAGCTCGAATATTGAAGTAGATGATCGGCGGTTTCTCTCTCTCGATTTGCGTGAATATGTGTGTATGTATTTCGTGTATCTTAATGTGTCATAGGTAGTCTATTTATATAGAATATGTATCTAGGTAATTCAAACCCTAGATGATTTAGGAATATTACTAAAACTAGGATACTAGTCTTTTAGTAATACTACCTTAAATCTAATCTTAATATATTTAGGAAAGATTTAATAATATACTATAAGTATTATATAAGGAATCAATTTCCTAATTCATATTTAGGAAAGATCTTTATATAATAAATAATTAGTATCTTTATCAAAACGATTTCCTAAACCATGTCAAAGATAATAAAATATATTATCACAATATAATCTTAGTTTGTTTAGGAAATTAAATAAATACATAATATTTACTTAAATTAATCCCATACGAATTATGGTAACGTGACATGCTACACGTTTCCCAAAGTCGTAACAAACTATATTTCCGATTATATTATTTGACAATTATAATTATATAAAAATCTTTAGCTTAATTAGTAATAAATAATTATCTCATAAGACAATTATTTATTCCTTATTTAACTTAAAGATATTTTATATAATCCTATCAAGATTAACAATTCCATATTTAAAATAGAATACCAATTCAGCACTAATTATACACGACACTAATTTGAAAACAATCGTTTCATCAAACACATATATTTCGACCATTTCTTCATAGATATAGAGTTATAGTTATGAGCTATAACTTGAACCAAACTTGTACTAAAGTTATAGTTGATAAGTATAACTTTAGTTTATTATGCGCGCTTGTGATCTTCTATCAATCTTCGACTTAGTCAATTCATTGACTAACATGCTTGAATCTTTTATACTTAATTGATTAGATCTTGTTACTAATATTCTGTACACTTAGCGCACGATTATACATACGAGTATATAATATATAAATAGCTAGACTTGTCATTATCAAAACATAAACATATATACTATATATTTATTTAAATATACGGTTCAACAATATGTAAGTTTAGCATGTACTCCCTCCTACCCAAGATAAGTGTCCCGTTCTTCATTTTTCTTTATTCGTCAAAGTGTCCCGTTGTGTATTATTTGGACCGTCTTATTACCTTTTTACCCTTCACTATTTATATTTATTACCCACCCACCCCTAACCCAATAAAATACCTTCTCTCTCCAATCTAAATACCCCTACCCTACCCAAATACACAATCCATAAATCTTCAACTCACAAGCAAACGGGACACTTATCTCGGGTAGGAGGGAGTATATGATTTAAGAAATCGCAATTATCAAGTATATTTACATTTATTTTCGTAAAATAACTATAATTAGGCCTCTATAACATATATTTAACACAGGGCAATTACGAAGATAAGTTCTATGGATCCTGAGAATTGTCAACAAAAAGAGCTTGAATGGAAAATAATAAAGGTATCTTTTTAACTAATAATCTTGTTACCTCCTAAATTATATATATAGTAGTTTATGTTTTATTGTTATGACTTTCTTGTTTAAAAATTGTAGTCAAATTCAGATGATTTCGATTTTAGTGTCCTGCGCAGCCCGTTGGAAGCGTCTTATGTGGATATTACATCTGCCGATATATGTTGGAGATCATTAGAGGACGATATATTAATATTATGCCAAGTGTACGTGCTTTATTGTTTTTTGGTTGCAATATTTATTTATTTTGATATAAATTACACGCCTTGATATGTAAATGATTGTAATTGTGTCTTTTGTTTCTATGTAGTTCATGTTTAAAGCACCAAAGACATACTCAGTTGATCAAATTGACGAGGTGCGAGACATTTGGGCAACATATGTATTGTAGTTTAAGGCGCAAGTATTTGAAGGAAGCGTTTAAAGTATACCAACGGATTCTATCTAGATAGCTTCAAATTTTGTAAGTTGTGTTGAACTTATATGATAGGTCTTATTTTATAGAAACAAACTTATTGCTTTTTCCGAAATGTAGGAGATGATATATTTAAGTTAATGAAACAATATTGCTGTTAAAAATCCATTCTTTTGTTTAATATATGGTAACGGTTGAGTTAATTGGTAGCGAGTATGTGCTTGTGTTTGTATAGCCGTTTGGTACTGTGTTGTTGCTGTCTCATTGTTGCCATGTGGGGGTATGTAACTACTGCTGCGTTAATTGGCTATACAGGATGGTTTTAAATGGCTTGCGGTAATTGTACGAGCATTTGAAATGGCTTGCGATAATGTTTTAAATTGGCGCCCAAAAAATTGGCTATACATGACGGTTTTGTTCATAAGCGTCCTAAAATTCACCTTTTAAAATTATGTGAGCATGTTCAAAACAAGACGGTTCAAAACTCCAACCGTCCTCCCTAAAAATATACAAAGAAGACGGTTCTAAATGCAACCGTCCTGTTTCAAATATACAAAGAAGACGGTTCTAAATGCAACCGTCCTCTTTCAAATATACAAAGAAGACGGTTCTAACTGCAACCGTCCTCTTTCATAAACACAAAGAGGACGGTTTGACTTTTTTTCAACCGTCCTCTTAGGCAACAAGGACGGGGGAATTAAGGACGGTTTCTTTCAAGTTTTAGGACGGTTTTCAACCGTCCTCGTATCCCCTTTTGGTAGTAGTGTATGACGATTTGGCTGTGCATGCAAACATATATAAACCAAATAAAAGCATAAAAATAATAAACCCTATTATGGCCTTTCCTAGAAAAGAAATAATAAAAGTACAAATTCGGAAACCAACTCCTTTGGTCCCTTGAACTTCACGAGGCACGCTTCCTAAGGTAAACACCGTCTTGGTCGGAACTCCTTTCCGAATGGCACCGTCTTCAAGGATCTCTGGAATTTACAAAAATTACAACTTTTCTAGTCTAATTTATACATTATAAAATAGGAAACAATAATAAACTGATTCGAGATCACATTAATTACATCCGAATCGGTAACCCCTTACATTACGGGAAATACCGATTTAAAACTAAGGCCATACTAAGTAAATTACATAATCCAAAATTACGTAAATAAAATCATGACATTCATAATTAAAATATGCAATGCTTATGAATATATGAACTATCATGCAAACCCTAAGCCAAATAGTCCTATTTAAATATCAATTATATAAATAGTTATCGTATACCTCGATTTTATGGAATTGCGTGTTTTAACGTATAACAACACTATGCATGATGTGAATCGGAATTCACTCTTAATTTAATCATCCCAACTCTTTTAGGTTTCAAAATTTATTCTTACTCAAACTTTGAACATGAGTTAACTTATTATAATAATATTGTTCGGTATTACTCGGTTTTACGGGAAAAATAATATAAAAATCAAAAAGAGTCATAAAAATTTCGAAAATTTTAAAATTCAAATTTTGAAAATTCTAGAATGTTATTAAAATCTCAGAACTTTAAAATATTAGTATTTATACGGTTTTAATATATATTTCGAAATAAGACGTAAAACGAGCATTTTAAGTCGGAAAATTCAATAATTAGCTCCATAAATGCAAATAAAATACTAATAATATTTTTACACTTTCCAAAATACTTTAAGAACATGAAATGGACAGAAAATTAAATTACACACTGCCCAATAAGCCGAAATTTTAATAAATATGACTCTTATTATCCAATTTTAAATGCAACTTTTTAACAAATTAAAATTAAATAAAAACAGAAACTTTTGGCTCCCAAGAATAATTTAGTGATGAACATATCATATATGACTATTATGGGTTAAATTTTCCGGCCATTTTGACAACTATTGAAAATTTTAACGATTTTCGTCAAATATCGTACAATTTTAACCTATAAAATTATTTCTCAAGCATAAAATTAGATAAAAATCTCGAAACTTTTATACATGCTGGAAATAATATATATGACATCGTGTTAAATTTTTATGGCCAAATTCCAACTTAAACTATTAAAGTCGAAATAATGTCACTAATTACCCGATTTTTACATTAAAAATCTATAATAATGCAATATATGAGATAAATTTCTGGAAAATTTAGCATACATTTTAAATATTGCATGTGACATACTCATAAAGGTTTATAGTTAAATTCCAAATATAACTGTACAAACCCATTTTTATTCATCTTATTACATTTTAACATTTAAAATTCATATCCCATGTATTATAGCTCCATAATTTACGAAAATTCATATTCATAACATAGGATATACATATGAAAACATACTGAAAAATATAGGCCAAAGGATAATTTTAACTATATTTCCCAAAATAAACAATTTTTAACAATTAAAATAATAAAAACCGAGAATAAAAATACCAAGGAACAATATATATGCAAAATATATTCCAAATATCCTAAAAACATTTTAGAATCAGTAGGTATTCATGCATAAATTATTTCGGTCATATCTTATACTAAACGAAATATCAATTTTTATTTTGTCATCTTAATAACTCCGTAAAAAATAAAAAGGAAAGCATGCAAACAACCTAGTTGCTCTGATAACAATTGTTGGGTTAAGTTATCTCATAAACAAATTATTTTAGTCATACTAAACAAAATTTAATTAACATTTTAATTAACATATTTAAGATCTTATGCATGCTAATATATTATGCGGAAATTAGAAGATTCGAACCCTTACACACGGTCCAAACGAAATGCTAGGATGATCCTCCAAGTATTCAACAAGAACACCTCCTTTGTGATGCACCAAGACACCCCTTAATGAAACCGAAACTTGAGTATGCTAGTACCAAAACCGGTTTTTCCTTAACACAAATTCTAATCTCTTATTAGAATAAATAATATATAAATATTACAACTCTTGTAGTGTTAATAATATAATCCTATTATATAAATTGTATATGAGATAAATTATGGAGGTTTTAATGGTTTTTCTCACTCTAAAACTAAGCACCAAGTTAGAATGAATAATTGTAAAAGATATTAACCATTTTTACATATCATGGTGTTTTGGGTGGGTTGAGCCGTGTGCTCTCCTAGGAAGCATCAAGGGATGCGTTTTGGTCTTACCAACAAACATAGGGAGGCACAAGATAATAGTTTCAAGGCTCTCTTAATGATAGTGTTCCCTTGTGTACTAAATACACAAAACACACACATTACTACAATCCCAAAAGCGATACACTATATTGTAAAATGGTTGTCCATTTTATAAATGTCATTTTTGTACAATTGTATATTTGTGACATATAAAATGTCACAATTTATATGAAACAATTGTCTTAATTAAAATGCATATTTATCAAATAAATATCATTTATAAATTAAATAAATCATATTTAACAAATTGACTAATAATTTATAGGGGAAATTGATAATCACTACCAACATAAGTACCCATTTTCACAATCACTACCTACTTAATTAAACCTTTGTAATCACTACCCTAAAACTAACTCCGTCAACAAAATCAATACCAAATGGCCGGTCTCTTGAATTTAAAAGTAAAATGACCAGTTTACCCTTATTCTAAATAACTCCTCAAGTGCTCTATCAATTCAAAAATCGACCAAAAGTGCAGAAACCCCAAATTCACCAAATTAGGGCTTCAATTTTCCCCAATTTCGTCCCAATCATTGTGCATTCTTCATCTTTTCGATTGCTTTCTTCATCAAACCCAGGTAATTGATTACTTTCTCTTGTTTAATTACGATTTTTAGCAGTTTTAAGTAGTTGTAATTTCGTCTTCTTCCATTTATAATTTCTCTGTTGTAATTTTAATTTTTCTCTTCCTTATTCAGTTTCTTTGTTTGCTTTTTCAAATTTCGTACCCAGATTATTAACTTGTGTTCTTTGAAGTATTTGGATGTTGATTTGTTATTGATGTTTGATTGCATGTCTACTGTTTTACTGTTTTACTGTTTTATTGGTTGTTTACTAATTTTTGTTGTTTGAAGTATTTGGACAGTGTTTTTGTTATTAAACTTTGATTCCATGTTTTAATTGTACTGCTTCATTGCTTGTTTACTTGTTGTTTATTCTAGAATGGTGGATTTGGAGAAGATTACAGTAGACTTTAGGATACACATTGGGGGTGATTTTGAATATGCAAAACACAAAACTGAGTATGTTAATGGCACGACAGAATTGATATCCGGGGTTTCTTCAGATTAGTTAAATTATAGATTTGTCTACGACATGGCTAGAAAATTTATCGACAAAGATACGATGTCTATACTATATTATAGACAATTTGGGAAGAGTCTAACAACTGGGAGAGCTGTAGTTTGTAAAGATGAGGATATGGTTGAGATATTGAAGTCAAGAGATAAATTAAATGTGGTAGATTTGTATCTCACCACATTTGTGGTCCCAAAAAATGTTACTTTAAGGACAGAAAATGCAACCACTTTACCTACTACTCCTCTGACCAAAAAAAACAGAAATCCTTGACTCCTCCAACAAGAAGAAGTACCAGGGGCACCAATTGCATCACCATTCAAACTCCTCCTGAATCCCATGTTGCTTCTCCTCTAACCATAAAAAAAGAAAAACCCTTAACTCCTCCAACAAGAAGAAGTACTAGGGGCATCAATAACATAACCATTGTCTCATCTCCTGAATCACCCACTCCCAATCTGCACTCCAATTTTTACCCATCTACACGAAAAAGTCCCAGAAATCATCCCAAAGCTGTTGACAACTTAAGAAATGCTAGGAAAAAACTAACACCAAGAAGAAAGGAAAACAGTAAAGAGGGGAAGCATGAAGTTGTTAATGAACTAGTTGCTGTGATTGATGAGAAGTTAGAAGAGGGTAAGGGGAAGCATATACGGTTAACAAGGGCAAAAAGTAAGGAAATAGTTGACAGTGTTGAGGGATCTGGGAAAGATAAGGAAAAGCTTGTGGACATTGTTGAGGGATCTGGGAAAGATAAGAAAAAGGAGAAGCATGTGGACAGTGTTGAGGGACCTGGAAAAGATAAGAAAAAGGAGAAGCATGTGGACAATGTTCAGGTAACTGACAAAAGTGAGGTAAAGGGGAACCAAGTGGACAAAGTTAAAGGTAAAAAAACAAAGTAAATTTGCTGAAAAAGCTGGGGGAAAGGGGAAGCAAGTTGAAAAACATAAAGGACATAACTATGGATTGAGAAAAGGCAAAACAGCAATAGAAGATCTGTTGGATTGGAGCATGATTTTGAAGTGAGTGATGAGGATTCAGGTGATGAGGATTCAGATGATGAGGATTTTGATATAAATTTCAGTTTGGGGGAAGATGATTTGAGGACAGAAGACATCTTCTTGGCAGATGAAGAGGGTGCTCTAATTAAAAAGGTTGACCAGTCATTGTGAAATGAGAGGGTGCTTAGGGGATTTGAGGTTGTGGATCCAACTGTTGGTGAAGAAAACTTTCTTGATGATGATGATGAACTAAGGAGTTTAGATGGTTCTGAAGATGAAGAGCAGTGGCCATTGTTCAACCCTGAAGTCGATTTCAAAAAACAGTTTTCTTTGGTTGAGGGTTTGAGGTTCCCTGACAAGTTTTCATTGAAGAAACCTTTAATATACCATTTCATTCAAAACAGGTATGACTTCTACTATGAACATAATGGTAACAAAAGAATAAGAACACATTGTAGACATAAATGTTTGTGTGAGTGGAACACAAGGAGATCAAACTTTGGTAAGTGCTCTTGTAACTCAACTAGAAAGTGTACATATACTGTGTATGCAATTGCAATGGGCAACACTGGTATTTGGCAAATTAGGACAGTAGATTTAAACCACAAGTGTGTGTTTAAGGGGGTCAATAAGAAGGTTAGTGCAGAATACTTGGCTGATAGGTATTTAGAGGATTGGAGGTTGGATCCTAATCTGAAGATAAGTCTTTGGAGAAAACAGATAAAGAGAGATTTAGGTGTTGATGTAAAGTATGGACTGTGTTGGTTAGCAAGAGCAAGGGCTAAACTCATTATTTATGGTGACTGTTCTGACCAATATAAGAGGGTTTGGGATTATGTTTCAGCAATAAACAAGTTCATAATAGGTTCAACTGCTATTGTTGTTGTCGACAACATTGAAAAACCACCTCCATTTTTCCAAAGGATGTACATCTGTTTGAAACCAATTAAAGAAGGGTACTTAAATGGTTGTAGAAGCATCATTGGTGTGGATGGCTGCCATTTGAAGGGGGCATACCCTGGTTTGTGTTTAGTTGCTGTAGGTATGGACGGTAACAACAACATTTACCCAGTTGCATGGGCTGTTGTTGAAATTGAGAATGGGCAGACCTTGTGTTGGTTTTTGAGGTTGCTCATGGAAGATCTTGGCATGGAAGAAGGGTTGGGCATCACAATCATGTCTGACAGACAAAAGGTAGCAATTCATTGTTCATATATGTATAAGTGTACTGTCTTAAGGAGTATATGGCTGCACCTTGATGTCTGTTTATGTATACTGTGCAGGGAATACGAGAAGCATTCAAAGTTGTTACTCCTAAAGCTCACATCAGATTTTGTGTGAGACATATATGGGCCAACTTCAAAGTCCAATTCCCAGGCATACTATTCAAAGAAGCCTTCTGGAAAGCAGCTAGGGCATCAACAGAGGTATGCCTTCAATTTACTGTAATAGCATCAACAGAGGTATGCATTCAGTTAAGCTAATACCCTATCTTATCATTATCTAGGCTGAATTTAAGGTTGAAATGAATGGCATCAAATTTTTAAATGCAAGTGCCCAGAACTACTTAGATGAAATAGGAGTCTGTCACTGGAGTAGGCATGCATTCAATGTTAGCTGCAAATCAAACATGTTAACAAACAACATGTGTGAAAGTTTCAACTCTGTCTTAAAGGAGGTTAGGGATAAACCTATATTAACAATGATGGAGTGGATGAGGAGATATGTCATGAAAAGGCATTATGAGAAAAGACAGAGTGTGAAAGGGTATAATAGTATGTTGATGCCTTATGTTGAAAAGTTCCTGAAGTGGGCTGTGGAAGAGGCAAACTGCTGTGATGTGTATGCATCCTCTGAGGAGTCTTTTGAAGTTGAGTACATGAGCAACCAGTTTGTAGTGGAATTGCCATCTCAGACATGTACTTGTGGTCATTGGCAGTTGTGTGGACTTCCATGTCAACATGCAATTGCTGTCATCCATCATCAAAGAGACACCTATGAAGACTATGTTCATGAGGAGAATTAGGCCATAACAAGAAAAGTTGCAAGAACCCACCAAAGACTGCACTGAGCCAGCCAAGACCCACCACTGAGTGGACTAATAAAATGAGGGCTTCAATTGACAAGAGAAAGGCAAAAAAACGACATGATGCTGAGGTACTTCAATTTATAGCATCTGGCAGCTATTCAAATCCACATCAACCAAGCCAAACATCAACTGATGGAGGCAGTCAACCAGAAAACCGTTTTAGGAGACAGAGGGGTAGGAGACAATAATTTCCTATTTACTTTTCATGTTTAGAAACCGAAGTATGTAGTATGAATGATGCAATCCGACAACATTGTTTCCTTTTGTCCAATGTATGAAACATTTTCGTATTATGAATGAAATTTCGTGTTCAACAACATTGTTTTCCATTACTTCCAATAACATTCAAGTTTCATAAATACTTAATGGCAGAATATGCCTACATTTGAAAATGGCATGTTCTGCCTACACTTGGGTAAAAAAAAAGAGCATAAAATGCTTACACTAATAAGATACGAACAAGCAGACGGAACGTACATACATACTAGGTACGTAAATTAATCAACAACAACACAACAATGGCTAAACAAAGAACATAAAATGCCTTAGACTTCATGCCATGGACCATTACTTCTTGAACTGGGATATCCGTCTCTCTTTCAAGATCGATGATTTTTTTCCTAAGCAAACCATTCTCAGCTTTCAGTTTTTCATTTTTCTCCACCAAATGGGAATTTTCAATCTTTAACAAATTAGCCTCGCTGAACAAAATTTCCTTATCCAACAAAACTTCATTGATGACATTTTTCTGCCACTCAAGTTGCTCACCATCTAGCCACCTCCAGAAATTACAATGACGGAATTTGCAGGTCATGAAACGTATTCCTGGGTTGTCCCGAGTCCATGACTTGTTAATTGCGGGTGGAATACGACAGTGACACTTTAAGTTAGTTTGTCTATTACCTTCCATTTCTTGTTTTACAACAAAATTAAAAAGGCACGAAATCATTAACATTAATAAAAATGAAGGTTTTCAGAATCAAATAGAAGAGAAACAGAAAATAATGAAGATACGAAAAATAATTAAAACAGATGAACACATACCTTAGGGGAAATTGAAATTGAAGAGGAAAAGGAAGGAAAGAACTAAAGAAGATGAAGATTAATGCAAGGAAAGGGGACTGCGTTTTATGGGAGGGGGAAGAAAGAAGAAGAGTTAAATAACAGGGAAGGGGGTAGTTTAGGTATAAAAAATATAACTTTAGGAGGGAAATTTAAATTTCACGTCTTTAATGAGGTTTTCCGGCCATTTGGTATTGATTTTGTTGACGGAGTTAGTTTTAGGGTAGTGATTACGAAGGTTTTATTAAGTAGGTAGTGATTGTGAAAATGGGTACTTATGTTGGTAGTGATTATCAATTTCCCCTAATTTATAATTACTAATATATAAAATCGTCATTTCATTAATCGTCAATACGATTTACAACAATTGTAACAATAAACAACCCGATTAATTCTAATTACGATATTTCATAAATATCGTTTAATACTTAACAATTGACACGTTTCAATTTCAAACATAAATCTTACATTAAGATTTAACTTCTGATTTCTCGATATACGAATTTAAGGAATCTGATCAACTCGTATCAATATATATTTGATCAGTTTATCAATTAAGGGAATTGTCCTATAGGTGTGACCTAAAGGGATCAACTGACCACCACCGTCATACGACAGTAATGTCAAACTCTAGCTAGCCAATCATTACCGATTAATGTTGGTCAGTTGACTAATATAATTTCGTATCATCCCTTGCGCATTCTCGTCATGAGATTTAATTACGTGATCGCACTATTGTTGAGGACACATTTCCCAACACTTAAGTGCACAGGACCACAAAACCTAATCTCTCTCACCAAGTGGATAGGCAAATTGTTAAGTAATATATTCTATATATGTAAAATATTGTTTTATATTTTAATGATGACAAGTCTAAATAATTATGTTTTATATGCATATGCGTGTAATCGTGCGTTTAAGTGTACATTTTATTATAGAGCGAAGATCGTAGCTTAATAAAAGTATAAAATTCAATCGAAGATTAAAGAAAGATCAAGCTTATGTCAAATGTCAAGTCTTTTTGAAGATTTACAAGGCAAAAGTTTTTATTACTATATCAAGAGTTCTTAATTTATAGGTTCTACCTATAACTATCGAAGAAATGATATTTGCGTTAAATAAATCAAAGCGTAAAGATTTATGCGTGCTATTAATATATTATTATATATTAATTTAGTTATCTTAAAAACGGTTTTAAAATAGAAATATTCTTTAGTTAACAAGAATTAAAGTATTTATCTTATGAGGTAAATATTAATTCTAATACGCTAAGGATTTTAATTTAACCGTTATTGTCAAAATCTAATCTCCTAGGAAAACGTGCTTCGAAAACTATGTCTCAAAGAACGTGTCATTTGAAACGTGCATGGGAAGTGTGCTTTGGGAAGCGGGTCGAGTATGCCTCACGTTTCTCTACACAAACACGTTTCAAATTATCTTTATGGTAATTAAAATAAACAATATGTGTTTATTTAATTTATTTAAAGATTAACTAGGATTTGATTAAGGATATAATTATTATATCTTGACAAGAATTAGGAATTGACTTTAATTAGGATACTATATGTTATGATATAAGATGTTTCCTAAATCAAATAGGTTTTTGGAAATATTATCTTATATCTTAAATTAATATTATCTTACTAGAGTCCTTTCCTAAAACAAATAAGATTAAGTTTTAAATGTTACCTAGAATATGTATTCTAGATAAAGTAATATTCCTAAACTATTTAGGATTAAACCTAGGTCTAAATTACTATATATATACATCATATTTAACGTCCTAGACCACATAATACACAAGCCTCACGCAAATCAAGAAGTAACGAACGTAATCTCTCATACGTCTCGTTTTCCGTGCCAATCATTGTCAAATCTAGTAATCAAGACTACAAGCTTTTAAAGAAAGTTCTCACACATACAAGATCATTGAAACGCAAGAAATTGTTGAAAACTTTATCTTATTTACTTAAGATAAGATTCGAGTATTTAACGGTACTCATTGTAAGCAAGTATTTAACGGTACTTGTCGTAGCTAGATATTTTACGGTATCTAGATTGAGTTACAACTAACTTCAAAGTTGTACGAGTTGGGTTGATAAAATTGTAATCCGGAGAAAGTACTAATTTTATTAATCGAGAATAGTGGACGTAGGTTTCGATTTTTGAAATTGAACCACTTCAAAAGATCGTGTCTCCTTTACTTTATCATTCTTACTCGTTACTTGCTATTACTTCATTTCAACAATCAACATCAAAGAAAAATCGAAAAAGTTGACATACTCAATCCAACCCCCCCCCCCCCCCTTCTTGAGTATATCTAGGTCAATAGACTCTTCAATTGGTATCAGAGCCTCGTGCTCTTGAAAGCCTTACAGCTTGAGATTGATCCTTCTATTGATTCTTAATGGATTCTAAACACTTTAAGTGTCCTATCTTCGATGGAAAGAACTACAGCTTGTGGAAGAACATGATGACCCATTACGTTAAAGGATGTGACTGGGAATGCTGGAAAATAATTCAAACTAGACCAAGAAAGATCTTGGTTGCATCTGCAAATGGAACCACATATGAGAAATCAGAAAGTAACTATGTGGAAGTTGATTACAAGATTACTGAGAAAACTTCAAAAGCCATGAGTCTACTTCAAAATGGTATGATTACTTCTGAATTTGATCGCTTCTCTTCTTGTAATTCAGCTAAAGAAATATGGGCTGGGCTAGAACTTGCCTACGAAGGTACCTCCGCAGTCAGGAAACATCCTATAGACCTGCTTATTCAACGGTATGAGCTTTTCATTGTGGAAAAGAATGAATCGATTGATAGCATGTCTGCACGATTCTCTTGCATACTTAATGAACTGCGGAACCTTGGTAGGAAGTATGATTCTGAGGGCATAGTCAGAAAGGTCCTTAGAAGCCTTACCAAAAAGTGGCAACCTAAAGTCACAGCAATTGAAGAATCTCGTGATCTCTCGACCGTGACTTATCAAGAACTGATTGGATCTCTAATGGCTCATGAGATCATGTTGAATAGAGATGATGATGATCATCCTAAAAACTAAAACATTGCCTTACAAGCCTCTACAAGCGAAGAATGCGAACCTGAACTGGAAGATGAAACAGTTCTACTCGCAAGACGCTTTAAAAGGGCAGTCTTCAAAGGCAGATTTACCAAATCAAACAATAAAACAAATGACAAGAAAAAGAATGACTCTAAGCAAACCTTCTTCAAACGAGGGTGCTTTAAATGTGGTGATCAAGGACATATGATCAAGGACTGTCCAAGCTGGGACAAAATTAAAGACAAATCCAAACGAGATAAGACCAAGACTGAATTCAAGAAGGTTATGCTCGCATCTTGCTGGGGAGAATTAGATTCCGAAGATGACGAAGACTCAGAGAAAGAGGAAGTCGCTAACCTGTGCCTAAGCAACATCAGTTTGGATCTAATCTCCGACGATAATGACTCATCACAATTCTGCCTCTATGGAGAATCTGATTCAGAAGATAAAGACCAAGAGGTAAATTTTTTACAGCTTAAGAGTCAAGTTAAAAATTTATCTAAGTCTTCATTAATTAATTATTTCGAACAAACCCTACGTAATAACCCGTATTTTTATTACTAAAATATAATTATTTATGCGGTCAACGACAAATAATCGAAATTGTTTGTATGCAAGCAACGTATACACTTGATAAGTTAGACATAAAAGTCCTTGGTGGGGTTCGAAGTAGGGACCTAGGACTTCTAACATTATATTCACCTTATGACGTTAAGGGGGTTCGAACCCCTGATCACTGGCCAGGGAGATATGGGCCTCGGGATTTGTGAATAGGGCAACAACCCATAATGTTGTTTCATAATGAAAACGCAATTGTTTGTGCTGCCACCCTATTTAGACGCCTTACTCTTACCCTAACCCTCATCCTAACCTAAATATGTTCACTCAAAACCCTAGCCGTCACATCATAGAAGGAAAAGAAGTTGTTCACGGTGGTTGTAGGCTAGTATACGGTGGTTCGATTTGGCCTTTAATCTGGTATGTCACCACACGATCCCTATTCGTCTTATAGCTTTCATCACGTAATCTGTAGGTTATAACTCGTCTAATTCTTGTTGTTTCTGCATAAATTCGTAATAGGGCGTGTAGTGAACATATGTAATTTAGTAGGTTGGTGTCGTTGGTTGTTAAAGTGCGTCGTGGAGGGTGGTTGATACGGTGTCAGTAGGTTTTATGTTCGTTCTGTTTTGAACGTGTGTTGTATGCGATTTTATTAAAGGTTTGAGTTGGGGTTCGTGTTTTTTTTTATGTGTCTCGGGTCAGGGAGTCAGGTGGTGGTTGGGAGATGCAGAAGGGGGTAGTCACGGTGATCAGTGGCAGTTGGGTATGGTGGAATAGGAATAGTCGATAGGGTTGTCAGTGTGTTGTTTCATTCTACTGCTGTTCTTTTATTTACTCGTGTACATGAGGGTTTTGGGAATGGTAATACCGTTGACTCGGGAGAGGTCAATACGGTGTAACCACCGTGTCTGCTAAGGTGTGTTAGGGGTGGTGTTGGGTGTTGGAGTCGGTGGTTGTCAAGGTCTGTAAGATGCGTCGAATGGTTGTTGTTTATGGTCGGGTCAGATGGTTACGTGGTGAACCAGGCCTGTTTGGGGCCCTGGTTCATCATGTCGTTGGGAGTCGAAGAGGCTGGTGGGGGTCATGGTGGTAGCAGGCGGTGTAGGGTATAGGTCAGGGCGGTTTCTGGTGGTAGCAGCGGCGTAGCAAGGGAGGTGTGAGGGCTGTTTGGTCGCGGGTTGGTGGTGGTTGATGTCGTGGGTTAGTTGTGTTTATTATTATTATTATTACTTTGTAATTATTATCTTATTATTATTATTATTATTATTATTTTATTGTTATTAATTAGTAATGTTAATATTTAGTGCGGGTTAGAAGTTTTGTGTTTACGGAAAGATTTTTTAGGAAGTTACTATTTTTGAAAGTTACTATATTTAGAAAGTTACTATTTTGGGTAACCTCGTTTGTTGGGAAACTTTCTAAATATAGGAAGTTTCTATAAATAGAATGTGTATGTATATTACGAGATTTAGGGAGTTTTATTAATTATATAATATATGTCTAGGTGGAGGTTTCCGCGTGGAACACTTTTAGTAGCTGTTGCGCACTTGTTGTTATCTTCCGCAGTTTCGAGGTAGGGGAATATCTATGTTGTAATTGTGATCTGACATGAGGATACTTATTATCTGGTTGATATATTTACTTGTGATATATTGTGATTGAATGATTATTGATTATTGTGGAGAACGGGGTTGTGAAATGGGTCTTGTGATATGGGTCTTGTGTTAAGGGACTTGTGATATGGCCATGGGAGGTGTGGTGTGATGGAGATGAAGTGGAGAAATAGATGTTGTGGAGATGGAGGAAATGTATATCGTATTACTTCATGTCTTGTTTATATTACCTACTCGGAAGTGTAAGTCATAAGATGACAAGTGGATCATCACTCGCTAGCTCTCATCGAACCCCGTCCAACCTGCATGTACCTACATACATGACAACATGTACGCCACAATCAGTGGGGAGTGACTAGAGTTCTCCTAGCTACCTTTTGTAACGACACGTAACACAGAAAGCCAAACAGAACACTCCAACATATATAAACATGTGAAGTATATCATTATCACAATAACTGATCTCAAACTATCATGCAATCACTAATGCACGGCTCTCAACCAACTTCGGAAACTATTTGGAAGGAGAGCCGGTTTCCCTACCGGTTGCCCGGTCGGGGGGTCTTTTAGTCCAAACCATTTACGAAACTGACTAAAGAGTCATCCAATGCCTTGGATGAACAATAACAAGGTCGAAGTATCACATTCATCACTATCAACATCTATATCTAACACCGTGTCAACTCTAGGCAAGCAGATAAACTCAACAAGTATAAGGTTCAGCGGTCAACTTAAGACATAACCTATATACCAATCATTCACTAAGTAAAAAGGTTCAGAGGCGACATCTTAACGCATAACCTAGATACCATGTTCACAATATCAAGCAAGGACTCACAGGCGAAAACTCAACGCATGGACCGACTATCAACAAGATACTAGAATCAGAGGCGAAAACTCAACGCATGGACTAGCACTCAATTCACAATCACAAGTAAGGAACTCAGAGGCGAAAACTCAACGCATGTTCCCCTACTACATCATAAGATACTAGACTCAGAGGCGAAAACTCAACGCATGTTCTAGCACAAAACACCTGCACTCCGGGTAAGGTATGATAACCTGACTACCCCGTCGTGCAGTTGCTCTACTCGTCAGACTCAGATGCCAGCTTAAGGCATGTCCTGACGCGATCACTCAAACATGTCTGGACTGAGAGGCGAAAACTCAACGCATGTCCCAGACACGACAATCAAACATGTATGGAGCTCAGAGGCGACACCTTTACGCATACCTCCATACACGACAAACAAACACATATAGGGCTCAGAGGCGACACCTTAACGCATACCCCTATATATGACAAACATTCTACGTACTAAGTTCAGAGGCGACATCTTAACGCATCACTATAAGCATGCACCTTTAAAACTATAGCTTAGTTCTTATCTCTTGTATCACTAACCAACACTTAATTGATCCCGGGAAATATGATGAGGGAGAGCCGGTTTCCCTTTCGGTTACCCGACCGGGGAGTCTCTATCCTCACTCCATTCCCGAACCCAATATAGTGTCGCCCATCCTCCGGGGACCTCAAACACACATCAAAGGTACACGGAACGAGTTTCAAACAAAACCGAATAATCGTTTGAAAGTTATAAGCAAAATAATGAGAACAGGGGCTCTCAGCCGGTCCACCGGCTGGGAGTCCCTTCCCATGCCCAATCACCGTATAAAAATCAGTGAGAATAGGCTCTCTGCCGGTGAACCGTCCGCCGGCCAGCCGGCTGGGAGTCCCTTCCCATAAGCCAAAGTTCAAAAACTGAACACAAGGAGTGACCCTCAGCCGGTTGGCCGGCTGCCTGCCTGCCAGCTAGGAGTTATTTCCCAAACCTTTGCAAACTTTGAAAACGCACAAGAAGGATCCTGAGCATTCAAATGAAGACTCCCCGACTCTGAGCCGGCCGACCGGCTGCCGGTCAGCCTACCGGCTCAGAGTCTGCTGTACGCAATGTAAAACCCCTCGCGAAAGCGGAAAATTAAAACATACAAAGTACTAAAAATGCAGCGGAATTAAAACTTTTTAACATAAACATGCGAGGTGAATTAAATCCTGAAAACTGAAACTGACATAAATAGAAATAGATAAGTATACTGTCTAAGTATCAAAACGCAATATATACAACAGCCTGGGATGGAACATCCCTACAGGCACCAACAAAAACTGTATCAAAACTAAGAGTCTAGCTACTCGATAAATGGGTAAGTCATATGATGACAACAGGATCATCACTCGCTAGCTCTCTCGTGAACCCTGCCAACCTGCATGTACCTACATACATGAAAACATGTACGCCACAATCAGTGGGGAGTGACTAGAGTTCTCCTAGCCACCTTTTGTAACGACACGTAACACAGAAATACAAATAGAACACTCCAACATATATAGACATGTGAAGCATAAACATCTCATCAACTGTTCTCATACTATCACGCAAACTCTAATGCACGGCTCTCAACCAACTTCATAAACCGTTAGGAAGGAGAGCCGGTTTCCCTACTGGTTACCCAGTCGGGGGGTCTTTCAATCCAACTATTTATGAAACCGATCATAGAGTCATCCAATGCCTTGGATGAACAACCACAAAATCAAGTATCAATATCAACATCTATATCTGACTCTATACCAACTCTAGGTAAATAGATAAAACTCAACAAGTATAAGGTTCAGCGGTCAACTTAAGACATAACCTACATACTAATCATTCAGCAAGTGTAAAGGTTCAGCGGTCAACTTAAGACATAACCTAAACACCAAAACATTCAGCAAGCAAAGACTCAGAGGCCAACTTAAGGCATGGACCTACCAATCAGCAAGACACTAGACTCAGCGGCCAACTTAAGGCATAGACTAGCATCCAAAAGTAAAGGACTCAAAGGCCAGCTTAAGACATGTCCCTTCACTACATCACAAGATACTAAACTCAGAGGCTAGCTTAAGGCATGTTCTAGCTGTTGGGGCTGGTGTCCTTGACAATTAAGTACAATGACTTATTAAATCTCTTTAAGGATCACAAGGGCATACTTCTGTATTATTACCAGTTGATCCACGTTTATCAATAACGGTTGGCTTGCTAGATAAGTTTGACGTTATTGTCATACGGATGGCGGTGATCAACTGGTCCCTATACGTCACACCTATAGGACACGTTTGAGAGATGTGAAGGTATGAAAATACAATCACATTTATGCCGGATATGACTAAACAGTTAGTCAGAGGTATTGACTATTAAATTAGTCAATAAGATGTTGAGATTATTATTTAATACGGATTAAATAATTTTAGCTAATACGGATTACATGTTTAATTCGTAAATTAAATATAAACGGTTATATTTAATTAAATATTGTATTCGCGAATTAATATAAACAGTTATATTAATTTAGGTAATTATACAATATCGTATTTTATCAGACCATTATTAATATATCGACTGTATTAATAACTGATAACATGTTACGATTTATAAATAAAACCCGCGAATAAATTATAGCTAAATGGGTCGAATCACGCATTGGAATAAGGTAAGAGTGGAAAGCCCACTCCTACCCGACATCAATTTCGGCCGGCCAAGTGTAGTATATAAGGAGAGTCCTTCTCCTTATATAAAATACTCTTGTTGCACTGTTTAATAAATCTCAAGGTAAAATTAGGGTTTTGAGAATATCTTTTTCCCAAAACTCAGATCTCACATCTAAAACCTCACAAAAGCTCTCCCCATATTGCAAGGCAATTGGAGAGTATTTTCTAGCACACGCGGCATCATCTCAATCAAGTCTTGGGTGCAAGTTATAGGAGGGAATTTACTTTAATTCCTGTTCTTAGGCCATAAGCACAAAGGACCAAAGGTTGAATTCTTTTTCTTATCCTTTTTAATCTTATGACTATAAACACAACTGTATTTTTCATTATAATCCTGCAAGTTTAGGGTGAATACATGCTATATTCCCCACAAGTGGTATCAGAGCCAGGCCATGAAAATTTTACTTTTGTGTTTTTCATAAGTTTATTTAAAAGTTTTTGAAAAATCTCGTTTCTGCCGCCGTGTCGGTCGGTCGACCAGTTATAGCGGTCGGTCGACCGTCCCTGTGTGAGTTTTCTGTTTTTTTTTTTTCAAAACAGTTTCCTTTGTGAGAAATCGTGTTCAGAAACTCGGTTTCGTGTTTTGTGGTCGGTCGACCTGTTTTTCGGGTCGGTCGACCATTCTGCTTTTAAAAAAAAAAAAAAAAAAAAAAAAAAAAAAAAAAAAAAAAAAAATTTTTCGTCAGGTGGTCGGTAGACCTGTTTTTCCGGTCGGTAGACCACCCCTGTAACAGACTCGTTTTTTTTATTTCCGAAAATAACATGTTTTATTTTCACATGGCCTTTAGTAATATACTATATACGGAAATAGTATATTATTAATTTTGTGAAACGGTTCACCCTCGTTTGATACATATTATTTTAAAACGGTTTAAAATAATAGGATTATAAACTTATTAAAATTAAAGTGGTTAAAACGGTATAATCACATAATTTTAATCCTAAAAGGTGGTTTGGTAAAAATTTGTTAATCATAATAACAGTATTATGTCATGTATGGATTTTAATTTAGTTGATGCATTTTATTTATCGTCTTGTGAATGCCTTGAATGCTTTCAATAACGTATTTAATTTTTGCAAACGGTTGTAACTTAGTGTGGCCTTAGAAGATTGTGTTACCGTAATGATGGGACACGATCTTGCTTGTAATTTTGAGATCTTGAATCTCCGTTTTGGGTTTTTGCCATGTAATTACTTTTGTATGTAAATTAGAATGTATCTAGGATTACTTTTGTAATTTAAATGAGTAATTTTGTGAAGACCAAAGACAAGACAGAGACCGGATGCTCACTCCCGCTGCAAGGACCAAGATGGAACATCAAGACAAGCTTCTAGGGTCCAACAGTGGATTCCAAGTTGTTTTCTGTTTATTTTGGTAGGATAGGCCACACTAGGACTTTTATTTACGTTTATTGCATTTATCTTTACGCTTTCATCGATAATAGCTTGCATCATATTCCGCCTAAAAACCAAACCACCTATATCATGCCTGAAAACTGACTCATGTAGAGGTTACGCGTTAGTTTTCTGTGACAATACAGATGTCACATGTCAATTGCAAAGCCATCACTTTATTTAATTCATTCACGCATTTGCTAGATATTAGTTCACTTAATATGAATAAATAAAAGTTGATGGGGTCTTCCTCGTATAACCAAAAATTGAGATTAGTCTTTATAAATCAGCCTCCCATGAATCCCTTCTTCGTCGGTAGGCATAATATGACCCCTTCTACGTCGGGTAAGTGGGAACAGATGATTTATTTTATCTCAACATCATGGTCACTCGATAATATTCCAGTGATTGAGATGGACTAATAGATAGGATTTACGGAAATCTATCGACCAAGAGTTCCAACGATTGGAATTAGCCAAACTGTGGGCTTATCAATATACGGAAATTGAGTCTTGGGATCGTTTATATAATTCTTGAGGGAGATCAATTATATAAATGCATGAGTCTACGAGTTTAAATTCAATTTAATATAGACTTAAATCACAACAATAAGTTGCTTATATGGTTTTGTTTTATCTTCTTTCAGTGTAGAACACGTTCATTAAAACTGCTGTAAAACTAAAATGGCTGGTGAAGACCCAATGCCAAGTGCCAAGCTAGCACGTGAATCCTGGCTAAAAGCCTTCATGGACTCCATGAATCAGTCAACTAGACTGAGGAATGATGGGTCAAACTTCTCTGACTGGGAGGCAGCACTACGGAATGCTGCCATTGCTGACGGAAAGCTTAAGTTTTTAACTGAGCCCATTCCGGCACACCCAGGAACTGGAGCTAGAGCCAACGATGTTCGCGCTCATAGCGACTTCGTCATGGAAGCAGGTGCGATAAAGAACGTACTCATCTATGCAATGGAATCTAATTTGCAAAGACGCTTCATAACCCATGGTGCAAACAAGATTTTCACCACGCTCACTAACGAATTCTCCAAGGCTCCGAGAATCGTTTCTTATGAGCATACCTGTCGCTTCTTTGAGGCGAAACTCCAGAAGGGCCAAGCTGTTAGCCCACATATTCTCAACATGATTGAGAATATCGAGAAACTGGAGACCCTAAACTGCAAGATCAGTGAGAACATCATCGTTGATCGCATGCTTCATTCGCTTCATGATGGGTTCGCCCTCTTTAGGGCCAACTACTACATGAACGACATGAAGAAGACTCCCCATGAGCTCCACTCCCTTCTCGTACAGACTGAGAAGGATCTAAAGTTGAGTGGGAGTCTAAAGCAGGATGTTCTCATGATCTCAAGTAAGGGAAAAGGTAAAGGGAAGGCTAAAGCTCAGGGCGACCTAGCGGTAGGTAGGCCCAGGTTCAAGAAACCAGGATTTACTAAGAGTGGGCCAGGTGAGTCAAGCAACTCACAGGGCAAAACAAAGAGCATGGATACTAGCATGGAATGTCACCATTGCCACAAGACTGGGCATTGGAGGCGCTCATGCCACGTGTATCGTGAGGACATTAAGGCAGGCCGCGTTACTCCTGTTGGTATGTCTTCTTCTTCTTTTATTCACATGATTGAGATTAACCATGCAAGTTACGGAACTTGGGTACTAGATACTGGTTGTGGTTCTCATCTATGTAATCATGTGCAGGGCCTCCGAAACCAAGAACCCCTAATCAAGGGTGAGGTTGACCTGCGTGTCGGGAATGGAGCACGTGTTGCTGCAATCTCGAGGGGAACATACGTAATCCAGCTTCCAAGTGGATTCGAGTTATTTTTATATAACTGTTATTATGTTCCTAGTTTGTCCAAAAACATTATTTCAGTTTCTGCACTTGACAAACTCGGCTTTTCATTTGTAATAGAGAATAATAGCTGTATTTTCTCCTTACACAATATGATTTATGGCAAGGCAGTTTCCATGAATGGAATTTATGTTTTAGATCAAACCACCGAGATATTACATGTGAATAATAAAAGAATAAAGGTAGGTGACAAAGATCAAACTTACCTATGGCATTGTCGTATGGGACACATAAATGAGAAACGCGTAAAACAGCTCATACAGAATGGAGCTATTTCGCCCTTTGATTTCGAATCATATGGCACGTGTGAATCATGTCTCATCGGCAAAATGACTCGTATTTCCTTCAAAGGTGTTGGAATGCGCGCTGCCGACCTATTAGGACTCATACATACGGACGTATGTGGCCCTATGTCGATCAACGCACGAGATGGCTATAGGTATTTCATCACTTTCACGGATGATTTGAGTAGATATGGCTATGTCTACTTAATGAAGCACAAAAGTGAATCCTTTGACAAGTTCAAAGAATACCAGAATCGGGTACAGAACCAGCTGGGTAGAAAGATTAAAGCACTACGCTCGGATCGTGGTGGTGAGTATCTTTCACGCGAGTTTGATCAACACCTAAAAGACTGTGGGATCGTGCTACAGTTGACTCCACCTGGAACACCACAATTAAATGGTGTGTCCGAACGGAGAAATCGAACTTTACTTGATATGGTTCGATCCATGATGAGTCACACCGTTGTGCCTGATTCATTGTGGGGCTATGCTCTTTTGTCGGCCGCTCTAATACTTAACCGAAGTCCGTCTAAAGCTGTTGACAAGACTCCATTCGAGTTATGGAAGGGAACGGTCCCTAACTTGTCCTTTATTCGGGTTTGGGGCTGCGAGGCTTATGTCAAGTGGAGACACGAGGATAAGCTCGGCCCGCGATCGGTCAAGACATACTTTATAGGCTATCCAAAGGGAACGTTTGGTCATTACTTCTACTCGCCTACCGAACAACGTGTTTTTGTTGCGGCTAGTGCGACGTTCTTAGAGAAAGAATTTCTCGAGAACAAGTCGAGTAATAGAACCTTCGAGTTATCGGAGGTTCAAGAACCAACTACCGAGCAACCATTGGAGGAAACAGTACCTTCAACCGAGGCTGCGGTAGATATCCCTGAGGAACCTAGGAGGTCAGGAAGAGTCTCTATTCCACCGGACAGATACATTAGTATGGTCGAGGAACACGATACAGATGACGTCTTACTCCTAGAGGGTAATGAACCCACAACCTATAAAGGTGTCATGACCAGTTCTGACTCAAAGCTATGGCTAGAAGCCATGCAATCCGAGATGGACTCCATGTATGAGAACAACGTGTGGGATCTTGTGGACCTACCTGCAAAGGTACGTCCCCTTCAATGCAAATGGCTTTACAAGATAAAGCATGCCGTGGAAGGACAACAAGATATCCACAAGGCTAGACTAGTTGCTAAAGGTTTCACTCAAGTGCCAGGCTTGCACTATGATGAGATCTTTGCACCCGTAGTCATGCTACGTTCCATTCGGATTATCTTAGCGATCGCCGCATTTCATGACTATGAAATATGGCAAATGGACGTTAAAACCGCCTTCTTAAACGGTTATTTGGAGGAAGAGTTGTACATGATACAACCCGAGGGTTTTATCGATCCAGCACATCCTAAGAAAGTTTGCAAGCTTAAGCGTTCCATCTATGGACTTAAGCAAGCATCGCGGAGTTGGAATCATCGCTTCGACCAAGTGATAAAAGAGAATGGGTTCATTCGATCAGTCGAGGAACCATGTCTCTATATCAAGTCGAGTGGGAGTAAGATTGTATTCCTAGTACTGTATGTCGATGACATACTCTTGATTGGGAATGACATACCTCTCTTATCTTCGGTTAAATCATGGTTGAAAAACCATTTCCAGATGAAAGATCTGGGAGAGGCACAAAGAATTTTGGGCATCCGTATCTACAGGGATAGATCACGACGGATGTTGTCTCTCAGTCAGGAATCTTATATAGAGAAGATTCTGGAGAGATTCAGCATGACGAACTCCAAGAAGGGGTTCCTTCCTATGACTCCTGGGCTTCACTTGAGCAAGACTCAAGAAGCTAAGTCAGTGGAAGAGAAAGAGCGCATGAGTCGGATTCCTTATGCTTCGGCAATAGGATCGATCATGTATGCCATGATATGCACACGTCCTGACGTTGCATATGCATTGAGTATGACAAGTCGATTCCAAGCTCATCCAGGTGAACAACACTGGATGGTCGTGAAAAACATTCTTAAGTACCTACGGAGGACTAAAGATTGGGGATTGACTTATGGAGGCGACTCAACGCTCTGCGCCACGGGTTACGCAGATGCTAGCTTCCAAACAGATCGAGATGACTCGAAATCTCAGTCTGGATTTGTCTTTACTCTTAATGGCGCTGCTGTCAGCTGGAAAAGTTCTAAACAGAGTGTTACAGCAGATTCTACGACTGAGTCCGAGTACTATGCCGCCTCAGAAGCAGCTAAGGAAGCAATATGGATGCGTCAATTCTTACAAGGACTATCAGTAGTGCCTAGTTCGAATGACCCAATCACCGTCTATTGTGACAATAGCGGTGCCATCTTCCAAGCTAAGGAGCATAAGTCTAGCAGCAAGGCTAGGCATGTACAACGGAAAGCTCATCTAATCAGAGATTACGTGGAGCAAAAGGAGATTTTTATTGAAAAGATCGCTACGGATGACAACATAGCCGATCCTCTCACAAAAGCATTACCACGTGATAAGCATGAAGGGCACATTCATTCCATGGGAATTGGATGTGTTCCTAAGTTGTAGTACTCTTTTATGAATTCATGTAATAATTCATTTTCTCGTGTACTCTATTCAACCTTATTGTTATGATATAAAATGTTTTGTTTCTCATGTGGAATTGTACGCCAATTTTGAACACCACAAAGTGAACTGATTAACATTACATCGTTTTGGTCCTTGATTACCCACTTGAGCTGATAACTCAGGTAATCATTTTGTGACGTTGGTTGATGGTGGGTTCAACGAGCCATAAGTCACGTGGATGACTGACCAATCACAAAGGCGAGTTATACGGATATCTCGTAGGACACCCCGTGACAACGTTATGGAGTCCTAAATGTTTTATAACATTGGGTGCCAGGTCGTGGATAGGACCTCCATAGTGTTCCTTAGAGTCGAGTCTTTTGACTTTCAACTGTTTCTTGAGATTAAGACAGATTTTGGGTAACTTTGGTTTCTTTCCCACGGTCACCGTAACAGGGGCCAAGAGGATTTTTTCTGGGTTATTTCATGCTGGGCGATATCGGCAGGATTCGAGTTGAGGGAAATATCCAAACCCTTATCAGGATTTTATCATTTCTCAGGGCCACTCGAGGAGTAGTAACTGAAATGCATGGCCATGCTCGAATACAGATTCGTTTTATCAGTTAAGTTACTCTCTAGTCGGGGAAACCACTCTTGATAGAGATCGCTTGTGAGATACGACCTTTGCGAATACGGATTTGCAAATTGTCTTACATTGAGTGGGAGAAATTTTAAAAGGATATGAGATTCGGTTATCGCACCTACACTTGTACGGACAAGTGGGAGTTTGTTGGAGCTTGTGTCCTCCACATGTAGTGTGATAACGTCATTGCACATACCCTTGTACGGACAAGTGGGAGATTGTTGGGGCTGGTGTCCTTGACAATTAAGTACAATGACTTATTAAATCTCTTTAAGGATCACAAGGGCATACTTCTGTATTATTACCAGTTGATCCACGTTTATCAATAACGGTTGGCTTGCTAGATAAGTTTGACGTTATTGTCATACGGATGGCGGTGATCAACTGGTCCCTATACGTCACACCTATAGGACACGTTTGAGAGATGTGAAGGTATGAAAATACAATCACATTTATGCCGGATATGACTAAACAGTTAGTCAGAGGTATTGACTATTAAATTAGTCAATAAGATGTTGAGATTATTGTTTAATACGGATTAAATAATTTTAGCTAATACGGATTACATGTTTAATTCGTAAATTAAATATAAACGGTTATATTTAATTAAATATTGTATTCGCGAATTAATATAAACATTTATATTAATTTAGGTAATTATACAATATCGTATTTTATCAGACCATTATTAATATATCGACTGTATTAATAACTGATAACATGTTACGATTTATAAATAAAACCCGCGAATAAATTATAGCTAAATGGGTCGAATCACGCATTGGAATAAGGTAAGAGTGGAAAGCCCACTCCTACCCGACATCAATTTCGGCCGGCCAAGTGTAGTATATAAGGAGAGTCCTTCTCCTTATATCAAATACTCTTGTTGCACTGTTTAATAAATCTCAAGGTAAAATTAGGGTTTTGAGAATATCTTTTTCCCAAAACTCAGATCTCACATCTAAAACCTCACAAAAGCTCTCCCCATATTGCAAGGCAATTGGAGAGTATTTTCTAGCACACGCGGCATCATCTCAATCAAGTCTTGGGTGCAAGTTATAGGAGGGAATTTACTTTAATTCCTGTTCTTAGGCCATAAGCACAAAGGACCAAAGGTTGAATTCTTTTTCTTATCCTTTTTAATCTTATGACTATAAACACAACTGTATTTTTCATTATAATCCTGCAAGTTTAGGGTGAATACATGCTATATTCCCCACACTAGCATCAAACATCTGCACTCCGGGCAAGGTGTCAGTTCCTTAGCTACCCCGTTGTGCAGCTGCTCTACTCGTCACACTCAGAGGCCAACTTAAGGCATGTTCCAACGCGATCACAATCAAACATGTCTGGACTCAGAGGCCAGCTTAAGGCATGTCCCAGACACGACAAACATACACATATGGAGCTCAGAGGCCAGCTTAAGGCATATCCCCATATATGACAAACAACTCACGTATTAATCTCAGAGGCCAGCTTAAGTCATACCTTAATACGCATCAATACAATATCATCAAAGTCTATGAACTAAACTATAGTTCTATTTTTTTTTAACTTCTAATCAACACTTAATTGACCCCGGGAACTAAGTTGAGGGAGAGCCGGTTTCCCTTTCGGTTACCCGACCGGGGGGTCTCTATCCTCTCTCCATTCCCGAACCCAATATAGTGTCGCCCATTCTCCGGGGACCTCAAATACATATCAAAGATACAAGGAACGAGTTTCAATCAAAAACGATTAACCATCTAAAAGTTATGAACGAAAACAAAATGAAAACAAGCTACAGGGGTTCCCAGCCAGTCGGCAGGCAGCCGGCCTACCGGCTGGCAACCCAACTCAGCCTCCTCTTTCTTTAAAACCAAACAGCCCAAAAGGACTCCCAACCGGTCCGCAGGCAGCCGGCCTACCGGCTGGGAACCCAATCCCAACATACGCGCTATATACAAATGAGGTTGCCAGCCGGTTGGCAGGCGGCCGGTCTACCGGCTGGTACCTCATTCCCTACCCTTTACAATCATGCGCAAAACAACACAAAGAGGCTACCAGCCGGTCGGCTGGCAGCTCAAACTTAGCTTCTTTCAAAACCCGCAAAAATAACACATAGCCTTCCCAGCCGGTCGACCGGCGGCCGGTCGGTCGACTGGCTCAGAGAGCCTGTCGCCAAAAATCGCGTTTCCAGCCCTTTGCAAAACTCAATAATTCGATACCAATTCTTAAAAATTGCTGCATGTAAGATTTACCCAACATCACAAATCACTCAATAACACTAACTAACAGCAACAAACCCATAACAATCCTCAATACGATTATACAAAGTATCCGTCGCAAAACATGAAATTTCTGAAAATTGCTTATGAACATGTGAAACATCAACAAGGCATGAATTCATCACATAAGAACATTCCTAAACATGTTACTAAGTCCATTAATCATCAAACCTTAACAAAAATCAGAAACAATAACAAGAACACATCAAAACTTGCTATTTTAACAAAAAGTCTGAGTTACTCGTAATTGTCACCTCATAAGCAATCCGGCTCAAAGATCTTCCTCTAAGATGAAGCTATCCACTTCCGGGTCGTCCAAGTCCACGCCTACAAGCACGAAAACGAGATTAAGGGGCTGAAAGTCGAATCTTACAAAAACAGTCCGAAATTCGAAGTGAAGGATTTGAAAAACGAAAATGATAGATGGCTTGCAAATTAAATGAGGATTCCGAAAATGTTATTATTACCTTAATTCGGTAGACGGATGATGAAGAACTAAGCAAAAGAAGATGGATATTAATGGAGGTTTATGAGGAATTGTGTTTACAGTGATATTGTTTGAAGGAGATGAATATGTCGACACATGGGTCTTAAAGGGTTTAAGGAATTGTCCTTTCCGTTTAAAATGAAACGGGTTAGGATACTTGAACGGGTTTTTAAGTTGTGAACTTAAGTTACCAAGTTTGTATTCGTCTTAAGGACTTAAGGTTCTTAAGACGGATCTTACTATTTAATTAAAATACTTTTCGATAATTATTTAAAATATTATTTTACTACTTAAAATAATTAAAACGCTTAAAAATATATTTTCCGAAAATACGGGATGTTACAATCACCCCAAATTCAAAAAGTTTCGTCCTCGAAACTCGAACGAAGATAAATTCTAACTAACTATACCTCAATCGAAAAGAGAAGGATGCGCATCACGCATCGATGCCTCGGTCTCCCACGTCTGCTCCTCAACATCACCGCAACGCCAAAGGATCTTCACTAAAGGCACCACCTTGCTCCTAAGCTTCCTATCCTGACGGTCAAGGATCTTCACGGGACGCTCCTCGAAAGCAAGACTCGGCTCCAAGTTCTCGATCTCTCTAGGCAGAACATGACTCGGGTCACTAACATACTTACGAAGCTGAGTAACATGAAAGACACTATGAACCTTGCCCAAACTAGGAGGCAAGTCCAAACGATAAGCAGCAGCACCAATCCTCTTCACGATCTCAAATGGCCCAATATACTTTGGACTCAACTTGCCCTTAACTCCAAACCTCTTAACGCCCTTCATCGGTGAAACTCTCAAGAAGACTCTGTCACCCACCTCAAACTCGAGAGGTCTACGGCGAACATCAGCATAGGATTTCTGTCGATCCTGTGCGGCCTTCATCCTACCTTTGATAAGCTGAACCTGATCAATCGTAACAGCTAACTGGTCCGGTCCTAGGTCGTGCACGTCACTCGCCTGATCCTAACAGATCGGAGTACGGCACTTCCTACCATATCGAGCCTCGTACGGAGCTATACCAATAGATGAATGGTAACTGGTGTTGTAAAAAAACTCAACCAACGGTAGACACTGCTCCCAAGAACTCTGAAAATCAAGTGCACAAGCACGGAGCAAGTCCTCTAGTGTCCGAATAGTCCTCTCGGACTGTCCATCAGTCGCGGCATGAAAAGCAGTACTCATCAGCAAACGGCTACCCATAGCCTCCTGTAAAGCCTTCCAAAATCAAGAAAAAAACCCCGGATCACGATCGGAAACGATCTCTCTCGGGACACCATTGTAACGGACTATCTCTGCAATATAAGCCCTGGCTAAACGGTCCATATCCCATGTCTCTCTGATAGGCACAAATCTGACACACTTAGTTAGCCTATTAACAATAACCCAAATCGCATCCTTGCCTCCCACAGTCTTAGGCAATGCTGTCACGAAGTCCATCGATATGCACTCCCACTTCCACTGAGGAACGGGAAGCGGCTGTAGCAAACCACCTGGCCTCCTATGCTCTATCTTGACTTGTTGACAAGTCAAGCACCTACTCACGTAATCCAATATGTCTTTCTTCATCCCGGGCCACCAAAATATAAGTCTCAAGTCCTTGTGCATCTTCTCTCCGACCGGATGAACTGAATACGGTGTCAAGTGAGCCTCATCAAGAACCCTCTTCCTCAAATCTGGCACATCTGGAACATACATCCGACCTCGGAACCTAAGGAAACCATCAGCATCAATCACTAAGTCAGGTGCAACTCCACTCGAAATCTTAGCCTCGAACTTCTTGAAATCAGCATCTGAAGGTAAACTCTGGCGAATCTCCCAATATAAGGACGGCTCGGCAGTCATAGCAGCTAACCAATCAAAACCACTACCACCATCTCTAATCTCAGCTTCCGGAACTCGGAACACAACTCATCGGGCAACACTCGCATAGCACTCATCGAATGAGAAGTCTTGCGGCTAAGCGCATCTGCAACTACATTGACCTTACCCTCATGATACAATAACTCAATGTCATAATCCTTAACCAATTCTAGCCAACGTCTCTGTCGCATATTAAGGTCTTTCTGTGTGAAAATGTACTTCAAACTCTTATGATCCGTGAAAATGCGACAATGATATCCAATCAAGTAATGACGCCACATCTTCAAGGCATGAACTGTGGGGAATAAAACGTGTATTCGCCCTTTAATTGCAGGATTATAATGAAAATTACAGTCGTGGATATCGTCATAAGATTAAAAAGCATAAGAAAAGAAGTACAACCTTTAGTCCTCGCGCAAAAGGCCTAAGAACAGGAATTAACACAAATTCCCTCCTATAACTTGCACCCAAGACTTAGAATGAGACGTGGCCGCGTGTGCTAGAAATCCTCTCCAACTGCCTTGCAATATTGGGAGAGCTATTTAGGTTTTTAGATGTGAGATCTAAGGTTTTGGGAGAAGAAAGCTCTCAAAACCCTAATTTTACCTTGAGATTATATTAATCAGTGCAACAAAAGTGCTCTACATAAGGAGAAGTCATCTCCTTATATACTACACTTGGCCGGCCGAATTGGACATAGGGTAGGAGTGGGCTTTCCACTCTTACCTTATTCCAATGCGTGATTCGACCCAATTGCTAAAATATAATTCGCGGGTTTATAATTATAAATCGTAACATGTTATCAGTTATTAATGTAGTCGATATATTAATAACGGTCTGATAAAATACGATATTGTATAATTGCCCAAATTAATATAACTGTTTATATTAATACGCGAATACAATATTTAATTAAATATAACCGTTTATATTTAATTTACGAATTAATCTTGTAATCCGTATTAGCTAAAATTATTTAATCCGTATTAAATAATAATCTCAACATCTTATTGACTAATTTAATAGTCAATACCTCTGACTAACTGTTTAGTCATATCCGGCAAAATGTGACTGTATTTTCATACCTTCACATCTCTCAAATGTGTCCTATAGGTGTGACGTATAGGGACCAGTTGACCACCGCCATCCGTATGACAATAACGTCAAACTTATCTAGCAAGCCAACCGTTATTGATAAACGTGGATCAACTGGTAATAATACTGAAGTATGCCCTTGTGATCCTTAAAGAGATTTAATAAGTCATTGTACTTAATTGTCAAGGACACCAGCCCCAACAATCTCCCACTTGTCCGTACAAGGGTATGTGCAATGACGTTATCACACTACATGTGGAGGACACAAGCTCCAACAAACTCCCACTTGTCCGTACAAGTGTAGGTGCGATAACCGATTCTCATATCCTTTTAAAATTTCTCCCACTCAATGTAAGACAATTTGCAAATCCGCATTCGCAAAGGTCGTATCTCACAAGCGATCTGTATCAAGAGTGGTTTCCCCGACTAGAGAGTAACTTAACTGATAAAACGAATCTGTATTCGAGCATGGCCATGCATTTCAGTTACTACTCCTCGAGTGGCCCTGAGAAATGATAAAATCCTGATAAGGGTTTGGATATTTCCCTCAACTCGAATCCTGCCGATATCGCCCAGCATGAAATAACCCAGAAAAAATCCTCTTGGCCCCTGTTACGGTGACCGTGGGAAAGAAACCAAAGTTACCCAAAATCTGTCTTAATCTCAAGAAACAGTTGAAAGTCAAAAGACTCGACTCTAAGGAACACTATGGAGGTCCTATCCACGACCCGACACCCAATGTTATAAAACATTTAGGACTCCATAACGTTGTCACGGGGTGTCCTACGAGATATCCGTATAACTCGCCTTTGTGATTGGTCACTCAGCCGCGTGACTTATGGCTCGTTGAACCCACCATCAACCAACGTCACAAAATGATTACCTGAGTTATCAGCTCAAGTGGGTAATCAAGGACCAAAACGATGTAATGTTAATCAGTTCACTTTGTGGTGTTCAAAATTGGCGTACAATTCCACATGAGAAACAAAAAATTATATATCATAACAATAAGGTTGAATAGAGTACACGAGAAAATGAATTATTACATGAATTCATAAAAGAGTATTACAACTTAGGAACACATCCAATTCCCATGGAATGAATGTGCCCTTCATGCTTATCACGTGGTAATGCTTTTGTGAGAGGATCAGCTATGTTGTCATCCGTAGCGATCTTATCAATGAAAATCTCCTTTTGCTCCACGTAATCTCTGATTAGATGAGCTTTCCGTTGTACATGCCTAGCCTTGCTGCTAGACTTATGCTCCTTAGCTTGGAAGATGGCACCGCTATTGTCACAATAAACGGTGATTGGGTCATTCGAACTAGGCACTACCGAGAGTCCTTGTAAGAATTGACGCATCCATATTGCTTCCTTAGCTGCTTCCGAGGCGGCATAGTACTCGGACTCAGTCGTAGAATCTGCTGTAACACTTTGTTTAGAACTTTTCCAGCTGACAGCAGCGCCATTAAGAGTAAAAACGAATCCAGACTGAGATTTCGAGTCATCTCGATCCGTTTGGAAGCTAGCATCTGCGTAACCCATGGCGCAGAGCGTCGAGTTGCCTCCGTAAGTCAATCCCCAATCTTTAGTCCTCCGTAGGTACTTAAGAATGTTTTTCATAGCCATCTAGTGTTGTTCACCTGGATGAGCTTGGAATCGACTTGTCATACTCAATGCATATGCAACGTCAGGACGTGTGCATATCATGGCATACATGATCGATCCTATTGCCGAAGCATAAGGAATCCGACTCATGCGCTCTTTCTCTTCCAATGACTTAGCTTCTTGAGTCTTGCTCAAGTGAAGCCCAGGAGTCATAGGAAGGAACCCTTTCTTGGAGTTCGTCACGCTGAATCTCTCCAGAATCTTCTCTATATAAGACTCCTGACTGAGAGACAACATCCGTCGTGATCTATCCCTGTAGATACGGATGCCCAAAATTCTTTGTGCCTCTCCCAGATCTTTCATCTGGAAGTGGTTCTTCAACCATGCTTTAACCGAAGATAAGAGAGGTATGTCATTCCCAATCAAGAGTATGTCATCGACATACAGTACTAGGAATACAATCTTGCTCCCACTCGACTTGATATAGAGACATGGTTCCTCGACTGATCGAATGAACCCACTCTTTTATCACTTGGTCGAAGCGATGATTCCAACTCCGTGATGCTTGCTTAAGTCCATAGATGGAACGCTTAAGCTTGCAAACTTTCTTAGGATGTGCTGGATCGATAAAACCCTCGGGTTGTATCATGTACAACTCTTCCTCCAAATAACCGTTTAAGAAGGCGGTTTTAACGTCCATTTGCCATATTTCATAATCATGAAATGCGGCGATCGCTAAGATAATCCGAATGGAACGTAGCATGACTACGGGTGCAAAGATCTCATCATAGTGCAAGCCTGGCACTTGAGTGAAACCTTTAGCAACTAGTCTAGCCTTGTGGATATCTTGTTGTCCTTCCACGGCATGCTTTATCTTGTAAAGCCATTTGCATTGAAGGGGACGTACCTTTGCAGGTAGGTCCACAAGATCCCACACGTTGTTCTCATACATGGAGTCCATCTCGGATTGCATGGCTTCTAGCCATAGCTTTGAGTCAGAACTAGTCATGGCACCTTTATAGGTTTTGGGTTCATTACCCTCTAGGAGTAAGACGTCATCTGTATCATGTTCCTCGACCATACCAATGTATCTGTCCGGTGGAATAGAGACTCTTCCTGACCTCCTAGGTTCCTCAGGGATATCTACCGCAGCCTCGGTTGAAGGAACTGTTTCCTCCAATGGTTGCTCGGTAGTTGGTTCTTGAACCTCCGATAACTCGAAGGTTCTACTACTCGACTTGTTCTCGAGAAATTCTTTCTCTAAGAACGTCGCACTAGCCGCAACAAAAACACGTTGTTCGGTAGGCGAGTAGAAGTAATGACCAAAAGTTCCCTTTGGATAGCCTCTAAAGTATGTCTTGACCGATCGCGGGCCGAGCTTATCCTCGTGTCTCCACTTGACATAAGCCTCGCAGCCCCAAACCCGAATAAAGGACAAGTTGGGGACCGTTCCCTTCCATAATTCGTATGGAGACTTGTCAACAGCTTTAGACGGACTTCGGTTAAGAATTAGAGCGGCTGACAAAAGAGCATAGCCCCACAATGAATCAGGCACAACGGTGTGACTTATCATGGATCGAACCATATCAAGTAGAGTTCGATTTCTCCGTTCGGACACACCATTTAATTGTGGTGTTCCAGGTGGAGTCAACTGTAGCACGATCCCACAGTCTTTAAGGTGTTGATCAAACTCGTGTGAAAGATACTCACCACCACGATCCGAACGTAGTGCTTTAATCTTTCTACCCAGCTGGTTCTGTACCCGATTCTGGTATTCTTTGAACTTGTCAAAGGATTCACTTTTATGTTTCATCAAGTAGACATAGCCATATCTACTCAAATCATCCGTGAAAGTGATGAAATACCTATAGCCTTCTCGTGCGTTGATCGACATAGGGCCACATACGTCCGTATGTATGAGTCCTAATAGGTCGGCAGCGCGCATTCCAACACCTTTGAAGGAAATACGAGTCATTTTGCCGCTGAGACATGATTCACACGTGCCATATGATTCGAAATCAAAGGGCGATATAGCTCCATTCTGTATGAGCTGTTTTACGCGTTTCTCATTTATGTGTCCCATACGACAATGCCATAGGTAAGTTTGATCTTTGTCACCTACCTTTAATCTTTTATTATTCACATGTAATATCTCGGTAGTTTGATCTAAAACATAAATTCCATTCATGGAAACTGCCTTGCCATAAATCATATTGTGTTAGGAGAAAATACAGCTATTATTCTCTATTACAAATGAAAAGCCGAGTTTGTCAAGTGCAGAAACTGAAATAATGTTTTTGGACAAACTAGGAACATAATAACAGTTATATAAAAATAACTCGAATCCACTTGGAAGCTGGATTACGTATGTTCCCTTCGAGACTGCAGCAACGCGTGCTCCATTCCCGACTCGCAGGTCCACCTCACCCTTGATTAGGGGTTCTTGGTTTCGGAGGCCCTGCACATGATTATATAGATGAGAACCACAACCAGTATCAAGTACCCAAGTTCCGCAACTTGCATGGTTAATCTCAATCATGTGAATAAAAGAAGAAGAAGACATACCAAAAGGAGTAACACGGCCTGCCTTAATGTCCTCGCGATACACGGGGCATGAGCGCCTCCAATGCCCAGTCTTGTGGCAATGGTGACATTCCATGCTTGTATCCTTGCTCTTTGTCTTGCCCTGTGAGTTGCTCGACTCACCTGGCCCACTCTTAGCAAATCCTGGTTTCTTGAACCTGGGCTTACCTACTGCTAGGTCGCCCTGAGCTTTAGCCTTCCCCTTACCCTTTCCCTTACTGGCGATCATGAGAACATCCTGCTTCAAGCTCCCACTTAACTTTAGATCCTTCTCAGTCTGTACGAGAAGGGAGTGGAGCTCATGAGGAGTCTTCTTCATGTCGTTCATGTAGTAGTTGGCCCTAAAGAGGGCGAACCCATCATGAAGCGAATGAAGCATACGATCAACGATTATGTTCTCACTGATCTTGCAGTTTAGGGTCTCCAGTTTCTCGATATTCTCAATCATGTTGAGAATATGTGGGCTAACAGCTTGGCCCTTCTGGAGTTTCGCCTCAAAGAAGCGACAGGTATGCTCATAAGAAACGATTCTCGGAGCCTTGGAGAATTCGTTAGAGAGCGTGGTGAAAATCTTGTTTGCACCACGGGATATGACGCGTCTTTGCAAATTTGATTCCATTGCATAGATGAGTACGTTCTTTATCGCACCCGCTTCCATAACGAAATCGCTATGAGCGCGAATTTCGTTGGCTCTAGCTCCAGTTCCTGGGTGTGCCGGAATGGGCTCAGTTAAATACTTAAGCTTTCCGTCAGCAATGGCAGCATTCCGTAGTGCTGCCTCCCAGTCAGAGAAGTTTGACCCATCATTCCTCAGTCTGGTTGACGGATTCATGGAGTCCATGAAGGCCTTTAGCCAGGATTCACGTGCTAGCTTGGCACTTGGCATTGGGTCTTCACCAGCCATTTTAGTTATACAGCAGTTTTAATGAACTTGTTCTACACTGAAAAAGAAGATAAAACAAAATCATATAAGCAACTTATTGTGGTGATTTAAGTCTATATTAAATTGAATGTAAACTCGTAGACTCAAGCATTTATATAATTGATCTCCCTCAAGAATTATATAAATGATCCCAAGACTCAATTTCTGTATATTGATAAGCCCACAGTTTGGCTAATTCCAATCGTTGGAACTCTTGGTCGATAGATTTCCGTATATCCTATCTTATTAGCCCATCTCAGTCACTAGATATTATCGAGTGACCATGATGTTGAGATAAAATAAATCATCTGTTCCCACTTACCCGACGTAGAAGGGGTCATATTATGCCTACCGACGAAGAAGGGATTCATGGGAGGCTGATTTATAAAGACTAATCTCAATTTTTGGTTATACGAGGAAGACCCCATCAACTCTTATTTATCCATATATAAGTGAACTAAAAACTAGCATATGCGTGAATGAATTAAATAAAGTGATGGCTTAGCAATTGACATGTGACATCTATATTGTCACAGAAAACTAACGCGTGACCTCTACATGAGTCAGTTTTCAGGCATGATATAGGTGGTTTGGTTTTTAGGCGGAATATGATGCAAGCTATTATCGATGAAAGCATAAAGATAAATGCAATAAACGTAAATAAAAGTCCTAGTGTGGCCTATCCTACCAAAATAAACATAAAAACAACTTGGAATCCACCGTTGGACCCTAGAAGCTTGTCTTGATGTTCCATCTTGGTCCTTGCAGCGGGAGTGAGCATCCGGTCTCCGTCTTATCTTTGGTCTTCACAAAATTACTAATTTAAATTACAAAAGTAGTCCTAGATACATTCTAATTTAAATACAAAAGTAATTACATGGCAAAAACCCAAAACGGAGATTCAAGATCTCAAAATTACAAGCAAGACTATGTCCCATCATTACGGTGACACAATCTTCTAAGGCCACACTAAGTTACAACCGTTTGCAAAATTAAATACGTTATTGAAAGCATTCAAGGCATTCACAAGACGATAAATAAAATGCATCAACTAAATAAAATTTATACATGACATAATACTGTTATTATGATTAATAAATTCATACCAAACCACCTTTTAAGATTAAAATTATGTGACTATACCGCTTTAATCACCAATTTTAATAAACATATAATCCATTATTTTAAACCGTTTTTAAAATAATATGTATCAAACGAGGGTGAACCGTTTCACTAAATAATATACTATTTCCGTATACAGTATATTATTTTAAGCCATGTGAAAATAAGAAAACAAGTTATTTTCGAAAAAGATAGCCTAAAAGAAGAGCACTCGACCGAGCAACAGGGGCACTCGATCGAGTGTCAGTGTCACTCGATCGAGTGCAGCAGGGCTCGATCGAGTGGCTCGTAAAACTGCAAATCGCTGCACTTTTAAATCAAACCGAGTTTTTATCTTGATATAAAACTTGTAAATCAAAAATAAAAACAACAAAAGATCCACATATTGCTAAAAATATCGATTAATTAACAATATGCAAATAAGAATCGAAAACAAGATCGATTGCAACCCTAAAATCACACGCACGAGGACTGGTACAAGGGCACTCGATCGAGTGCTACAAAGACTCGATCGAGTGCCAAGGCAGAATGCACGGTTTTTCCAAAATTTTAAATCTTATGAAAGACACAATTGTAAAATTTCATGGCCTATGTCTCTGATACCACTTGTGGGGAATAAAACGTGTATTCGCCCTTTAATTGCAGGATTATAATGAAAATTACAGTCGTGGATATCGTCATAAAATTAAAAAGCATAAGAAAAGAAGTACAACCTTTAGTCCTCGCGCAAAAGGCCTAAGAACAGGAATTAACACAAATTCCCTCCTATAACTTGCACCCAAGACTTAGAATGAGACGTGGCCGCGTGTGCTAGAAATCCTCTCCAACTGCCTTGCAATATTGGGAGAGCTATTTAGGTTTTTAGATGTGAGATCTGAGGTTTTGGGAGAAGAAAGCTCTCAAAACCCTAATTTTACCTTGAGATTATATTAATCAGTGCAACAAGAGTGCTCTACATAAGGACAAGTCATCTCCTTATATATTACACTTGGCCGGCCGAATTGGACATAGGGTAGGAGTGGGCTTTCCACTCTTACCTTATTCCAATGCGTGATTCGACCCAATTGCTAAAATATAATTCGCGGGTTTATAATTATAAATCGTAACATGTTATCAGTTATTAATGTAGTCGATATAATAATAACGGTCTGATAAAATACGATATTGTATAATTGCCCAAATTAATATAACTGTTTATATTAATACGCGAATACAATATTTAATTAAATATAACCGTTTATATTTAATTTACGAATTAATCTTGTAATCCGTATTAGCTAAAATTATTTAATCCGTATTAAATAATAATCTCAACATCTTATTGACTAATTTAATAGTCAATACCTCTGACTAACTGTTTAGTCATATCCGGCAAAATGTGACTGTATTTTCATACCTTCACATCTCTCAAACGTGTCCTATAGGTGTGACATATAGGGACCAGTTGACCACCGCCATCCGTATGACAATAACGTCAAACTTATCTAGCAAGCCAACCGTTATTGATAAACGTGGATCAACTGGTAATAATACTGAAGTATGCCCTTGTGATCCTTAAAGAGATTTAATAAGTCATTGTACTTAATTGTCAAGGACACCAGCCCCAACATGAACAACCGCAGCTAACTCAAGATCATGTGTAGGATAGTTCACCTCGTGTACTCGCAACTGTCTAGATGAGTAAGCTATCACCTTACCACTCTGCATCAACACACATCCAAGCCCTAACATCGAAGCATCACAGTAAACATCAAAGTCAACTCCAATCTCTGGCAAAGCAAGTACGGGAGCGGAAGTCAACCTAGTCTTTAATTCCTGGAAAGAACTCTCACACTTGTCGGCCCACACAAATTTAGCTTCCTTCTTCAATAACTGAGTCATCGGACGAGCTAATCTAGAGAAATCCTCAACAAATCGACGGTAGTAACCCGCTAAACCAAGGAAACTACGAATCTCTCCCACATCTTTGGGACTCTCCCAATCAACAACGGCCTCAATCTTCGCGGGATCAGCCATAACTCCCTCACTAGATATCACATGTCCAAGGAATGCAACCTTAGAAAGCGAAAACTCACACTTAGAGAACTTCGCGAAACACTTCTGTCGACGTTAAATCCCAAGAATCAATCAAAGATGCTCGGCATGCTCCGCGCCGGTCTTAGAGTAAATGAGGATATCATCAATAAACACCACAACACAAGTGTCAAGATACTCACTAAAGGTGCGGTTCATCTGATCCAAGAAAATAGCAGGTGAATTAGTCAACCCAAAAGGCATAACCACGAACTCAAAATGCCCATATCTGGTACGAAAAGCAATCTTCGCAATATCAGTCTCTCTCACTGGAATCTGATGATAACCCGATCGAAGATCAATCTTAGAAAACCTAGAAGCACCTCTCAACTGATCAAACAAGTCATCTATCCTAGGCAAAGGATATCTGTTCTTCACGGTCACTCGGTTCAACTCTCTATAATCAATGCAAAGTCTCATGGAACTATCTTTCTTCCTGACAAATAAAACTGGAGCACCCCACGGAGAAGCACTCGGTCTAATGAACCCTTTCTCGATCATCTCTTCCAACTGTTGCTTCAATTCTTTCAACTCTGGTGGAGCCATACGGTAAGGAGCTTTGGATATCGGTCTGGTACCTGGAACAAGCTCAATAGTAAACTCCACATCTCTCTCTGGCGGTATCCCTGGCAAGTCATCTGGGAAAACATCTGGAAACTCACGAACAATGGCTACATCCTCAAGCTTCGGTAGCGATGGCTTTGCAGCTGAAACAACACACATGAAGGCTTCGCAACCCTTCCTAAGAAGATGAGATGCTTTCATCGAAGAGATAACACGAACACCCTTTTTAGGGCGAGTTCCCCTATAGGAAACACGAACTCCTGAAGAACTCCTCAAGCAGATTTTCTGGTCGCGACACTCGAAGCGAGCATGGTATCGTGATAACCAATCCATACCGAGGATAATGTCAAATTCCTCGAGAAGAAATCTCAGTAAGTCCGCTGGAAATGTGGCTTGAACAATAATAATCGGAACATCCCTATGGGACGAAAAGCAGGAAAACACGTCTCTAGAAGGTGAGGAAATGGAAGTCTCCTCAACCAATGAAGACTCAAGAGCTAATCGGTCTGCGAACTGAGTCGATATAAATGATAGAGAAGCTCCGATCCAGTATCAAATAGAATAAGGCACTCAGCACCAAGAACAGAAAAGATACCGGTAACAATGTCTGGATGAGCCTCAGCCTCAGCTCTAGTCATCACAAAAATCTTCCCTTTCGGCTTTCCTCTCTTAGTCGCTGCAGCAGCAGTGGCAGCTTTGCCAAGTGCGGTGTTCCTCTCAGGACACTCATAAGACTTATGCCCAAATCCATTGCACGTATAGCACTTGAAAGCATTCTTGAAACAGTCAAAACCCGGATGAGAAGGTTTACCACAACGGTGGCAAACACTAGGAGATGTGTCGGTGTCAACAATGGTCTTAGAAACCGGAGCAGAGAACCTCTCAAACCGCTTCTTCTGAGAAGAAGGCGAAGAAGTAGAAGGAACAAACGGTCTCTTCCCCTGGTACACTGATCTCTGGTGAGAAGTCACGCTAGAAGTAGCAGCTCGGGTCTCAGCATCTATGGCACGAATAGAACTCTCGGCGCAAATAGCAGCATCATATACCTCCACAAAAGAAGTCGAATCACGACGAACCATACTCTCGATGCGCGGTCCTAACTTCCCACGGTAGAAGTAGACTCTCTCAGCCTCATCTCTGACAAACCTCGATGCAAAATGTGCAAGCTGTTTGAATCTGTCGGTGAACTCCTGAACTGACATCTTACCCTGCTTCAAATCCATGAATTCTTTGAGTCGCTATGATCTAAACTCCTTAGGATAAAACCTCGTCTCGAGCTTATCCTTAAAAGCCTCCCAATCGAACAAAGGATCAAGAGTGAAAGTCGGTCCGGTCAATGCCCACCATCTATCGGCCTCAAGGGTCAAAAAGTGAGTGGCTAGCCGCACTCTATCCTCTCTAACCACCGAATACATGGTAAAGCTCTTTTCCATCTCCCGGAACCACTCGGTAAGAGCTACCGGATCAACCTCGCCTCCATAAGTCTTCACGTGGCTCCTGGACATCTGGGAAGCTACCAGGACGATTAGCCTCATTGCCTGGCGGTGGAGGAGGTGGAACAGTCCCTGCTTGCTGTCTCTGGTTCTCAAGCAACTGATGAAGTGCTTGCATTATAGTGTTCTCAGCAGCCGTGGTTCTCACCATCCTTCAAAAGAGAAAACAAGTGTTAACTTAGCAATTAGCATTCACAAATAGACTACAATATAAATCCTTAGATCTACCCATCTCTCATTCATTATTTGTTTATTTGGTCAAGTTAAGGTTGGGGGTCACATGAGTGCGTCGGGAGCAACAGTGCTCTGATACCAACTATAAAACCCCTCGTGAAAGCGGAAAATTAAAACATACAAAATACTAAAAATGCAGCGGAATTAAACCTTTTTAACATAAACATGCGAGGTGAATTAAAACCTGAAACTGAAACTGACATAAATAGAAATAGATAAGTATACTGTCTAAGTATCAAAACGCAATATATACAACAGCCTGGGATGGAACATCCCTACAGGCACCAACAAAAACTGTATCAAAACTAAGAGTCTAGCTACTCGATAAATGTGTAAGTCATATGATGACAACAGGATCATCACTCGCTAGCTCTCTCGTGAACCCTGCCAACCTGCATGTACCTACATTCATGAAAACATGTACGCCACAATCAGTGGGGAGTGACTAGAGTTCTCGTAGCCACCTTTTGTAACGACACCTAACACAGAAATACAAACAGAACACTCCAACATATATAGACATGTGAAGCATAAACATCTCATCAACTGTTCTCACACTATCATGCAAACTCTAATGCACGGCTCTCAACCAACTTCATAAACCGTTAGGAAGGAGAGCCGGTTTCCCTACTGGTTACCCAGTCGGAGGGTCTTTCAATCCAACTATTTATGAAACCGATCATAGAGTCATCCAATGCCTTGGATGAACAACCACAAAATCAAGTATCAATATCAACATCTGTATCTGACTCTATACCAACTCTAGGTAAACAGATAAAACTCAGCAAGTATAAGGTTCAGCGGTCAACTTAAGACATAACCTACATACTAATCATTCAGCAAGTGTAAAGGTTCAGCGGTCAACTTAAGACATAACCTAAACACCAAAACATTCAGCAAGCAAGGACTCAGAGGCCAACTTAAGGCATGGACCTGCCAATCAGCAAGACACTAGCCTCAGCGGCCAACTTAAGGCATAGACTAGCATCCAAAAGTAAAGGACTCAGAGGCCAGCTTAAGGCATGTCCCTTCACTACATCACAAGATACTAAACTCAGAGGCCAGCTTAAGGCATGTTCTAGCATCAAACATCTACACTCCGGGCAAGGTGTCAGTTCCTTAGCTACCCTGTTGTGCAGCTGCTCTACTCGTCAGACTCATAGGCCAACTTAAGGCATGTTCCAATGCGATCACAATCAAACATGTCTGGACTCAGAGGCCAGCTTAAGGCATGTCCCAGACACGACAAACATACACATATGGAGCTCAGAGGCCAGCTTAAGGCATATCCCCATATATGACAAACAACTCACGTATTAAGCTCAGAGGCCAGCTTAAGGCATACCTTAATACGCATCAATACAATATCATCAAAGTCTATGAACTAAACTATAGTTCTATTTTTTTTAACTTCTAATCAACACTTATTAATTGACCCCGGGAACTAAGTTGAGGGAGAGCCGGTTTCCCTTTCGGTTACCCGACCAGGGGGTCTCTATCCTCTCTCCATTCCCGAACCCAATATAGTGTCGCCCATCCTCCGGGGACCTCAAATACATATCAAAGATACAAGGAACGAGTTTCAATCAAAAACGATTAACCATCTAAAAGTTATGAACGAAAACAAAATGAAAACAAGCTACAGGGGTTCCCACCCGGTCGGCAGGCAGCCGGCCTACCGGCTGGCAGCCCAACTCAGCCTCCTCTTTCTTTAAAACCAAACAGCCCAAAAGGACTCCCAACCGGTCGGCAGGCAGCCAGCGTACCGGCTGGGAACCCAATACCAACATACGCGCTATATACAAATGAGGTTGCCAGCCGGTTGGCAGGCGGCCGGTCTACCGGCTGGTACCTCATTCCCTACCCTTTACAATCATGCGCAAAACAACACAAAGAGGCTACCAGCCGGTCGGCAGGCAGCCGACCTACCGCCTGGCAGCTCAAACTTAGCTTCTTTCAAAACCCGCATAAATAACACATAGCCTTCCCATCCGGTCGACCGGCGGCCGGTCGGTCGACCGGCTCAGAGAGCCTGTCGCCAAAAATCGCGTTTCCAGCCCTTTGCAAAACTCAATAATTCGATACCAATTCTTAAAATTTGCTACATGTAAGATTTGCCCAACATCAAAAATCACTCAATAACACTAACTAACAGCAAACAAACCCATAACAATCCTCAATACGATTATACAAAGTATCCGTCGCAAAACATGAAATTTCTGAAAATTGCTTATGAACATGTGAAACATCAACAAGGCATGAATTCATGACATAAGAACATTCCTAAACATGTTACTAAGTCCATTAATCATCAAACCTTAACAAAAATCAGAAACAATAACAAGAACACATCAAAACTTGCTATTTTAACAAAAAGGCCGAGTTACTCGTAATCGTCACCTCAAAAGCAATCCGGCTCAAAGATCTTCCTCTAAGATGAAGCTATCCACTTCCGGGTTGTCCAAGCCCACGCCTACAAGCACGAAAACGAGATTAAGGGGCTGAAAGTCGAATCTTACAAAAACAGTCCGAAATTCGAAGTGAAGGATTTGAAAAACGAAAGTGATAGATGGCTTGCAAATTAAATGAGGATTCCGAAAATGTTATTATTACCTTAATTCGGTAGACGGATGATGAAGAACTAAGCAAATGAAGATGAATATTAATGGAGGTTTATGAGGAATTGTGTTTACAGTGATATTGTTTGAAGGAGATGAATATGTCGACACATGGGTCTTAAAGGGTTTAAGGAATTGTCCTTTCCGTTTAAAATGAAACGGGTTAGGATAGTTGAACGGGTTTTTAAGTTGTGAACTTAAGTTACCAAGTTTGTATTCGTCTTAAGGACTTAAGGTTCTTAAGACGGATCTTACTATTTAATTAAAATACTTTTCGATAATTAATTAAAATATTATTTTATTACTTAAAATAATTTAAACGCTTAAAAATATATTTTACGAAAATACGGGATGTTACACGCAAAATCGCATTTTCCTATCAATTACAAATCATCTCAAATCGATTCAAGACTCCTAAAATCGCAACATCAAATGTTTACCCAGCATGTATAATCATCAAATACACTAACTACCAGCAATTAATTCCTCAAAGAATCCTCAACAAGAATATTATTTGTATCCGTCTTAAGCACAAATTTCTGAAAATCAACTACTAAGCATGTGAAACATCATCTAAGCATATAATCATCATGTATGAACATTCCTAACATGTTTCTAAGTTCAATCAACAACAACAACATGAAATTCAGAAGCTTAAACCATCCTAAACATGAAAAGTTTAAAGACGGATAATACAAATAACGGCCGAGTTTCTCATTATCGTCACCTTAAACGCAATTCCGATCAAAGCTCCTCTTCCACCACGTAGCTATCCACACTAGGGTCGTCTAAACCTTCACCTACAATCAAGAAACACGGATTTTAGAGTTTAAAGACGGATTCTAAAAAAATCAGGCCAGTTTTGGAATTGAAGGAAACGAAAATCGGAAGTGACGGATGACTTGTAAATTTCATGAGGATTCCGAAAATGTATTTATTACCTTGATTTGGAGTCCGGATGATGAAGAAAAATGGATTAAGAGATTGAGTTTTAAGGAGGAAAATGAGAAATGAAGAACACTGTGTTCTTATTTTGAGAAGATGGATATGTCGACATATTGAGGGTTTAGGGGGGGTTTATGTGTCCTTTCCGTTTCAAGGGAAAACGGGTTTGGTAACATGAACGGGTTTTGTGATACGGATTCAAGTTTTGCCAAGTTGAGTTCGTCTTAAGGACTTAAGGTTCTTAAGACGGATCTTACGATTTATTAAAAATACTTCTCAATAAATTATAAAAATATTATTTTACTACTTAAAATAATTAAAAACCTTTAAAATATATTTTATGAAAATACGGGATGTTACAATCACCCCAACTTCAAAAAGTTTCGTCCTCGAAACTCGAACGAAGATAAATTCTAGATAACTATACCTCAATCGAAAAGAGAAGGATGCGCAGCACACATCGAAGCCTCGGTCTCCCACGTCTACTCCTCAACATCGCCGCAACGCCAAGGGATCTTCACTAATGGCACCACCTTGCTCCTAAGCTTCCTGTCCTGACGGTCTAGAATCTTCACGGGACGCTCCTCAAATGCAAGACTCGGCTCTAAGTTCTCGATCTCTCTAGGAAGAACATGACTCGGGTCACTAACATACTTACGAAGCTGATAAACATGAAAGACACTATGAACCTTGCCCAAACTAGAACGCAAGTCCAAACGGTAAGCAGCAGCACCAATCCTCTTCACGATCTCAAATGGCCCAATATACTTAAGGCTCAACTTGCCCTTAACTCCAAACCTCTTAACGCCCTTCATCGGTGAAACTTTAAGGAAAACTCTGTCACCCACCTCAAACTCGACAGGTCCACGACGGACATCTGCATAAGATTTCTGCCGATCCTGTGCGGCCTTCATCCTACCCCTGATAAGCTGAACCTGGTCAATCGTCACAACTAACGGGTCTGGTCCTAGGTCGTGCACGTCGCTCGCCTGATCCCTACAGATCGGACTACGGCACTTCCGACCATAGAGCGCCTCATACGGAGCCATACCAATAGATGAATGGTAACTGTTATTGTAGGAAAACTCAACTAACGGTAGACACTGCTCCCAAGAACTCTGGAAATCAAGTGCACAAGCACGGAGCAAGTCCTCTAATGTCTGAATAGTCCTCTCGGACTGTCCATCAGTCGCGGCATGAAATGCGGTACTCATCAGCAAACGACTACCCATAGCCTCCTGTAGAGCCTTCCAAAATCTGGAACAGAAACGAGGATCACGATCAGAAACGATCTCTCTCGGGACACCATGGTAACGGACTATCTCTGCAATATAAGCCCTGGCTAAACGGTCCATATTCCATGTCTCTCTCATAGGCATAAATCTGGCACACTTAGTTAACCTATCAACCGCAACCCAAATCGCATCCTTGCCTCCCACTGTCTTAGGCAATGCCGTCACGAAGTCCATCGATATGCACTCCCACTTCCACTAAGGAACGTGGAGCGGCTGTAACAAACCACCTGGCCTCATATGCTCTATCTTGACTTGTTGACAAGTCAAGCACCTACTCACGTAATCCAAAATGTTCTTCTTCATCCCGGGCCACCAGAATATAAGTCTCAAGTCATTGTGCATCTTCTCTCCGCCCGGATGAACTGAATAGGGCATTAGGTGAGCCTCATCTAAAACTCTCTTCCTCAAATCTGGCACATCTGGAACATACATCCTACCTCGGAACCGAAGGAAACCATCAGAATCAATCACTAAATCTGGTGCAACACCACTCGAAATCCTAGCCTCGACCTTCCGGAAAGCAGCATCTGTAGGCAAACTCTGGCGGATCTCCCAATACAATGTCGGCTCGGCGGTCATAGCAGACAACCAATCAAAACCACTACCAACCATCTCTAATCTCAACTTCCGGAACTCAGAACAAAGCTCCTCAGGTAGAACCCGCATAGCACTCATCGAATGAGAAGTCTGCGGCTAAGCGCATCAGCAACCACATTGGCCTTACCCTCATGATACAATAACTCGATGTCGTAATCCTTAACCAACTCTAGCCAACGACGCTGTCGCATATTGAGGTCTTTCTGGGTGAAAATGTACTTTAGACTCTTGTGATCCGTGAAAATGCGACAATGAGATCCAATCAAGTAATGACGCCACATCTTCAGGGCGTGAACAACCGCAGCTAACTCAAGATCATGAGTCGGATAGTTCACCTCGTGAACTCGCAACTGTCTAGATGAGTAAGCTATCACCTTACCACTCTGCATCAACACACAACTAAGACCTAACATCGAAGCATCGCAATAAACATCGAAGTCAACCCCAATCTCTGGCAAAGCAAGAACTGGAGCAGAAGTCAACCTAGTCTTCAATTCCTGGAAAGAGCTCTCACACTTATCGGTCCAAACAAACTTAGCTTCCTTCTTCAATGACCGAGTCATCGGACGAGCCAATCTAGAGAAATCCTCAACAAATCGACGGTAGTAACCAGCTAAACCAAGGAAACTACGGATCTCTCCCACATCTTTGGGACTCTCCCAATCAACAACGGCCTCAATCTTCGCGGGATCAAGCATAACTCCCTCACTAGATATCACATGTCCAAGAAATGCGAACTTAGAAAGCCAAAACTCACACTTAGAGAACTTCGCGAACCACTTCTGTCGACGTAAAATCCCAAGAATCAATCGGAGATACTCAGCATGCTCTTCATCGGTCTTCGAGTAAATTAGAATGTCATCTATAAACACCACAACACAAGTGTAAATAAACTCACTAAAGGTGCGGTTCATCTGATCCATAAAAATAGCATGTGCATTAGTCAACCCAAAAGGCATAACCACAAACTCAAAATGCCCATATCGGGTACGGAAAGCAGTCTTCGCAATGTCAGCCTCTCTCACTGGAATCTGATGATAACCCGATCAAGATCAATCTTAGAAAACCTAGAAGCACCCCTCAACTGATCGAACAAATCATCAATTCTCGGCAAAGGATATCGATTCTTCATGGTGACTCTGTTCAACTCTCTATAATCAATTCTTCACTGATTGTGGCATACATGTTTACATGTATGTAGGTACATGACAGGTGGTTGGCAGAGGGTTGCATGGAGCTAGCGAGCGATGATCCTATTCATCGATTGACTTACATGTTTACGTTAGCTAGACTTTAGTTTACATTTCAGTTTTGAGTGCCGGTAGGGACGTGCCATCCCAGGCTATTTGTATTTATATTTTACTTTCAGTTTCAGTTTTAATTCACCTCGCATGTTTTATGTTAAAAAGTTTTAATTCCGCTGCATTTTTAGTAATTTGGATGTTTATTATTTCCGCTTTCGCGAGGGGTTTTATGTTGGAGCTTGTGTCCTCCACATGTAGTGTGATAACGTCATTGCACATACCCCTGTACGGACAAGTGGGAGATTGTTGGGGCTGGTGTCCTTGACAATTAAGTACAATGACTTACTAAATCTCTTTAAGTATCACAAGGGCATACTTCAGTATTATTATCAGTTGATCCACGTTTATCAATAACGGTTGGCTTGCTAGATAAGTTTGACGTTATTATCATACGGATGACGGTGATCAACTGGTCCCTATACGTCACACCTATAGGACACGTTTGAGAGATGTGAAGGTATGAAAATACAGTCACATTTATGCCGAATACGACTAAACAGCTAGTCAGAGGTATTGACTATTAAATTAGTCAATAAGATGTTGAGATTATTATTTAATACGGATTAAATAATTTTAGCTAACACGGATTAAATGATTAATTCGTAAATTAAATATAAACGGTTATATTTAATTAAATATTGTATTCGAGTATTAATATAAAAAGTTATATTAATTTGGGTAATTATACAATATCGTAATTTTATTAGACCATTATTAATACATCGACTGCATTAATATCTGTTAACACGTGTACGATTTATAAATAAAACCCGCGAATAATATTTAGCTAATCGGGTCGAATCACGCAAGGGTATAAGGTAAGAGTGGGAAAAGCCCACTCTCACCTCAACCCGTTCGGCCGACCCAATCACTACATAAGGAGAGTCCTTCTCTTTTTGTCAGGTTACTGCTTCTTTGATTGTTTTACTGATAAAACACATCTCAAGGAAATTAGGGTTTTGAGAACAGCCTTTTCCCAAGACCCAGATCTCACATCTAAAACCTCACAAAAAACTCTCCCCATATTGCAAGGCAATTGGAGAGCCTTTCTAGCACACGCAGCATCATCTTAAACAAAGTCTTGGGTGCAAGTTATAGGAGGGAATTTACTTTAATTCCTGTTCTTAGGCGTATTCAAGCAAGGACCCAAGGTTGTATTCTTTTCATGTTTTTATTTAACTTATGACAATAATCTCAATTGTAAAATTCGTTATAATCCTTCACGTTTTCGGGCGAATACATGCTTTATTCCCCACAAGTGGTATCAGAGCCAAGGCCATGAGATTTTACTTTTGTGTTTTTCATAGGTTTTGATTAAAAATTTTGAAAATCGATTTCTGCCGGCGTGTGGGTCGGTCGACCCATTAATGTGGTCGGTCGACCAACACCCGCGTAGGGTCTCTGTTTTTCGGCTGTTTCTCTTCTGTATAATCGATCTTGTTTTCGATTCCTGTTGACATATTGTTAATTAATCGATATTCTTGACAATATGTGAACCCTAATTGTTGTTTATTTTGATTTACGCGTTTTGAATCAAAGGTTAAAACTTGTTTTGATTGAAAGTACAGCAATTTCGCGTTTTCAGAAACTCGACTTGGTATTTTGTGGTCGGTCGACCTGTTTATTGGGTCGGTCGACCACTCTGCAGTTACAGGAAATTTTTTCTTTTTTCGTCAGGTGGTCGGTCGACCTGTTTAATGGGTCGGTAGACCTGTTTAATGGGTCGGTAGACCTCTATGCTGATACAGGAAATTTTTTTTTTTTTACAGTAGGTCGGTCGACCCCATGTTGAGGTCGGTCGACCACTTCCCTGTAACAGTCGTGTTTTATTTTTCCGAAAATAACTTGTTTTTATTTTCCCTTGGCCAAAAGTAATATACTGTATACGGAAATAGTATATTATTTTTGTGAAACGGTTCACTCTCGTTTGATACATATTATTTTAAAACGGTTTAAGATAATGGATTATAAACTTGTTAAAATTAAAGTGGTTAAAACGGTATAATCACATAATTTTAATCCCGAAAAGGTGGTTTGGTAAAATTTGTTAATCATAATAACAGTATTATGTCATGAATGAATTTTAATTTTAGTTGATGCATTTTATTTATCGTCTTGTTGAATGCCTTTTGAATGCTTTCTTTAACGTATTTATTTTTGCAAACGGTTGTAACTTAGTGTGGCCTTAGAAGATTGTGTCAGCGTAATGATGGGACACACTCTTGCTTGTAATTTTGAGATCTTGAATCTCCGTTTTGGGTTTTTGCCATGTAATTACTTTTGTATTTAAATTAGAATGTAAATAGGGTTATATTTGTAATTTAAATTAGTAATTTTGTGAAGACCAAAGACGGAGACCGGATGCTCACTCCCGCTGCAAAGACCAAGATGGAACATCAAGACAAGCTTCTAGGGTCCAACGGTGGATTCCAAGTTGTTTTATGTTTATTTTGGTAGGATAGGCCACACTAGGACTTTTTATTTACGTTTATTGCATTTATTTTATGCTTTCATCGATAATAGCTTGCATCATATTCCGCCTAAAACCAAACCACCTATAAAATGCCTGAAAACTGACTCATGTAGAGGTTACGCGTTAGTTTTCTGTGACAATACAGATGTCACATGTCAATTGCAAAGCCATCACTTCATTTCATTCATTCACGCATATGCTAGATATTAGTTCACTTAAAATGGATAAATAAAAGTTGATGGGGTCTTCCTCGTATAACCAAAAATTGAGAATAGTCATTATAAATCAGACTCCCATGAATCCCTTCTTCGTCGGTAGGCATAATATGACCCCTTCTACGTCGGGTAAGTGGGAACAGATGATTTATTTTATCTCAACATCATGGTCACACGATACTATTTAGCGACTGAGATGGACTAATAGATAGGATTTACGGAAATCTATCGACCAAGAGTTCCAACGGTGGAATTAGCCAAGTTGTGGGCTTATCAAGATACGGAAATTGAGTCTTAGGATCGTTTATATAATTCTTGAGGGAGATCAATTATATAAATGCATAAGTCTACGAGTTTAAATTCAATTTAAAATAGACTTAAATCACAACGATGAGTTGCTTATATGGTTTTGTTTTATCTTCTTTTCAGTGTAGAACACCTTCAATTAAACTGCTGTATAACTAATGGCTGGTGAAGACCCAATGCCAAGTGCCAAGCTAGCACGTGAATCCTGGCTAAAAGCCTTCATGGACTCCATGAATCAGTCTACTAGACTGAGGAATGATGGGTCCAACTTCTCTGACTGGGAGGCAGCACTACGGAATGCTGCCATTGCTGACGGAAAGCTTAAGTACTTAACTGAGCCATTTCCGGCACACCCAGGAACTGGAGCTAGAGCTAACGATGTTCGCGCTCATAGCGACTTCGTCATGGAAGCAGGTGCGATAAAGAACGTACTCATCTATGCAATGGAATCCAATTTGCAAAGATGCTTCATAACCCATGGTGCAAACACGATTTTCACCACGCTCACTAACGAATTCTCAAAAGCTCCAAGAATCGTTTCTTATGAGCATACCTGTCGCTTCTTTGAGGTGAAACTGCAGAAGGGCCAAGCGGTTAGCCCACATATTCTTCACATGATTGAGAATATTGAGAATTTGGAGGCCCTAAACTGCAAGATCAGTGAGAACATAATCGTTGATCGAATACTTCATTCGCTTCATGATGGGTTCGCCCTCTTCAGGGCCAACTATTACATGAACGATATGAAGAAGACTCCTCATGGGCTCCACTCCCTTCTCGTACAGACTGAGAAGGATCTGAAATTAAGTGGGAGCGTGAAGCAGGATGTTCTCATGATCTCCAGTAAGGGTAAGGGTAAGGGAAAAGCTAAAGCTCAGGGCGACCTAACAGTAGGTAAGCCCAAGTTTAAGAAGTCAGGATTTACTAAGAGTGGGCCAGGTGAGTCAAGCAACTCACAGGGCAAGACAAAGAGCAAGGATACTAGCATGGAATGTCACCATTGCCATAAGACTGGGCATTGGAGGCGCTTATGCCCCGTGTATCGTGAGGACATTAAGGCAGGCCGCGTTACTCCTGTTGGTATGTCTTCTTCTTCTTTTATTCACATGATTGAGATTAACCATGCAAATTACGGAACTTGGGTACTAGATACTGGTTGTGGTTCTCATCTATGTAATCATGTGCAGGGCCTCCGAAACCAAGAACCCCTAATCAAGGGTGAGGTTGACCTGCGTGTCGGGAATGGAGCACGTGTTGCTGCAGTCTCGAGGGGAACATACGTGATCCAACTTCCAAGTGGATTCGAGTTATGTTTATATAACTGTTATTATGTTCCTTGTTCATCCAAAAACATTATTTCAGTTTCTGCACTTGACAAACTCGGTTTTTCATTTGTAATAGAAAATAACAGATGTATTTTCTCATTACACAATATGTTTTATGGCAAGGCAGTTTCCATGAATGGAATTTATGTTTTAGAACAAACCACTGAAATATTACATGTGAATAATAAGAGATTAAAGGTAGGTGACAAAGATCAAACTTATCTATGGCATTGTCGTATGGGACACATAAATGAGAAACGCGTAAAACAGCTCATACAGAATGGAGCTATCTCAGCCTTTGATTTCGAATCATATGGCACATGTGAATCATGTCTCATCGGTAAGATGACTCGTATTTCCTTCAAAGGTGTTTGAATGCGTGCTGCCGACCTATTAGGACTCATACATACAGATGTGTGTGGGCCTATGTCGATCAACGCACGAGAAGGCTATAGGTATTTCATCACTTTCACGGATGATTTGAGTAGATATGGCTATGTCTACTTAATGAAACATAAAAGTGAATCCTTTGACAAGTTCAAAGAATACCAGAATCGGGTACAGAACCAACTAGGAAGAAAGATTAAAGCACTACGTTCTGATCGTGGTGGTGAGTATCTTACACACGAGTTTGATCAACACCGTAAAGACTGTGGCATCGTGCTACAGTTGACTCCACCTGGAACACCACAATTAAATGGTGTGTCCGAACGGAGAAATCGAACTTTACTTGATATGGTTCGATCCATGATGAGTCACACCGTTGTGCCTGATTCATTGTGGGGCTATGCTCTTTTGTCGGCCGCTCTAATACTTAACCGAGGTCCGTCTAAAGCTGTTGACAAGACTCCATACGAATTATGGAAGGGAACGGTCCCTAACTTGTTCTTTATTCGGGTTTAGGGCTGCGAGGCTTATGTCAAGTGGAGACACGAGGATAAGCTCGGCCCGCGATAGGTCAAGACATACTTTATAGGCTATCCAAAGGGAACTTTTGGTCATTACTTCTACTCGCCAACCGAACAACGTGTTTTTGTTGCGGCCAGTGCGACGTCGTTCTTAGAGAAAGAATTTCTCGAGAACAAGTCGAGTAATAGAACCTTCGATTTATCGGAGGTTCAAGAACCAACTACCGAGCAACCATTGGAGGAAACAGTTCCTTCAACCGAGGCTGCAGTAGATAATCCTGAGGAAATAACACCCTACCAAATTGTGGGTGCAATGGATCCAACATACTTATCTGAAAGGAGAGGACTGGCTAACCTACCAAGCAAATAAGGATGCTGGATGGACATGGAAGAAAATATGCAATGTTAAAAATGCATTACAGAGTGCATATATTCAGAATGAATGGCAAAACATACCTGGTAAGCAATACAGTATGCAAAAGGGCTACCAGTGGCTTGTGACAGATCAACCAAGGGTGGAATGGCATTCCTATCTTTGGAAAAAATGGACAATTCCGAAACATGCCTTCATTAGTTGGCTTAACTATCACGGAGGGCTGGCAACAAGGAACAAATTGAAAACCTGGGGACTGATTCAAGAGGATGACTGCTGCATTTGTGGCCAGGCATCTGAGACTGCTCACCATCTGTTCTTTCAATGTAACTATGCAACACAGGTTCTCAAGATCATATCAGACTGGACAGGGATCTCTATACCCCAAACAGATGTTCTGCAATTGAGAAAATCAAAAAGATTTACACGACTCGAGGCAGGAGTAATGGACAGTATCATGAATGCAACTGTCTATTCTATTTGGAGGCAACGCAATCTGAGCAGAATAGAGGGAGTACTGGAAACACCTGTGAGGTATGCTATAGCTATTAAACAAGAGATTAAACACAGAATCAAAATCAAAAGCATAGGCAGACTTTCAACTCGAGCTGCTAGATGGGTAGAATCCTTACATAGTAACTAAGTACTTGTTTTTCTTTTGAGCGGATGGTGGCAGCAGGACTATGTAATGTATAAGATATTTATGTGTGGATGGTCCTCTTATGATTCTAATACAATTTTTTATATTTTCCCAAAAAAAAGATAATCCTGAGGAACCTAGGAGGTCGGGAAGAGTCTCCATTCCTCCGGACAGATACATTGGTATGGTCGAGGAACATGATATGGATGACGTCTTACTCCTAGAGGGTAATGAACCCACAACCTATAAAGGTACCATGACCAGTTCTGACTCAAAGCTATGGCTAGAAGCCATGCAATCCGAGATGGACTCCATGTATGAGAACAACGTGTGGGATCTTGTGGACCTACCTGCAAAGGTACATCCCCTTCAATGCAAATGGCTTTACAAAATGAAGCATGCCGTGGAAGGTAAACAAGATATCTATAAGGCAAGACTAGTTGCTAAAGGTTTCACCCAAGTGCCAAGCTTGCATTACGATGAGATCTTTGCACCCGTAGTCATGCTACGTTCCATTCGGATTATCTTAGCGATCGCCGCATTTCACGATTATGAAATATGGCAAATCGACGTTAAAACCGCCTTCTTAAACGGTTATTTGGAGGAAGAGTTGTACATGGTACAACCCGAGGGTTTTATTGATCCAGAAAATCCTAAGAAGGTTTGCAAGCTTAAGCGTTCCATCTATGGACTTAAGCAAGCATCACGGAGTTGGAATCATCGCTTCGACCAAGTGATAAAAGAGAATGGGTTTATTCGATCAGTCGAGGAACCATGTCTCTATATCAAGTCGAGTGGGAGCAAGATTGTATTCCTAGTAGTGTATGTCGACGACATGGTCTTGATTGGGAATGACATACCTCTCCTTTCTTCGGTTAAAGCATGGTTGAAAAACCATTTCCAGATGAAAGATCTGGGAGAGGCACAAAGAATTTTGGGCATCCGTATCTACAGGGATAGATCACGACGGATGTTGTCTCTCAGTCAGGAGTCTTACATAGATAAGATTCTAGAGAGATTCAGCATGACGAACTCCAAGAAGGGGTTCCTTCCTATGACTACTGGGCTTCACTTGAGCAAGACTCAAGAAGCTAAGACATTGGAGGAGAAAGAGCGCATGAGTCGGATTCCTTATGCTTCGGCAATAGGATCGATCATGTATGCCATGATATGCACACGTCCAGACGTTGCATATGCATTGAGTATGACAAGTCGATTTCAAGCTCATCCAGGTGAACAACACTGGGTGGCCGTGAAAAACATTCTTAAGTACCTACAGAGGACTAAAGATTGCGGATTGACTTACGGAGGCGACTCGACGCTCTGCGCCACGGGTTACGCACATGCTAGCTTCCAAACGGATCGAGATGACTAGAAATCTCAGTCTGGATTCGTTTTTACTCTTAATGACGCTACTGTCAGCTGGAAAAGTTCTAAACAGAGTGTTATAGCAGATTCTACAACTGAGTCCGCGTAAAAGAAGATATTCATTGATAAGATCGCTACGGATGACAACATAGCTGATCCTCTCACTAAAGCATTACCACGTGATAAGCATGAAGGGCACATAATTCCACGAGGATTAGATGTGTTCCTAAGTTCTAGTACTCTTTTATGAATTCATGTAATAATTCATTTTCTCGTGTACTCTATTCAACCTCATTGTTATGATATATAATGTTTTGTTTTTCATGTGGAATTGTACGCCAATTTTGAACACCACAAAGTGAACTGAATTACATTATATCGTTTTAGTCCTTGATTACGCACTTGAGCTGATAAATCAGGTAATCATTTTGTGACGTTGGTAGATGGTGGGTTCAACGAGCCATAAGTCACACGGCTGACTAACCAATCACAAAGGCGAGTTATACGGATATCTCGTTGGACACCCCGTGAAAACGTTATGGAGTCCTAAATGTTTTATAACATTGGGTGCCAGGTCGTGGATAGGACCTCCATAGTGTTCCTTAGAGTCGAGTCTTTTGACTTTCAACTGTCTCTTGAGATTAAGGCAGATTTTGGGTAACTTTGGTTTCTTTCCCACGGTCATCGTAACAGGGGCCAAGAGGATTTTTTCTGGGTTATTTCATGCTGCGCGATATCGACAGGATTCGAGTTGAGGGAAATATCCAAACCCTTATCAGGATTTTATCATTTCTCAGAGCCACTCGAGGAGTAGTAACTGAAATGCATGGCCAAGCTCGAATAGAGATTCGTTTTATCAGTTAAGTTACTCTCTAGTTGGGGAAACCACTCTTGATACAGATCGCTTGTGAGATACGACCTTTGCGAATGCGGATTTGCAAATTGTCTTACATTGAGTGGGACAAATTTTAAAAGGATATGAGAATCGGTTATCGCACCTACAGTTGTACGGACAAGTGGGAGTTTGTTGGAGCTTGTGTCCTCCACATGTAGTCTGATAACGTCATTGCACATACCCATGTATGTACAAGTGGGAGATTGTTGGGGCTGGTGTCCTTGACAATTAAGTACAATGACTTACTAAATCTCTTTAAGGATCACAAGGGCATACTTCAGTATTATTATCAGTTGATCCACGTTTATCAATAACGGTTGGCTTGCTAGATAAGTTTGACGTTATTGTCATACGGATGGCGGTGATCAACTGGTCCCTATACGTCACACCTATAGGACACGTTTGAGAGATGTGAAGGTATGAAAATACAGTCACATTTATGTCGAATACGACTAAACAGTTAGTCAGAGGTATTGACTATTAAATTAGTCAATAAGATGTTGAGATTATTATTTAATACGGATTAAATAAGTTTAGCTAACACGGATTACATGATTAATTCGTAAATTATATATAAACGGTTATATTTAATTAAATATTGTATTCGCGTATTAATATAAACAGTTATATTAATTTGGGTAATTATACAATATCGTAATTTTATCAGACCATTATTAATACATGACTGCATTAATATCTGATAACACGTGTACGATTTAGAAATAAAACCCGCGAATAATATTTAGCTAATCGGGTCGAATCACGCAAAGGTATAAGGTAAGAGTGGGAAAAACCCACTCTCACCTCAACCTGTTCGGCCGACCCAATAACTACATAAGGAGAGTCCTTCTCCTTTTGTCAGGTTACTGCTTCTTTGATTGTTTTACTGATAAAACACATCTCAAGGAAATTAGGGTTTTGAGAACTGCCTTTTCCCAAGACCCATATCTCACATCTAAAACCTCACAAAACTCTCCCCATATTGCAAGGCAATTGGAGAGCCTTTCTAGCACACGCGACATCATCTTAAACAAAGTCTTTGGTGCAAGTTATAGGAGGGAATTTACTTTAATTCCTGTTCTTAGGCCTATTCAAGCAAGGACGCAAGGTTGTATTCTTTTCATGTTTTTATTTAACTTATGACAATAATCTCAATTGTAAAATTCGTTATAATCGTTCACGTTTTAGGGCGAATACATGCTTTATTCCCCACATTTTACAGTTGTTATCAGAGCGTTATCGCTCCTGACGCACTCATGTAACCCCCAACCTTAACTTGACCATATAATTGAATAATGAATGAGAGATGGGGTAGATTTAAGGACTTATATTGTAGTCTGTTTTGTGATTGCTCTTATTAGGCTCTAACGTGTTTGTTGATTGTCATTGACTTCACTTGTATATCTTTCGATCGACGAACCGTGGGCTTATCCACTTGGCGGTGGAGATCGGAGTTTCTACCGAAGATAGAAGATTCGTGCTATTGTTGGAGAATGCTTCTGAACCTTGAAGATACTCCTCTTTCTTTGTGCATCACCTTCTTTGATAACTCCGAATGCACATCCTTCTTTTAGAATATTTGTCCATCTCACTTGAACAGATCTTCATATCTTTTCAGTTTAACCTTGTTGCTTTCTTTCTTAAGGTGCCCTCTAGGTAATCTTCCCTTTTAATAGATTTGGAGGAACTGGTCTTAGGATAACCGTAAGCTGTGTTGTGAGAAACATTGTTATTTGAGGAATAACTTAAGAGGTACCGAGAGACATGTTTTGGTGATCTAAGGGTCTAGTTGTCTACCCAATTGGGAGAATGAAAGTGAGTGATAGGATACTTGCTTGAAGGTTGAGTTGTATACTTAGTATTCGGTGGAACCTAATCTTGAGAACCATGCTTAGATTGTGAAAATTGTGGATTGAAGAGTATTGTTTAAGGGTTAGATAAGATACTTGAGGATATAGAGCGACCTAGAAGAATAGATGGGTAAAGTGAGTTAGTATCACTTGACTTAGGTGGGTGATTGAGTTGAGAAAGGCCCGTTGTTGAGGAATGCGAATCGTTGGCTATAATGGTTGAATACTGTAAGAGTTTTGACTTAAGCCTAGGAGAAGTGGATCACTACTTGACCCTAGGTTGCTTAATGGATTTTAGCGTTTATCTAATGAAGAACTTAAGAGAAATTTGAGGATGCACCACCGGTCTGTGGATAGAATAAAGTAATCGATTGGGAGACGAGAATTCGGAAAACTTGATGGTTTAGGAATTGTTATCTGGTGGACAGTAAGGTAAGTAAAGTAGATGTAGCATTATGACCTGAAAGTGTTATTGAATTGTCATTTGAGGGACTAGCAGAGATGTGACATCTCAGACTTTTGGGAATAGGTAGTTGTAATGATGATATCGTTTAAAGTTTGGAAGATTAGGGTATATAAATCATTGGAGGAATTGTTCGTGAGAACCGATAACTAAATGACTTGATTTGGAAAGTAAGAAGTGAGAACCCCGTGAGAATAGTGAGAGACCCGCACCTTGGGAGATTTCCGTAATCGTTCCTTTCATATCGTTTATCTCCCTTCTTCCCCATTGCTTCTCCTTCTGATCTCGGCTTCAACTTTATTGGAGTCCATAGCCTAAAGTTCCTTACATTGTCATCTCGCTGTTCCTTGAGTCGTTTCCTTATAACTCTCTCGAAATCTGTATCGTGGTTGTCCCTAAGGTTCGTATCTCATCTCCTCTTTTGTGAGCCTTGTTCCCTCTCTTATAGAATGGTGGCGAGATTGACTCGTTCTTGGAGTAGTGATACATGCCTTGAGGAATGCTCGGTTCTGCGTTGTCAGGATTTGGTTAAGAGAGTTGGTGAGAATAATGTTCGGGCGATATTGGATTGTATGCCGCCTTGAGAGTTCCATGTAGGATGGGTCGGTGTGTAAGTGGTAATTGTAGATTTGGAAGTACCATTTGAGGATTGGAATAGGATGCTTGGAGTTATAGATGAATTTAGAGGAATGTAGCTTGGATAATGTTGATGTGGTTAAATAGATGAATGAGGTAAGTTAGGGCTACTTAACCTTGAGGAATTTTTGTAATGCAGAAAGGACCATACTTGAGGAGCGAGAGTTATTGGTAACGGTGTGAGAATATTGACACATTTACAAGTGGACCTATAGAGCTGACTGAATGTTGACCTTGAATTACTTATGGAACCTCGGCATTTGCCTATTGATGTACTTACAGGTAACCGTTGATGTTTGAGGTAACTATAGAGTAGAAATCTGAAACTAATAAGTTTTCATAAATGTCAATTGAGGAATCTCGGAATGTGAATGTCTAAATCTTATGGAAACTATAAGAGTGGAAGTTGTTACTTCTTTAGAACTTTCTTTGGGGTGTATATTGTTGGTAAGTGGTTGAAAATTTGAGGATTCAGAAGTTGTTACCTTAGTAAAGTCTCGATTTGAATGTTCACTGTGATGATAAAAATTGGGAATTTAGGATTTCGAAGCACCTTGTGGAATAAGTTGTTGGGATCGAACTGTTAAGGATTTAAGGTTATAGGATAACGAATACCATATCTTGGATTTTGAGGTTCGTTGTTATGGCAATAGAATCCCGGTTCAGAGTTTTGAAAGCCTTCTTGTTGAGGAATACCTTGTTCTGTGGAGGAGATAATGATAAGAGGGATCGTGAAACCTTGGAGAGGCTAGAGATCACTTGAACTGTCCTTCTTGGGATATACTAGGAATCGTTGTAATGATGTTTTGGTTAGGGATTGAGCGGTTAGTGTACCCATGTTTGGCAAGAGTTACCATCTTCCTTGACCTCTAACCTGGTTGTTTCGTTCTTTCGATCCTCCCTTGCATGTTTTTGTGGGGAATAAAACATGTATTCACCCTAAACTTGCAGGATTATAATGAAAAATATAGTTGTGTTTATAGTCATAAGATTAAAAAGGATAAGAAAAAGAATTCAACCTTTGGTCCTTTGTGCTTATGGCCTAAGAACAGGAATTAAAGTAAATTCCCTCCTATAACTTGCACCCAAGACTTGATTGAGATGATGCCGCGTGTGCTAGAAAATACTCTCCAATTGCCTTGCAATATGGGGAGAGCTTTTGAGAGGTTTTAGATGTGAGATCTGAGTTTTGGGAAAAAGATGTTCACAAAACCCTAATTGTGAGAATTATGAATTACCAGTAAGTGACAAAAGGAGAAAGACTCTCCTTTTGTATTACTTAGGTCGGCCGAATGGGTCTTGGGTAAGGGTGGGCTTTTTCCACTCTTACCTTATACCTTTGCGTGATTCGACCCGTTTAGCTTTAAGTTGTTCGCGGGTTTTATTTATAAATCGTAACATGTTATCAGATATTAATACAGTCGATATATTAATAATGGTCTGACAAAATACGATATTGTATAATTACCCAAATTAATATAACTGTTTATATTAATACGCGAATACTATATTTAATTAAATATAACCGTTTATATTTAATTTACGAATTAATCTTGTAATCCGTATTAGCTAAAATTATTTAATCTGTATTAAATAATAATCTCAACATCTTATTGACTAATTTATTAGTCAACACCTCTGACTAACTGTTTAGTCATATCCGGCATAAATGTGACTGTATTTTCATACCTTCACATCTCTCAAACGTGTCCTATAGGTGTGACGTATAGGGACCAGTTGATCACCGCCATCCGTATGACAATAACGTCAAACTTATCTAGCAAGCCAACCGTTATTGATAAACGTGGATCAACTGGTAATAATACAAAAGTATGCCCTTGTGATCCTTAAAGAGATTTAATAAGTCATTGTACATAATTGTCAAGGACACCAGCCCCAACAATCTCCCACTTGTCCGTACAAGGGTATGTGCAATGACGTTATCACACTACATGTGGAGGACACAATCTCCAACAAACTCCCACTTGTCCGTACAAGTGTAGGTGCGATAACCGAATCTCATATCCTTTTAAAATTTCTCCCACTCAATGTAAGACAATTTGCAAATCCGCATTCGCAAAGGTCGTATCTCACAAGCGATCTGTATCAAGAGTGGTTTCCCCGACTAGAGAGTAACTTAACTGATAAAACGAATCTTTATTCGAGCATGGCCATGCATTTCAGTTACTACTCCTCGAGTGGCCCTGAGAAATGATAAAATCCTGATAAGGGTTTGGATATTTCCCTCAACTCGAATCCTGCCGATATCGCCCAGCATGAAATAACCCAGAAAAAATACTCTTGGCCCCTGTTACGGTGACCGTGGGAAAGAAACCAAAGTTACCCAAAATCTGTCTTAATCTCAAGAAACAGTTGAAAGTCAAAAGACTCGACTCTAAGGAACACTATGGAGGTCCTATCCACGACCTGGCACCCAATGTTATAAAACATTTAGGACTCCATAACGTTGTCACGGGGTGTCCTACGAGATATCCGTATAACTCGCCTTTGTGATTGGTCAGTCATCCACGTGACTTATGGCTCGTTGAACCCACCATCAACCAACGTCACAAAATGATTACCTGAGTTATCAGCTCAAGTGGGTAATCAAGGACCAAAACGATGTAATGTTAATCAGTTCACTTTGTGGTGTTCAAAATTGGCGTACAATTCCACATGAGAAACAAAACATTTTATATCATAACAATAAGGTTGAATAGAGTACACGAGAAAATGAATTATTACATGAATTCATAAAAGAGTACTACAACTTAGGAACACATCCAATTCCCATGGAATGAATGTGCCCTTCATGCTTATCACGTGGTAATGCTTTTGTGAGAGGATCGGCTATGTTGTCATCCGTAGCGATCTTTTCAATAAAAATCTCCTTTTGCTCCACGTAATCTCTGATTAGATGAGCTTTCCGTTGTACATGCCTAGCCTTGCTGCTAGACTTATGCTCCTTAGCTTGGAAGATGGCACCGCTATTGTCACAATAGACGGTGATTGGGTCATTCGAACTAGGCACTACTGATAGTCCTTGTAAGAATTGACGCATCCATATTGCTTCCTTAGCTGCTTCTGAGGCGGCATAGTACTCGGACTCAGTCGTAGAATCTGCTGTAACACTCTGTTTAGAACTTTTCCAGCTGACAGCAGCGCCATTAAGAGTAAAGACAAATCCAGACTGAGATTTCGAGTCATCTCGATCTGTTTGGAAGCTAGCATCTGCGTAACCCGTGGCGCAGAGCGTTGAGTCGCCTCCATAAGTCAATCCCCAATCTTTAGTCCTCCGTAGGTACTTAAGAATGTTTTTCACGGCCATCCAGTGTTGTTCACCTGGATGAGCTTGGAATCGACTTGTCATACTCAATGCATATGCAACGTCAGGACGTGTGCATATCATGGCATACATGATCGATCCTATTGCCGAAGCATAAGGAATCCGACTCATGCGCTCTTTCTCTTCCACTGACTTAGCTTCTTGAGTCTTGCTCAAGTGAAGCCCAGGAGTCATAGGAAGGAACCCCTTCTTGGAGTTCGTCATGCTGAATCTCTCCAGAATCTTCTCTATATAAGATTCCTGACTGAGAGACAACATCCGTCGTGATCTATCCCTGTAGATACGGATGCCCAAAATTCTTTGTGCCTCTCCCAGATCTTTCATCTGGAAATGGTTTTTCAACCATGCTTTAACCGAAGATAAGAGAGGTATGTCATTCCCAATCAAGAGTATGTCATCGACATACAGTACTAGGAATACAATCTTACTCCCACTCGACTTGATATAGAGACATGGTTCCTCGACTGATCGAATGAACCCATTCTCTTTTATCACTTGGTCGAAGCGATGATTCCAACTCCGCGATGCTTGCTTAAGTCCATAGATGGAACGCTTAAGCTTGCAAACTTTCTTAGGATGTGCTGGATCGATAAAACCCTCGGGTTGTACCATGTACAACTCTTCCTCTAAATAACCGTTTAAGAAGGCGGTTTTAACGTCCATTTGCCATATTTCATAGTCATGAAATGCGGCGATCGCTAAGATAATCCGAATGGAACGTAGCATGACTACGGGTGCAAAGATCTCATCGTAGTGCAAGCCTGGCACTTGGGTGAAACCTTTAGCAACTAGTCTAGCCTTATGGATATCTTGTTGTCCTTCCACGGCATGCTTTATCTTGTAAAGCCATTTGCATTGAAGGGGACGTACCTTTGCAGGTAGGTCCACAAGATCCCACACGTTGTTCTCATACATGGAGTCCATCTCGGATTGCATGGCTTCTAGCCATAGCTTTGAGTCAGAACTGGTCATGGCACCTTTATAGGTTGTGGGTTCATTACCCTCTAGGAGTAAGACGTCATCTGTATCGTGTTCCTCGACCATACCAATGTATCTGTCCGGTGGAATAGAGACTCTTCCTGACCTCCTAGGTTCCTCAGGGATATCTACCGCAGCCTCGTTTGAAGGTACTGTTTCCTCCAATGGTTGCACGGTAGTTGGTTCTTGAACCTCCGATAACTCGAAGGTTCTATTACTCGACTTGTTCTCGAGAAATTCTTTCTCTAAGAACGTCGCACTAGCCGCAACAAAAACACGTTGTTCGGTAGGCGAGTAGAAGTAATGACCAAACGTTCCCTTTGGATAGCCTATAAAGTATGTCTTGACCGATCGCGGGCCGAGCTTATCCTCGTGTCTCCACTTGACATAAGCCTCGCAGCCCCAAACCCGAATAAAGGACAAGTTAGGGACCGTTCCCTTCCATAACTCGAATGGAGTCTTGTCAACAGCTTTAGACGGACTTCGGTTAAGTATTAGAGCGGCTGACAAAAGAGCATATCCCCACAATGAATCAGGCACAACGGTGTGACTCATCATGGATCGAACCATATCGAGTAAAGTTCGATTTCTCCGTTCGGACACACCATTTAATTGTGGTGTTCCAGGTGGAGTCAACTGTAGCACGATCCCACAGTCTTTAAGGTGTTGATCAAACTCGCGTGAAAGATACTCACCACCACGATCCGAGCGTAGTGCTTTAATCTTTCTACCCAGCTGGTTCTGTACCCGATTCTGGTATTCTTTGAACTTGTCAAAGGATTCACTTTTGTGCTTCATTAAGTAGACATAGCCATATCTACTCAAATCATCCGTGAAAGTGATGAAATACCTATAGCCATCTCGTGCGTTGATCGACATAGGGCCACATACGTCCGTATGTATGAGTCCTAATAGGTCGGCAGCGCGCATTCCAACACCTTTGAAGGAAATACGAGTCATTTTGCCGATGAGACATGATTCACACGTGCCATATGATTCGAAATCAAAGGGCGAAATAGCTCCATTCTGTATGAGCTGTTTAACGCGTTTCTCATTTATGTGTCCCATACGACAATGCCATAGGTAAGTTTGATCTTTGTCACCTACCTTTATTCTTTTATTATTCACATGTAATATCCCGGTAGTTTGATCTAAAACATAAATTCCATTCATGGAAACTGCCTTGCTATAAATCATATTGTGTAAGGAGAAAATACAGCTATTATTCTCTATTACAAATGAAAAACCAAGTTTGTCAAGTGCAGAAACTGAAATAATGTTTTTGGATAAACTAGGAACATAATAACAGTTATATAAAAATAACTCGAATCCACTTGGAAGCTGGATTACGTATGTTCCCTTCGAGACTGCAGCCACACGTGCTCCATTCCCGACACGCAGGTCCACCTCACCCTTGGTTAGGGGTTCTTGGTTTCGGAGGCCCTGCACATGATTACATAGATGAGAACCACAACCAGTATCAAGTACCCAAGTTCCGCAACTTGCATGGTTAATCTCAATCATGTGAATAAAAGAAGAAGAAGACATACCAACAGGAGTAACACGGCCTGCTTTAATGTCCTCGCGATACACGGGGCATGAGCGCCTCCAATGCCCAGTCTTGTGGCAATGGTGACATTCCATGCTTGTATCCTTGCTCTTTGTCTTGCCTTGTGAGTTACTCGACTCACTAGGCCCACTCTTATCAAATCCTGGTTTCTTGAACCTGGGCCTACCTACCGCTAGGTCGCCCTGAGCTTTAGCCTTCCCTTTACCTTTTCCCTTACTTGAGATCATGAGAACATCCTGCTTTAGACTCCCACTCAACTTTAGATCCTTCTCAGTCTGTACGAGAAGGGAGTGGAGCTCATGGGGAGTCTTCTTCATGTCGTTCATGTAGTAGTTGGCCCTAAAGAGGGCGAACCCATCATGAAGCGAATGAAGCATGCGATCAACGATGATGTTCTCACTGATCTTGCAGTTTAGGGTCTCCAGTTTCTCGATATTCTCAATCATGTTGAGAATATGTGGGCTAACAGCTTGGCCCTTCTGGAGTTTCGCCTCAAAGAAGCGACAGGTATGCTCATAAGAAACGATTCTCGGAGCCTTGGAGAATTCGTTAGTGAGCGTGGTGAAAATCTTGTTTGCACCATGGGTTATGAAGCGTCTTTGCAAATTAGATTCCATTGCATAGATGAGTACGTTCTTTATCGCACCCGCTTCCATGACGAAGTCGCTATGAGCGCGAACATCGTTGGCTCTAGCTCCAGTTCCTGGGTGTGCCGGAATGGGCTCAGTTAAAAACTTAAGCTTTCCGTCAGCAATGGCAGCATTCCGTAGTGCTGCCTCCCAGTCAGAGAAGTTTGACCCATCATTCCTCAGTCTAGTTGACTGATTCATGGAGTCCATGAAGGCTTTTAGCCAGGATTCACGTGCTAGCTTGGCACTTGGCATTGGGTCTTCACCAGCCATTTTAGTTTTACAGCAGTTTTAATGAACGTGTTCTACACTGAAAGAAGATAAAACAAAACCATATAAGCAACTTATTGTTGTGATTTAAGTCTATATTAAATTGAATTTAAACTCGTAGACTCATGCATTTATATAATTGATCTCCCTCAAGAATTATATAAACGATCCCAAGACTCAATTTCCGTATATTGATAAGCCCACAGTTTGGCTAATTCCAATCGTTGGAACTCTTGGTCGATAGATTTCCGTAAATCCTATCTATTAGTCCATCTCAGTCACTGGAATATTATCGAGTGACCATGATGTTGAGATAAAATAAATCATCTGTTCCCACTTACCCGACGTAGAAGGGGTCATATTATGCCTACCGACGAAGAAGGGATTCATGGGAGGCTGATTTATAAAGACTAATCTCAATTTTTGGTTATACGAGGAAGACCCCATTAACTCTTATTTATCCATATTTAAGTGAACTAAAAACTAGCATTTGCGTGAATGAATTAAATAAAGTGATGGCTTTTAAATTGACATGTGACATCTGTATTGTCACAGAAAACTAACGCGTGACCTCTACATGAGTCAGTTTTCAGGCATGATATAGGTGGTTTGGTTTTTAGGCGGAATATGATGCAAGCTATTATCGATGAAAGCGTAAAGATAAATGCAATAAACGTAAATAAAAGTCCTAGTGTGGCCTATCCTACCAAAATAAACATAAAACAACTTGGAATCCACCGTTGGACCCTAGAAGCTAGTCTTGATGTTCCATCTTGGTCCTTGCAGCGGGAGTGAGCATCCGGTCTCCGTCTTGTCTTTGGTCTTCACAAAATTACTAATTTAAATTACAAAAGTAATCCTAGATACATTCTAATTTAAATACAAAAGTAATTACATGGCAAAAACCCAAAACGGAGATTCAAGATCTCAAAAATACAAGCAAGATCGTGTCCCTTCATTACGGTGACACAATCTTCTAAGGCCACACTAAGTTACAACCGTTTGCAAAAATTAAATACGTTATTGAAAGCATTCAAGGCATTCACAAGACGATAAATAAAATGCATCAACTAAAAACAATTTATACATGACATAATACTGTTATTATGATTAATAAATTTATACCAAACCACCTTTTAAGATTAAAATTAAGTGACTATACCGTTTTAATCACCAATTTTAACAAACATATAATCCATTATTTTAAACTGTTTTAAAACAATATGTATCAAACGAGGGTGAACCGTTTCACTAAATAATACACTATTTCCGTATATAGTATATTATTTTAAGCCATGTGAAAATAAAACATGTTATTTTCGAAAATAAAAAAAACGAGTCTGTTACAGGGGGGGAGGTCGACCGACCTAAACTTGTGGTCGACCGACCTCCTGCCGAAAAACGGAAAAATCTGCAACAGTAAAATCGGTCGACCGACCTATTAATTAGGTCGACCGACCAACAAGTAGTAAAAACGAATTTCAGAAAACGCAAAACGCTGCACCTTTTGAAATTAAAACAAGTTTTTACCTTTTAAACTTTGATTAAAACAAGTAAATCAAAATTAACATCAACAAGGGTTCACATATTGTTAAGAATATCGATTAATTAACAATATGTAAATAGGAATCGAAAAACAAGATCGAAAACTCATAAAGGAAACTGTTTTTAAAAAAAAAAAACAGAAAACTCACACAGGGGCGGTCGACCGACCGCTAATACTGGTCGACCGACCGACGCAGCGGCAGAAACGAGATTTTTCAAAATCTTTTTAAAAAAAACTTATGAAAAACACAAAAGTAAAATTTTCATGGCCTAAGGCTCTGATACCACTTGTGGGGAATAAAACATGTATTCACCCTAAACTTGCAGGATTATAATGAAAAATACAGTTGTGTTTATAGTCATAAGATTAAAAAGGATAAGAAAAAGAATTCAACCTTTGGTCCTTTGTGCTTATGGCCTAAGAACAGGAATTAAAGTAAATTCCCTCCTATAACTTGCACCCAAGACTTGATTGAGATGATGCCGCGTGTGCTAGAAAATACTCTCCAATTGCCTTGCAATATGGGGAGAGCTTTTGAGAGGTTTTAGATGTGAGATCTGAGTTTTGGGAAAAAGATGTTCACAAAACCCTAATTGTGAGAATTATGAATTACCAGTAAGTGACAAAAGGAGAAAGACTCTCCTTTTGTATTACTTAGGTCGGCCGAATGGGTCTTGGGTAAGGGTGGGCTTTTTCCACTCTTACCTTATACCTTTGCGTGATTCGACCCGTTTAGCTTTAAGTTGTTCGCGGGTTTTATTTATAAATCGTAACATGTTATCAGATATTAATACAGTCGATATATTAATAATGGTCTGACAAAATACGATATTGTATAATTACCCAAATTAATATAACTGTTTATATTAATACGCGAATACTATATTTAATTAAATATAACCGTTTATATTTAATTTACGAATTAATCTTGTAATCCGTATTAGCTAAAATTATTTAATCCGTATTAAATAATAATCTCAACATCTTATTGACTAATTTATTAGTCAACACCTCTGACTAACTGTTTAGTCATATCCGGCATAAATGTGACTGTATTTTCATACCTTCACATTTCTCAAACGTGTCCTATAGGTGTGACGTATAGGGACCAGTTGATCACCGCCATCCGTATGACAATAACGTCAAACTTATCTAGCAAGCCAACCGTTATTGATAAACGTGGATCAACTGGTAATAATACAAAAGTATGCCCTTGTGATCCTTAAAGAGATTTAATAAGTCATTGTACATAATTGTCAAGGACACCAGCCCCAACAGTTTTGTCAGCTGTGAAACTAGAAACTTTTGATGCTTCGTGTAGAAAGTAATCTCTTTGATTGCGTCTACGCTCCCGAGTGACTGTTTTTGAAATCGTCCCTTATTGTTAACTAGTCTGCTGTTATTGGAAAACCTTAATTGTTTTGAGGATTTGGAAACTGCTCCCTCTTTTGTTGAAAGTAAATAAAGGTCGATTTTGAAGAAAACTTGATTTTAAAGAGCAGAACGTTTTATAACTTTGATGGATTTCAGCGTTGGTTGCTACTGGAACGTGTTATTGGAGACGTCTGATAACCTGTGCTGTGTTTATCAACACCGAATCGATCTAAATTTCGAACTTTTTATGATTTAATTTTGGGACTTGTCTCAGATTTGGAATATCGGACTCTTGAATATGTAACGAGAATCCCAATGTCCATTGACGAAGACTTGTACCTTGGAATCTATTTCTACTTGAAACCTTTTTGAAAGATAAAGTTTTGGGTTACCATAACCCGGGTAGTACGTTTTGGTAACTAGAGTTGTTTTCGTACTTATTTCCGTTTTCAAGTTTCGAGGACGAAACTTTTTGAAAGATGGGGTGATTGTAACATCCCAATATTTCGGGACTTTGAAATTTAAAGATTTTAAGTTCTATTTCGAGAATAATTTATATTTCGGAATTTCGTAATTTTATTTAAATAACTGATTAGCTTATGTGAAAATATTCTAAGGGATTTTAAAGGAGATTTCATTTAATTGCGTAAACCTTGCCTTAGTAATTTAATTTTATGATCCAGAAATATTTATCTCATTCTAAATTGATTGTAAAATAAGACGGTGTTCTTAGCTCAAATCGTCTTAAAACTCGTCTTATGGGCCTAACTTGTTAATGGATCAATTTTTCCTCTTTTTCCTCACAAAACCCTAACCCCACCATCTTCTACCTCTCTCTTCCAATTCATTTTTCAGATTTAACAAAAGAAACAAAACACCGTTTGTGATTTCCTCCTCCTTCAATCTTAAAACTCTCATAGAATCTTCGTTTCTTATCCGATTGAGGCGACTTTCGCGGCTACGGATTCCTCTTCTCGAGCCCGTCGTTTTAAGGTAATAAATCTTGCAATTTGTGACAGTTGGATTTTCGGTATGTTCAAATAATTTCGAAATTCGTGATTTTTTTCGATATTTGTGTTGTTTTAGACGGTGTTTGTGTTAACCCGGAAGAAAGCTTGGTGATTATTGAAGAAGACCTCGAAGATTTCAAAGATTTCGCTAAGTAAAGGTGACAATTATGAGAAACTCGGCCTTATTTGTAATATTAGCACTTTTCTTGCTTTAGATGATATAAGTTTCTGATTTTCATGTTTGGGAACGTTGTTAAGACTTAGAATCATGCTAGGATTACATGCGTTCACATGCTTTGATTGTACTTTACATGCCTAGATGATGAAATTTCAGAAATTATGTGCTTAAGACGAATACAAAGGATGAACTTGTTGAGGCTTTATTGTGGAATTTGATACTTGCTTTTGATGTATATGAGACTTATAGATGTTGGGTAATCTTTGGATGTTGCGATTTAGAAGCTTAGAATCGATTTGAGAAGATTTGAGTCTTATAGGGAAAATGTCGAATTTTCGTGCAGGGACTCTGAGCCGGTAGGCTGACCGGCAGCCGGTCGGCCGACTCGGAGTCAAGGTTGTGATTTTTGAAATGCTGAGTCCGTAGGAAAGTATTCTGAGCCGGCAGGTCGGCCGCCGGTCGACAGGCTCATAATCCCTCTTTGGGGATTGTGGGAATTTTTGTAAAAGGCATTGGGAAGGGACTCCCAGCCGGCAGACCGGCAGACGGTCCACCGGCTGAGAGCCTCTCCTCTTCGTTTTTGAGATTTTAAAGAAGGCTAGGAGGGAAGGGACTCCCAGCCGGCTGACCGGCAGACGGTCCACCGGCTGAGGGTCTCTTCTCATTGTTTTAGAGATTTCAATTCGGCATGGGGAGGGTCTCCCAGCCGGCTAACCGGCAGACGGTCCCAGACCGGCTGAGAGCCCCTGTTCTCATAAAATGGTTTATAACTTTTAAACGGTTAATCGGTTTTGATTGAGATTCGTTCTGTGTACCTGTTATGTGTGTTTGAGGTCCCCGGAGGATGGGCGACACTATATTGGGTTCGGGAATGGAGAGAGGATAGAGACCCCCCGGTCGGGTACTGAAAGGGAAACCGGCTCTCCCTTATCTTAGTTCCCGGGATCAATTAAGTGTTGTTTAGTGGTATAAGAGATTAGAACTATAGGTTAGTTTATTTCTTTGGATGTTGTTGGATTGATGAGTGTTAAGGTATGCCTTAAGCTGGCCTCTGAGCTTAACACGTGAGTTGTATGTCGCGTGATGGGATATGTGTTAAGTTCACCTCTGGACACATTACTGAGTTTTGTATAGGGATATGTGTTAAGTTCACCTCTGGACCCAATACTTGTTTGTAGCAGTGGGATATGTGTTAAGTTCACCTCTGGACCCATTGCTTGTGGATGTATGTTGGGATATGTGTTAAGTTCACCTCTGGAGCCGACATTTGTTTGTAGTGGGATATGTGTTAAGTTCACCTCTAGACCCATTACTGAGTTGTGTATAGGGATATGTGTTAAGTTCACCTCTGGACCCTTTACTTGGATTGTGTGTTGGGATATGTGTTAAGTTCACCTCTGGACCCGACATTGTTTTGGTAGTGGGATATGTGTTAAGTTCACCTCTGGACCCATTACTTGTGATTATTGATAACAAGGTTTATGCCTTAAGTAGGCCTCTGAGTCCTTGTTTATGAAAGTGATTTAGTATCCAGGTTATGTCTTAAGTTGACCGCTGAACCTTTATACTTGTTGATTTGCATCTGCTTGCCTAGTTAGGGTACAGTGTCAGATGTAGTTGTTGATATTGATGAGTATAGAGTATTGATTATTTGATTGTTCATCCAAGGATTGGATGACTCTTTAATTAAATTCGTAAATGGTTTGGACTGAAAGACCCCCCGGCCGGGCAACCGGAAGGGAAATCGGATCTCCTTCCAAATAGTTTCCGAAGTTGGTTGAGGGCCTTGCATAGTAAATGAATGATGGTGTGAGATTGAGATAATAAGATTTGTATGCTTCACATGTTTTATATATGTTGGAGTATATTGTATGTTTATGTGTTACGTGTCGTTACAAAAGGTGGCTAGGAGAACTCTAGTCACTCCCCACTGATTGTGGCGTACATGTTTACATGTATGTAGGTAGATGACAGGTGGTTGGCAGAGGGTTGCATGGAGCTAGCGAGCGATGATCCTATTCATCGATTGACTTACACGTTTACGTTAGCTAGACTTTAGTTTACATTTCAGTTTTGAGTGCCGGTAGGGACGTGCCATCCCAGGCTATTTGTATTTATATTTTACTTTCAGTTTTAGTTTTAATTCATCTCGCATGTTATATGTTAAAAAGTTTTAATTCCGCTGCATTTTTAGTAATTTGGATGTTTATTATTTCCGCTTTCACGAGGGGTTTTACAACAATCAAGTTGAAGGTTAAAGAAGACGGTAACCTTGCCAAACATGGGTACACTAACCGCTCAATCCATAATCAAAACATCGTTACGACGACTTCTAGTATATCCCAAGAAGGGCGATTTCAGTAACCTCGATGCTCACAATGGTTTCACGGTCCCTCTTACCCCTATCTCATCCACAAAACATGGTATTCCTCAACCAGAAGGTTTGCAAAACTCTCACTCAGTTTACTCAAAATCTGTTAGATCAAGGTTAAGGATCTCTCACGCAAGGTGGAAGCCTAATACACATACCTCAGACCAAGGTTCACGCACTTCCAAACTGTAAGCCTGAATCCTATCACTATAACATCGAATTCTGAAATTAGGATACCAAACTTTCTACACTATGACTCTTCTCAGTCAGACAGGCCCTGACCCAAATTACCTATCTCCTTTGTTTCTACGTAGTTCAATTACATCAAATTCATCCTATGGGGGTACTTCGAAATCCTAAGTTCTCCAAAGTCCTCTATTACCATAAAACGAACATTCCACGTAAGGTCTCACTAAGGTAACAACTTCCAGGTCAAGCGAGTCTATGACTGGTTCTCATGACGATTTCCTCAAAACGATTCAGATCTCAAGGTTCCTCGAAGTCCAAAGCAACATTATCCTTTCAATGACTTATTCCCAAAGGTCTTAGATAAATAATCTCAGATGGCTCCTAAATGACAATTCAACCAAACTCTCAGGCTACTAAACCCTGAAGGAAAAACGAGATTCATACTTGTTATCCTAATAATGTAGTCTTACTAATTATTTTACATTTTAATTAATCTCATATTAATTATACTCAAGATCTTATGCATGCAAAACAATAACGGAAATAAAGAGAATCGTATTCTTACAACCGGTCCGAAATATTGCTAGGATGATCCTCCAAAAGCAACCAAGTAAGCTTGCCTTCAATGAGTGAACACCAAGACCTTACCTTAAACGGACCAAATACCGAACCCGAAACTAGAGGACGGAATTAGGCTATAAAACCGTGTACTAATAATGATATATCACTAGTACAAAAAACGCTATTTGAGGCGTCAAAATAAGGCTCATTTGAGGCGTTTTTAGTGCAGCAGCAAATAAGGGGGCCGCAAATAGAAATTTGTATTTGCGGCTAAAAAAAAACGCCGCAATTGACTGTGTTATTTGAGGCGTTTTGACGAAAAAACGCCGCAATTCAGTGAGCACTATTTGAGGCGTTTTGATGAAAAAACGCCGTAATTGACTAAGCCTATTTGAGGCGTTTCCTGCACTAAACGCCGCAAATAATGTTGCTAATATGAGGCGTTTTCTTTTGATGCCGCAAATAGATTTATGGATTTAAAAATATATATTTTATTAATTATTTGGGCACATTCCATTTGATTCCTGCAATAGCAACCATTTCTACCAATTTTTGCCCCACAAATATGTTGCTCAATCCATGTATGTCAACCCGAATGCCATTGAATATAACCAAAAATAATTTCGTCCAATACATTACACTTCATTAAATATATTACAACTACCGGCCATATACTAGCTATTACCGGCCATCAACGCAACATTCTTCATAACTAACATTAAAAAACCTAAAAAAGTCGGGAATGATGTCCTCTCGAATCGTTTAGGTAGAAAGCAGTAAAGTCGGTAGTACATACGAGTTAATATAATGTCTAATTAACACATCGGCTGGTGAAGTACGTAGCCCACTTGTCCCGCACTTCATTTATCTCCCCATTCGTGTATGACTCTTCTCCTTTTGATGAGTTGAAAACCTAAATATAACATCACAAAAGCAAGTTAGCGATGCATTAGCTAGAATGGCAATGAAAAGCTTCAAGAAGGCCTTTTACAAGAAGCAGTACTGGCATACAAATCTGTAAAGACTTGGCTATTTTATGAATAAATCAATTTTGGAATTAAAATCAGTTTTGAAGCGTCATAGAAATGTGGAAGTGTCATGTGTCGGGTTCATGTGAAGTAGTGTAACATCCCGTATTTTCGTAAAAACTAATTTAAGCGTTTTAAATTATTTTATGTAATAAAATAATATTTTAATAATTTATTTCGAAAGATTTTAATATAATAGGTAAGATCCGTCTTAAGAACCTCAAGTCCTTAAGACGAATACAATTTGGCAAGGTTAAGTTCCCGTATCTTAAATATCCGTTCAAATGTCCGACCCGTTTAATTGACCCGGAAAGGACAGCCCAAAAAACCCCCCATAAACCCTTCCATCGACACAATTGCATCCCCTTCATTTCATTTCACTGTAAACATAATCCTCACAAAACCTCCATTTTATTCATCTCTTTTTGAGGAATTCTTCATCATCCGTCGATCAAATTGAGGTAACGATAACATTTCCGGAATCCTTGTTCAATTTCCAATCCATCTATCACTTTCGTTTCTCAATTCCTCCATTTCGAAAATTGGCCTGTTTTACACAAACTCCGTTTTTGTGTTCTTAAACCCGTTTTTCATGTTTGTAGGTGAAGGATTGGACAACCCGGACATCGATAGCTACATTGTGGAGGAAGATCTTTAGCCGGAAAGCTTGAAAGGTGACGATAATGAGAAACTCGGCCTATTTGTGAATATTAGCACTTTTGTTTTTAATCTTGTCATGGTTTCTGTTTTATGTTTAAGTTTATGATTTCTAGACTTAGTAACATGTTTAGGATGAGGTTATGTTGATGAATTTATGCTTGAATTGGTTGATATGTGTTCTTAAGCTTAATTTCAGTTTTTCTCATTTTCAGACGGATACTTGATAACATTGTTTGAGGATTGTTATGGGACTTTTGTGCTGTTAGATTAGTGATATTTTGTGTTTGATAATGTTGGGAAATCACCGATTGTAGCCTTGTTAGAGTTATGGTGTCGAATTTTGGAATTCTAAACTTGGCTGGAAAATCGTGTTTTCGTTACAGGCTCTCTGAGCCGGTCGACCGACCGGCCGCCGGTCGACCGGCTGGGAGCGCATCCTTGTGTGTTTTCGCATTTTTAAGATTTGGCCTTAGGACTGCCAGCCGGCCGACCGGCTGCCTGCCGATCGGCTGGTAGTCATTGTTGTACTGTGGGTGTATGCGAAGTACATAGGATAGAAGGGGAGCCCAGCCGGCAGACCGGCCGCCTGCCAGCCGGCCGCCTGCCAGCCGGCTGGGAGTACATTTGGGGTGGGTTTGCGGGTTGGTAAAGCTAAGGGAATGGGTTCCCAGCCGGCCGACCGGCTGCCTGCCGACCGGCTGGGAGTCCCTTCGTGTTGTCTCGTTTTGGAAAAGAAAGAAGGAAGGCTGAGGTGGTCACCAGCCGGCCGACCGGCTGCCTGCCGACCGGCTGGGGACCCCTGTAGGCTATTTTGAGGTTTTTGTAAATTGAGTGTAACTTTCAAACGGTTAATCGGTTTTACTTGAAACTTGTTTTGTGTACCTTTGACATGTATTTGGGGTCCCCGGAGGATGGGCAACATTATATTGGGTTCGGGAATAGGGTAAGGATAGAGACCCCCCGGTCGGGCAACCGAAAGGGAAACCGGCTCTCCCTCATCTTAGTTCTCGAGGTCAATTAAGTGTTGATTAGGAGTTAAAGGTAGAACTATAGAGTAGTTCTGTTACTATTGATCAGGTTCAGCTTATCAGAGGTAGGATGAAGGCCGCACAGGACCGGCATAAATCCTATGCTGATGTTCGCCGTAGACCCTTAGAGTTTGAGGTGGGTGATCGAGTTTTCTTGAGAGTTTCTCCGATGAAAGGCGTCAAAAGGTTTGGAGTTAAGGGCAAGTTGAGCCCTAAGTATATTGGACCTTTTGAGATCGTGAAGAGGAATGGTGCTGCTGCTTACCGATTGGACTTGCCTCCTAGTTTGGGCAAGGTTCATAGCGTTTTCCATGTTTCCCAGCTCCGCAGATACATTAGTGACCCGAGTCATGTTTTGCCTAGAGAGATCGAGAACTTGGAGCCGAGTCTTGCTTTCGAGGAGCGTCCAGTGAAGATCCTTGACCGTCAGGATAGGAAGCTTAGGAGCAAGGTGGTGCCGCTAGTGAAGATCCTTTGGCGTTGCGGTGATGTTGAGGAGCAGACGTGGGAGACTGAGGCATCGATGCGTATCGCGCATCCTTCTCTTTTCGATTGAGGTATAGTATATAGATTTATATCCGTTCGAGTTTCGAGGACGAAACTTTTTGAAGTTGGGGTGATTGTAACTTGATAACATTGTTTGAGGATTGTTATGGGACTTTTGTGCTGTTAGATTAGTGATATTTTGTGTTTGATAATGTTGGGAAATCACCGATTGTAGCCTTGTTAGAGTTATGGTGTCGAATTTTGGAATTCTAAACTTGGCTGGAAAATCGTGTTTTCGTTACAGGCTCTCTGAGCCGGTCGACCGACCGGCCGCCGGTCGACCGGCTGGGAGCGCATCCTTGTGTGTTTTCGCATTTTTAAGATTTGGCCTTAGGACTGCCAGCCGGCCGACCGGCTGCCTGCCGACCGGCTGGTAGTCATTGTTGTACTGTGGGTGTATGCGAAGTACATAGGATAGAAGGGGAGCCCAGCCGGCAGACCGGCCGCCTGCCAGCCGGCTGGGAGTACATTTGGGGTGGGTTTGCGGGTTGGTAAAGCTAAGGGAATGGGTTCCCAGCCAGCCGACCGGCTGCCTGCCGACCGGCTGGGAGTCCCTTCGTGTTGTCTCGTTTTGGAAAAGAAAGAAGGAAGGCTGAGGTGGTCACTGATAGGTTTAACTAGTTGCTCAAAAACTAATTTAGTCATACTAACAAAACCTTTAATTAACCTTTTAATTAACAAAATAATAAACTCTTTTATTAGATCTTATGCATGCTACTAAATGCGGAAATAAGGAGTAAACCGTGTTCTTACACTCGGTCCAAATATTGCAAGGATGATCCTCCGAGTACCCAATATAGAATACCTCCTCCGGATGCACCAAGACAAACCCCAAATGAACCGAAACTTTGTTGTGCTAGACTAAGAATCGATTATCTCCTTAAACTTACTCTAATCACTCTTATTAGAATAATATATGAATACTACTCTTAGTATAATTTTATTATCTTATAATAAGTAATTTTAGAGGTTAAATAATCTCTCCTTTTGTGAGTATATTTCGGCCAAAGAGAGAGAGAAGAGAGCTAGAATGAATATGACATATATCTTATATATATGTCAAGCATGCTTTCAATAACATAATGATGTTTACATAAGCATGCTTATGGGGGAGTGGGTAGCCGGCTTAGGGAGTGTAAATGAGGGAACAAGTTCCTTTCTCAAGGTTCTAGGGTGGTTACTAGGTTAGTAATCTCAAGGCATATGTCTAACATATGATTATGGAGTGTTTAATACATTAAACACCCATGCCACCTTCTCCTTTTGGCCGTGCCATATAGTCCATAAAATGGACTTTATTTTACAATTTGTCAAATGTATAATTGTATAAAGTGTGACATCTCATATGTCATTTAGATATAAAATATTTTAGTACATTTGAAATATGTAAATATTTATCCCATAAATATTATACATAATTAAATAAATCATATTTATTTAATTAACAAGTAATTCGAAATTACCATTGTAAAATAACACTTTATCGTCAATACGATTTACAACCTTTGTATTAATTTCAACCCAATTCATTCTAATTTCGATATCTTAAAATATCGTTTAATGTTTAACAATTGACACGTTTCAATTTTAAACATAAATCTTACATTAAGATTTAACCTCTAATTTCTCGATATACGAGTTTAAGGAATATGATCAAATCGTATCACTATACATTTGATCACTTTATCAATTAAGGGAATTGTCCTAAAGGTGTGACCTAAAGGGATCAACTGACCATCACCGTCATACGACAGTAATGTCAAACTCTAGCTAGCCAATCATTACCGATTAATGTTGGTCAGTTGACTAATAATTCGTATCATCCCTTGCGCATTCTTGTTATGAGATTTAATTACGTGATCGCACTTATTGTTGAGGACACATTTCCCAACAATCTCCCACTTGTCCTCGACAAGTGTGCGTCACCAATTCTCTTGTCCTATTACAATCTCCCACTCAATGCAAGATGTCTCTCTCTGGTCGTTCTTGCATTTGATCATATCATGAATGGTTTCCTCGATCTGGAGAATAACTGTCTGACCGGAATTATCTACCATAGATACCTTCCGAGCGTGGCCACGCATTTCCAGTTAATTACTCCTCGAGTGGCCCTGAGATTTGAACAACCCTGACAAGGGGTGGACAATTTCTATCGCACTACTTCCTTCAACCAGTCACAGTCAGTCACAACCCAAAACAATCCCATTTGACTCCAGTTACGAAAAGTCGTAGAGAATGGATCAAAGTTATGCCTAAACTGTACCATCTTGGGAGAGTAGTCTTTAGTCAAAGAATTGACTCACAAGAATACTATAGTAGCTCTCGCCACGACCCGGCTATAAAATTTCCAGAACTCTATAAGCGGTCACATTGCCCGACAGAGTGTCTCTTACAGTCTGCCTATGTGATCGACTAGTCATCACATATGACTCTATGGCACTTGAACTTGCCATCAATCGCCTCACACTCTAGTCGCTTCGAGACGTCACCTCATGTAAGCGGCTAGGGGCTATACTAAGTCAATCCAGTTCACTTATGGGGTTCAATATTGTCTCATACAACCCATTTGGATTCTGACAAAGCATCTTTTACTTCGAGTTATTAATAACTCAAATGATGTTCTCATGCAACAATAGTCAACACTATTACATTGCATTTTGATGCACAATCATCTATTTGTATTAGTGTTTTGCGAATAAACCTTTTATTCATGCGAATAACCTTTATTCATGATAGCAAAACTTACGACTTTTGGTCTCCTTTATTCTCATATTATCTCGTATAATATGATTCTATTTGAGTACATATCTAGAACTCTTTCTAGATTTTGAGTTTCCTTTCCGGAGGAAAGCTCCCACTGTTATCTTATAACTTGTGACGTATCGATATACTGGAGGGATTAAAATCACTCTCTATAGTCACTTATGTACTGAAATCTATATTGTAGTTTATTAGTGATTTCATCACTCTTACAATTTTCAAACATCTTGGCTATTTGATAATGGTTTCATTCATCGTTATGAATAATGTATCCAACCATTCTAACTACTAGTGGGCGACCTTTTATTATCCATATAATAAACCTTCCCGTTAAGCTCCATCATCTTATGATATAAGGTATTTGATCATCTAGAATTGAAAACCTCTTATTCTTTACACCTTAAAGAATCACCCATTCTCTCTAAATGGTAGGCTTAATTCTTTTTATGAAAATCGCTCCCACTAAAATCAATATCTTTCGATATCTTAAATGAACCTTTCATTTCTCGCATGTTAAACTATTACTTGAATCATTATCACTATCACTATCCCTATAGTGATCTGTTTCCATTCAATCATTCATTACCTTCTTATCATGTCTTCGTTTCCACGAGACGAAAATGACATGATAATTTCTTTATAACTACATAGGAACCGTTTTCCTACCGATGATTTCATACGGGGTTTCAAGTTTCCTCTCTATGAAACAATGAACACAAAGAACCTTTCTTCGAGTGTCCTCCCGTAGTTTCTTCAAATCACTTAGGGTTCTTCTTAAGACTCCCAAGTAAGAATCTTCTCTAAGATCTCTCCTTTATTCACATCATTGGTTTGTGAGCGAAATATTTTCTCCCACTCTATCCTTCTAACAATAACCTTTACTTGTTTAAGGATAGCTATTTCGATCAACCAATGTATTTGAATGTTTGAAGTTTGATAGGTGTGATGAATACATTCTCATTTTCACTTAAAATGAAAATCTTATAATGAACTGATATAGTCTCATTTTGATTGAATCTATCTCATGGGGTGTAGTTCTCCGTTTTAATCAACTCTTTGATTCTCTTATACTTGATCGTATCAATATTAAATTTCTATCATTCATGTTTAAACAAGGCTTGCAATTTATTTGAGAAATCAAAACATTGATTAAGAACAAAAGTAGTGACTCGGGTTGAAAACCAAGTCACTAACATCCAAAATTACAACCATTGTTTTAGGATTTTAATCCTTGTCTTACAAGAAAATTAAATTGTTCCATAAATAAATGCAAAATATGAAAGAAGACGATATGAAAAATAGAGCCTTGCTCTTCAAGTCTTCGATCAATTGGATGCTACCGGAGCCATCCAAGTAAGGAATCTCAAGCTTCCTTCTCCTTGCCCTTATCATTATTCGGGGGTGGCCCTTTAAAACAATTAAAAAGGGGAAATATCAACACATTTGTATCACTATACATAAGTTGATAAATGACATGAATTATACGCGAGAATTATTACCTACGGCGGTAGCTTTCCCATTTTTGAGATCACTTAAGTACTTGGGGCAATTTCGCTTCCAATGACCGATCCTCGTGCAATAATGGCACTTGTCTTGCTCTTTAGAAGACGAGGTGGAAGCGCCTTTCGAAAAGGTCTTTTCTTTGGTCGCTTTGGGCTTGAACGTTTTCTTGCCCTTGCCTTTCGAGGCATTCCTCTTGAAGCTCGTTTTCCCTTTCTTTTCGATGTTTAAAACATCCTTGGTGGAACTTTCATGAAGTCCCACGTCCCTTTCGGCTTGGACGAGCATCTTATGCAACTCTTCCAACGTGGTCTCTTGGTTTCGCATATTGAAATTCACCCGGAATTGAGCATACGCCTTAACCTTATTGAGCGAGTGAAGAACTCGGTCAATAATTAGAGAGTCGGGAACATTAACATTTTGAGCTTTTAGAGTCTCCGCGAGCTCAACTAGTTTGAGCACATGAGGGCTTATCTTTTGCCCTTCCTTGAAGGTTATGTCAAAGAAGGCGGAAGCCGCCTCATATTGAATCACCCTTGGAGTTTGCGAAAACATGGTCGCAAGTTTGATGTAAATTTCATATGATGTGGTCAACTTGATCATACTCCTTTGGAGATCCGGCTCCATGGAGAAGATGAGCACATTTTTAAGAGCGGAGGACTCTTTCATGTAGGCTTCATAGGCCTCACGAGTTTGGACCGACGAACGAGCGGTCGGAGCGGGAGGAGCGGCTTCGGATAGGTAACGACTCTTATCGTCACCTTGAGCGGCCAAAAGCAATTGCGCATCCCAATCCTTAAAATTGGAACCATGCTTATCGAGTTTGCAACGATCCATAAAGGACCGAAGCCATGATACGTTAGTGAGAGGTGGAGCGTTGGTTGCCATAGTCGATGTTGAAAATTAAACTACAATAAAAGGAAAAACAACATCATTTTAAATTCATAATTTGAATTTTAAGAAACTTAAACATGTTAAGTATATTTACTTAATGATCTCTTACCCAATTAAGTAAACAATCCCGAGACCCAAACCCATACTAATCCGGGCACGGTGTAGCCGATTCAACCTGTATCGGTATAATTTGGTGGATTAACCCTTTAATCGGTTCTACTCTTAGAACTCTCGGTCGACAATTTTCTTTAAAATTATCTTTAGCCCGAACTTATTGCAACTACGGTTACGAATACTTTCGTTGAGATCAACCAAATTTCAAGGTGTAATCTTATTACCCCACTTACCCAACGTGACAATTTTAGTACCCCGGTGTAGCCGAGCCTACGTTTTTGTGAAGAAGGGATTCATGGGTCCGTACTTTTTGGTAAGGCTAAGTCTCAATGTTTATATGTAAGAGATCTAGTCAAATTATTATCTATCTCCGTATAAGTGAACTAAGTCGGTGAATTATCGATAAAATAAAAGACTAGGTCGATTAAATCGAAACATGCGTGATACGATGTATGACGATTTGGCTATGCATGCAAACATATAAAAGCAAATAAAAGCATAAAAATAAACCCTAGTATGGCCTTTCCTAGAAAAGAAATAACAAAGTACAAATTCGGAAACCAACTCCTTTGGTCCCTTGAACTTCACGCGGCACGCACTTCGAGGTATACACCGTCTTGATCGGAACTCCTTTCCGAATGGCACCGTCTTCAAGGAACTCCGGATTTTACAAATATTACAACTTTTCAAGTCTACTTTATACATTATAAAATAGAAATAAATTACAATTGGGTGATACGAGATCACAAAATTACAACCGAATCGGTAACCCCTTACATTACGGGAAATACCGATTTAAAAACTAGGCCATACTAAGTAAATTACATAATTCCCAAAATTACGTAAAAATAAATCATGACATTCATAATATAAATATGCAATGCTTATATAAATATGAATTAACATGCAAATCCTAAGCCAAATCGTCCTATTTAAAACACTTATTTAAATAGTTATCGCAAACCTCGGTTTTTATGGAATTGCGTGTTTTAACGTTTAACAACACTATGCATTATATGAAACGGTTTTCATCCTTAAGTTAATCATCCTAACTCGCATAGGATTCAAAATTTAGTCTTACTCAAACTTTGAACATGACTTAACTTAATATATTTTAATATTGATCGGTATTACTCGGTTTTACGGGAAAAATAATATAAAATCCAAAAGAGACATTAAAATTTCGAAAATTCAAAATTCAAATTTTGAAAAATCCAGAATGTTCTTAAAATTTTCAGAAAGTTAAAATATTAGTATTTTATACGGTTTTATTATTATTTCGAAAATAACACGTAAAACGAGCAATTTAAGTCGGAAAATTCAATAATTAACTTTATAAATGCAAATTAAATACTAATAATGTTTTTATACCTTCCAAAACATTTTAAGAACACAAGATGGACAGAAAATTAAATGGCACATTGCCCCATAGCCGAAATTTTAAAGCATGCCTCCTTTTATTTAATTTTCAATGCTACTTTTAACAAAACAAAATTAAATCAATACAAATCAAATCTGAAACATTAGGCTCCCAAGAATTTTCATGATGAACATATCACATATGACTAATATGGGTTACATTTTCGGCCATTTTTAACAACATTTGCAAATTTTAACGATTTACGTCATATATCGTATGATTTTAACATTTAAAATTTATTTCTCAAGCATAAAATAAGATAAAATTCTCGAAAATTTTATACATGCTGGAAATAATATATATGACATCGTGTTAAATTTTTATGGCCAAATTCCAACTAAAACTTATTAAAGTCGAAATAATGTCACTAATTACCCGATTTTTACATTAAAAATCTATAATATTGCAATATTTGAGATAAATTTCTGGAAAATTCAACATAAATTTTAAATATTGCATGTGACATCCTCATAAATTTTTATAGTCAAATTCATAATATAACTATTTTAACCCATTTTTATTCATCTTATTGCATTTCAACCATTAAAATTCATATCACATGATTTAAAGGTCTATAATTTACGAAAATTCATATTCATATTATAGAAAATACATGTGATATCATACTGAAAAATCTCGGCCAGAAGTTTATTTTAACTATTTTTCCCAAAATTAATCATTTTTAACCATTAAAACGTATTAAAAACCGAAATAAAAATACCAATGATCAATATTCATGCAAAAATTATTCCAAATATTCTAAATCATATTAGAAAACAGTAGGTATCATGCTAAATTAATTTCGTGCATATCATATATCAAAACGAAAATTATCAAGTTTTATTTTGTTATCCTAATAACTCCGTAAAAACGAAACGGAAAGCATGCAAACAACCATTTTGCTCTGATACCAATTGATAGGTTTAACTAGTTGCTCAAAAACTAATTTAGTCATACTAACAAAACCTTTAATTAACCTTTTAATTAACAAAATAATAAACTCTTTTATTAGATCTTATGCATGCTACTAAATGCGGAAATAAGGAGTAAACCGTGTTCTTACACTCGGTCCAAATATTGCGAGGATGATCCTCCGAGTACCCAATATAGAATACCTCCTCCGGATGCACCAAGACAAACCCCAAATGAACCGAAACTTTGTTGTGCTAGACTAAGAATCGATTATCTCCTTAAACTTACTCTAATCACTCTTATTAGAATAATATATGAATACTACTCTTAGTATAATTTTATTATCTTATAATAAGTAATTTTAGAGGTTAAATAATCTCTCCTTTTGTGAGTATATTTCGGCCAAAGAGAGAGAGAAGAGAGCTAGAATGAATATGACATATATCTTATATATATGTCAAGCATGCTTTCAATAACATAATGATGTTTACATAAGCATGCTTATGGGGGAGTGGGTAGCCGGCTTAGGGAGTGTAAATGAGGGAACAAGTTCCTTTCTCAAGGTTCTAGGGTGGTTACTAGGTTAGTAATCTCAAGGCATATGTCTAACATATGATTATGGAGTGTTTAATACATTAAACACCCATGCCACCTTCTCCTTTTGGCCGTGCCATATAGTCCATAAAATGGACTTTATTTTACAATTTGTCAAATGTATAATTGTATAAAGTGTGACATCTCATATGTCATTTAGATATAAAATATTTTAGTACATTTGAAATATGTAAATATTTATCCCATAAATATTATACATAATTAAATAAATCATATTTATTTAATTAACAAGTAATTCGAAATTACCATTGTAAAATAACACTTTATCGTCAATACGATTTACAACCTTTGTATTAATTTCAACCCAATTCATTCTAATTTCGATATCTTAAAATATCGTTTAATGTTTAACAATTGACACGTTTCAATTTTAAACATAAATCTTACATTAAGATTTAACCTCTAATTTCTCGATATACGAGTTTAAGGAATATGATCAAATCGTATCACTATACATTTGATCACTTTATCAATTAAGGGAATTGTCCTAAAGGTGTGACCTAAAGGGATCAACTGACCATCACCGTCATACGACAGTAATGTCAAACTCTAGCTAGCCAATCATTACCGATTAATGTTGGTCAGTTGACTAATAATTCGTATCATCCCTTGCGCATTCTTGTTATGAGATTTAATTACGTGATCGCACTTATTGTTGAGGACACATTTCCCAACAGTCACCAGCCGGCCGACCGGCTGCCTGCCGACCGGCTGGGGACCCCTGTAGGCTATTTTGAGGTTTTTGTAAATTGAGTGTAACTTTCAAACGGTTAATCGGTTTTACTTGAAACTTGTTTTGTGTACCTTTGACATGTATTTGAGGTCCCCGGAGGATGGGCAACATTATATTGGGTTCGGGAATAGGGTAAGGATAGAGACCCCCCGGTCGGGCAACCGAAAGGGAAACCGGCTCTCCCTCATCTTAGTTCTCGAGGTCAATTAAGTGTTGATTAGGAGTTAAAGGTAGAACTATAGAGTAGTTCATAGACTTGAATGATATTGTTTTGATGCGTATTAAGTTATGCCTTAAGATGGCCTCTGAACTTAATACGTGATCTGTTTGTCGTGTATGGGAACATGCGTTGAGTTTTCGCCTCTGAGTTCCATACATGTCTGTTTGTCGTGTCTGGGACATGCGTTGAGTTTTCGCCTCTGAGTCCAGACATGTATGTGTGATCGCGTCAGGACATGCCTTAAGCTGGCCTCTGAGTCTGACGAGTAGAGCAACTGCACGACGGGGCAGTCAGGTTGTCATACCTTACCCGGAGTGCAGGTGTTTGGTGCTAGAACATGCGTTGAGTTTTCGCCTCTGAGTCTAGTATCTTGTAATGTGGTAGGGGAACATGCGTTGAGTTTTCGCCTCTGAGTTCTTTACTTGTGATAGTGAATTGAATGTTAGTCCATGCGTTGAGTTTTCGCCTCTGAGTCTAATGTTCAGTGATAGCCGGTCCATGCGTTGAGTTTTCGCCTCTGAGTCCTTGCTTGATATTGTGAACTTGGTATTTAGGTTATGCGTTAAGATGTCGCCTCTGAACCTTTATACTTGCTGAATTATTTAGTACCTAGGTTATGCGTTAAGATGTCGCCTCTGAACCTTTGTACTTGCTGTTTTATATCTGCTTGCCTTGATGATGGTACAGTGTCGGATATGCATAGTATGTTATCGTTGTTATTTAATTGGTGGTTAAATCATCCAAGGCATTGGGTGACTCTTAGTTCGGTTTCATAAATAATTGGATTGAAAGACCCCCCGACTGGGTAACCAGTAGGGAAACCGGCTCTCCTTCCTATTTGTTTATGAAGTTAGTTGAGAGCCGTGCATGGTATTCGCATGATAGTAAGAGATCAGATGATGAGATGTTTATGCTTCACATGTTGATATATGTTGGAGTGTTCTGTATTGTTATATGTTACGTGTTGTCACAAAAGGTGGCTAGGAGAACTCTAGTCACTCCCCACTGATTGTGGCGTACATGTTTTCATGTATGTAGGTACATGCAGGGTTGGAGATCGGGGTTACAGGAGAGCTAGCGAGTGATGATCCATTCATCAGTTGACTTACCTGTTTACGCTTAGCTAGACTCTTAGACTTTTGCTGTTTTGTTTTGGTGCCGGTAGGGATGATCCATCCCCGGCTGATGTATTTATTTTATGTTTCAGTTTGATACTTAGTACCGTTACTTATCTATCATGGTTTCAGTTTCAGTTTACGTTTTAGCGTAAGACTTCTCGCATGTTGTTTTATCTTCTAAAAAGTTTTAATTCCGCTGCAATTTTTGGTACTTTTTTATGTTTATATTTCCGCTTTCGCGAGGGGTTTTACAAGTAGTCCAGTCACTAAACCCTACTGTACAGCCGAAAACAGCCCACAATTCAACTCATCAGCTACATACCTCTGTAGATGGTTCTAGAAGCTTCCTTAGTGGGTACTCGGACTGCCCTAGCTATACGGTTTTAGTAAACCAGAAAAGGCCAACATCAAGTGGGATCTGTTTTGAGGACACGTCCCAATGAGAATAAAGACAGAGCTAGACATTGGTCGGAAACGTCCCAATGGGAATGAGCTAATGCCTGGTATTGAAAAATAATTAATAAAATGGTCAACATACAACATAAAAGTCAGAGGCACATTTTCAGTTGACTACCTATCCACAAATGGTCAACATACAGCATAAATAGCATATAGTAGAGCAGAACTCCCTCACAAGAGGTTACTTAAAAGTCAGAACAATGGCACATTTGGCTTATGAATACATTATTTAGACAATAATGGCACATACCTTCTCCAAATCAGTTACAGTTGTGCAACTCTTCACTATGTCATACATGAAACGCATCACGAAATAGTCAGACTCCACGCTCCCGTTTTGTTGAGGGCACTAGTACATTATATTAAAAAAAATGATGATAGTCACAATTGAAATACGAGGTAATGATATAAAAAGCGCGTAATGTATTCTGAAAATGTGTCAATAATCACCTTAATAGATTTCCACAATGGCTCTTTCCTTTTCACCTTGATTTGGCCACCCGACATTTTGTACCTTTTTAAGGAGCTACCATACAAAAAATTAACAAGGTTAATTAGCTGACGTACAAAATTTACAATGTTAGTTGACAAAAATTTATAAGTGACGCTCATGTAGCTAAGCTAGATAAATAAGAAATTAAAACGTAAACTACCATTACTTGCCTGAGAACTATCATCTTCATGTATAACTTGCGACCATCTCTAAGGGCAGCGGAATCAAACTCATATATGGTATACGTTCGCGGAGAAATAGCGAGTAGAACCCAATGCTTACTGCATTTAAAACATAGCAACAATTAAAGAAGTCTCATATGCTAGTTAGCGGTAAAGTATTATAATAGTTTTACCTATCAATAATTGGGGCCAAGATGAATTCGTGGTCATTCTGAACAGACTTCTGAAATGCACTAGTAATATACGCAATTGAATTCGTGGTCATTCTGAACAGACTTCTGAAATGCACTAGTATTATAAACCTCTTTTCCACTTAATGGTTTGCGAGCTACTTCTTCCTCCGACTTTCCATTGAATGGTAATTTCTTCTTACGATAAGGGTGAACGCGTTTTAGGAACCTACGATTATCCATGTAGACGTATTTTCTAGAATGTGTCAAATACGTTGACTTCATATCATCCTCATATATAAGGCATGGCTTTTTCCCCTTAACTTTATAACCAGACAAATTCCCATAAGCTGGAAAGTCATTGATGGTACAAAAGAGCATTGCACGCAATGTGAAGTGCTCATTAGCATAAGCATCGAACACGGTCACACCTTCATCCCACAACTTCTTAAGTTCGTCAATGAGTGGCGAAAGGTACACATCTATGTCGTTTCCCGGTTGTTTAGGCCCTGATATTAGAAGTGGCAACATAATGTACTTACGCTTCATGCATAACCATGGGGGTAGGTTATATGGGTTCATTCCGTCCGTGCTAAGACCAAATCTTAAATTTCTAACTTCATTTTTGAACTCAGGATACTTGTCATCAATAATCTCCCACTGAGGAGAATTAGCGGGATGTCTTAGCTTTCCATCTTTCTTCCTTCCATCCTTGTACCACCTTAAAAGTTTGGCAACTTTCTTGATTGAAAAGAAGCGTTTCAAACGTGGTATAATTGGAAGATACCATAGAGGCTTTGCCGAAGGATACTTCTTAGTCCCATCAAATATAATATGGTCTCCTAACTTGTAGCGTGATTTACCACAACGAGGACATTTATGGAAATTGGCATACTCATTTAGAAACAGTAGGCAATCACCTGGACACGCATCTATCTTTACGTACCCCAAATCTAAGGGACACAACAACTTCTTCGCATAATAGTTGGACTTAGGAAGTTGGTTTCCTTCAGGGAACATGTCTTGCAAAGCTTCTAACAATTCCGTGAAGCTCGTGTCGCTCCAATCATGTTTAGATTTTAAGTTAAATAATGTCAAGACAACAGATAATTTAGTGTACTTATCACATCCATGATACAACGGAAGTTCACATGCTTCCATCAAACTTTCGAAACCAGAATGGGTACGAAACTCATCGTCAACTCCATCTAACATCTCAATTAATTGGTCGCCATCCTCATCGCCATAATCATCATTAATATTTTCCTCTTCAATATCAACTTTATTACTCTCATTCAAATTATCCTCATCATTCTCAAGATTTGGTTCCACCTCATGGAGTTGAACCTGATGCTCAGTTTGTAGAGGGTTTTCGTTTTCTACAAGTTGCTTAGAATTTCTCCTATATATTCCTTCTTCACCATGCCATATCCAAATATGATAACCTAGTCTAAATCCACGACAAATAATATGTTCTCTTAGCAACTTTATACTATCGAAGTTCGTCACATTGGAGCAATCCACACAAGGGCAATAAAACCCTTCATCATTTGTAGCTTTGGAATATTCTAAAGCAGTTCTACAAAACTCTTCAACGCCTTTTTGAAATTCTATCGAATTACGTTTACCATACATCCAACTTCGATCCATCTTATGCAAAACCTAGTAAATACAAATAATTTGTATTGAATAAGCATATTAGTTTAGAAAGTAGTAGCATACTCAAAGACAATGAGGATCATGATTACTACACTAACAAAGATTGGGTGGTGGGTTTTCTGAAGGAGTAGCGGAAATAGGAAAAATTCTTGCAATAGTAGCTCCTTGAGGTAGATACTGATCTTGATCATTTTCCATAATAACAAGAATGTTATCAACCATTATTATTACTTACTTATTAGATGGAGCTCAAGTTCTGAAATAATAAACTAGTTGATGGATTTATTATATAGGCAGTTGAAATAATAAAAATAATAATGTGTTTAATTGTAGTTGGTATAGTACGAAATTGTTCATATATACTCCTATATACTTATGAGAGGACCAACTAATGCTCAGAGATCTATGCTGACTACTGCAAGAATGAATGGGAAGAACAGGAAAAAAGGAAGTTAAACACGAAAGCAAACAACTTACCATGAAGACTTTTAATTTCCTAAGCATACATGTATAACATTCATTGAAGCATTCATGTTTGTGTGTAAAGGACAATGCAACCAGTATGGGATGAAGCACGAATATGATTACTAATAAAGGTGCTACTGAGAACTCAAACGATAACAAAGCTCTTGCGAAGATGATGAGTAGCGCTCAGAGTTGAGATGCAGGAGTGAAATCAGTACCAATTCCTATTCCAGGGAGTGAAATCAGTACCAATTCCTATTCCAGGGAGTGAAATCAGTACCAATTCCTATTCCAGGGAGTGAAATCAGTACCAATTCCTACTCCAGGGAACTACTATTCACAATTTAAACTATCAAAATCCCAATTCCTTCATCAAGTTATATATTGGATTATTACTATTAAAGAGTACCATAAACCAGCTACCAATTCAGACAATCAATCGATATGACTCAAACCCTAGAAAATAATACACATACAGTAATCTATAAAACAGTACAAATTAATCGAAAATCATAAAAATCATAAAAAATCCAAATAATTAAACAGGAAAGTAAGATTGAGAGAACATAAAACTGAATTGAATTAATCATACTCTATTTGGCTAATTCAAAACCCAATTAATTGAAAATATTTAACCCTACAAATCAATTCACATACCTAATTTAGAGGATATGGTGAGTGGCGAGTTCGGCGAGTACCAGTTGCGTTGAGGCGGTGAGGCGGTGAGGCGGTGAGTGGCGAGTTCTGAGTTCCGACGTGCTGTTGTTTATCGCTGTATTGTATGTAGTATGTAATGTGTTCTTCTTTTGATTGGGAGGGAATTGAAAGTAATACCGAGTATAGCGTATGGTTTATTGTTTTTAATTGTTTTTTTTTTTTTTTTAAATATCAGTCATTTGTGGCGTTGTGTTCATAAACGCCTCAAATAGGTCTTTTATTTGCTGCGTTTTGTTCAAAAACGCCTCAAATAACATATAGGTTATTTGCTGCTATTTGGCAAAAACGCCTCAAATAGATAGCCGCAAATAGGTTTTTTTCTACTAGTGTATTAGTATACTACAAATATTATCTAAATAATATTTAAGAGGTTTTTACTTGTTTTTCTTACTCTAGAAAATAAGCATCAAAGATTAGTATTGATGTGTGAATATATCACATATATATAAGGGAGAATTGGTTTGGTTGGGGTGCATGGGGTTGCCGTGTAGAATGGTGAGCATGGGGAAGGGATTTTGTTCCTTTTGTCATGCTCACATGCCATAGTGAAGTCATATCACACTTAGCCTAATTATTACAATTATATGATAAAAATATCACATATAGATTAACACACAATGTTAATATACACGGCACAAATAAACGTAAAACGGACCTTCGTTTTACGATTTATAATTCGTACAATTTTAACTATTTACGTAACATCTCATGTGACATAATAATTGTATTAATTTAAAATATAAATTTATCACATAAATAATATTTCTAAATTCATTAAATCACATTTAACAAATTATTAAGTAATTCGAAATTACTGTCCCAACATATGGTTATCGTAATAATCATCGATACGATATATTAACAACGTTTGTTATAACCATGAACCATTCATTATACTAATCTTGATATTTCTAAAATATCGTTTAATATTTGACAATTGACACATTTCAATTTCAAATATAAATCTTACTTTAAGATTCAACCTTTGAATTCTCAATATACGGTTTTAAGAATATCGATCAATCAGTATCCTATATAATTAATCAATATATATGTTTAATGGGTTAGTCCTATAGGTGTGACCTAAAGGGATCAACTGACCACCACCGTCACGCGACAGTAATGTCAAACTCTAGTCAGCCAATCATTACCGATTAATGTTGGTCAGTTGACTATATCAAATATTGGATCGTCCCTTGCATATTCATATAAGATTTATGACAGTGATTTTATCATTGTCGTGATCGCACTATTGTTGAGGACACATTTCCCAACAATCTCCCACTTGTCCTCGACAAGTGTGCGTCACCAATTCTCTTGTCCTATTACGTCATCTTCCACTCAATGCAAGGTGTCTTCCAGGTCGTACTTGCATTTGATCATATCTTGAGCGATTTTTCTCGATCTGGAGATTTAACTGTTTTGACCGGAAATTATCTACCATAGATACCTTCCGAGCGTGGCCACCCATTTTCAGCTAAACTTCTCCTCGAGTGGCCTTGAGATTTAAGACAACCCTGACAAGGGGTTGGACAATTCCTATCCTACTGTTCCCTTCGACTAACACAGTCCATCATGACCCAAAAGAAGCCCATTTGACCCCCTTTAACAGTTGATCGTAGAGCTAAAATCAAAGTCAATCTGAGGCTGCATCACCTTGGGCGAACAGTCTCAAGTCAAAGAATCGACTTATGTGAAAAATATAGTAGCTCTCGCCACGACCAGGCTAATTATAAAATTTCCAGAACTCTATAAGCGGTCACTAAATGCCCGACAAAGTGCCTCTTGCAGTCTGCCTATGTGATCGACTAGTCATCCCATATGACTCTATGACATTTGAACTTGCCATCAATCGCCTCACATTCTAGTCGCTTCGAGACGTCACCTCATACAAGCGACTATGGGCTATACTAAGTTAATCCAGTTCACTTATGGGGTTCAAAATTGTCTCTCACAACCCATTTGGATTTCACAAAGTAAAAATTGTGAGTTAATAATAACTTAAACGATAAGAGTGATTGTTATGTGCGAACAATCAATACGATATTGCTGCTCCACATAAACAATCTTTGATGATCATACATCAATTTGTATTAATGCTTTGTTATGTGAATATACCCTATCTTCACATCTTTTAAACCTACAAATTTCGGTTTCCTTTTGACTCATATTATCTCGCATAATATGATCTTATTCAAGTACACTTCAAGTCTTTTATACTCGACTCGAGTCTCCTTACTTTAAGGAAGCTCCCACTGTTTTCTTAAAACTCATGACATGTCATCCATATGAACACAGTCATATTGTACTAGAATTCATATTGTAGTTTACCTCTATTCGATCTACTAGTTCTCCTCGAGAAACTTATATCGAAATAGGGCTATATTTCAGCTTATGGCATTTTGATCAAGGTTATATGAATTAACATTTTCATATCTCGGATTCAAATCCAAACCTCGTTAACTGATCGGTGACGTTTCATTATCATATAATAAACTCACTTATGATTTATGTTCTTAACATACATTCATTTAGAATTGAAAACCTCATATTCTTTCTCCCACTGAATTCCATGTCACTATCTTATAGTTAATAACTCCCACTATCATCATAGTGTTTCGGTAACATCTTCAAACATTTTCTCAACTCGCTATGAACATTTCATTTTTCATTTTCCTTCCCACGGAAAGAATCTTCTATTTTCACGAGAACGGGAGATGATTTCTCCTCTATTATCTTTATGAAACAGAAACATTAACATCATGGAAACGATTTCCTTCCGTTAAGACTCGTGGTCCCCTTTGTCCTCTCTGGGAACTAATGACAACATATGGAACATTTCCTTTTTGTGTCCTCGCGTAGTTTCTTCTGTGTCCTCTCGTAGTTTCTTCTATCCAATCTTTTAGAGTTCTTCTTAAGGACTCCTTATAGGACTCTTCTCTAAGATCCTATGTTTATTTCATTGGTTTGCGGGCGTAGAATTTCTCCCACTCTATCCTTTAAAATAACCGTTATTTAAGAAGGATAGCATTTTCGCCCGTTAACAATGTATTGGATAAAGAATTATGTGAGTAGTGAGACATTAGTACTATCATTCGTTTTAGGTAATCATCTTATAACGAACTGATGTTCTTATGTTTGAATTTGAAGTATTTCACGGGATGCAATTCTCGTTTTTAAGTAAGTCGTATTACTTTTATAATGATCCTATCATATTACTCATGTTATATATCATATAAAAGCATTTTAAAAACAACATGTTTGATTAAGAACAAAAGGATGACTTGGGTTGAAAACCAAGTGACCACTATTACAACCATTGTTTCAACAAGATTCTTGTCGTACAAGAAATACAAAGTTCTTAATTTAAAATGCAAAAGGAAAGAAGACATCAAAATGAAAAAATAGAGACATGCTCTTTTGTGTCTTCAATCTTGGATGCTACCATAGCCATCCATGGAAGGAACTTCAAGCGTCATTCGCTTTCTCCTTGCCTTTGTCTTTGGTAGGAGCCCCTTTAAAACAGTTTGAAAACGGGTAATAATCAATAACTTGTGTAAAACCCCTCGCGAAAGCAGAAATATAAACATACAAAAGTACCAAAAATGCAGCGGAATTTAAACTTTTTAAAGTAAACAACATGCGAGAAGTCTTAAACTGAAACGGAAACTGAAATAAACCAAAATAGATAAGTAACAGTTCTAAGTATCAAAAACAAATATGTACATCAGCCTGGGATGGAACATCCCTACAGGCACCAAAGCAACAGTATCAAAAGTCTAAGAGTCTAGCTAGGCGATATAAAGGTAAGTCATATGATGACAACAGGATCATCGCTCGCTAGCCCTCTCGTAACCCTGCTCCAACCTGCATGTACCTACATACATGAAAACATGTACGCCACAATCAGTGGGGAGTGATTAAAGTTCTCCTGGCCACCTTTTGTGACAACACGAAACACATAAAACAATACAGAATACTCCAACATATATCAACATGTGAAGCATAGACATCTCAACCACTGTTCTCATACTATCATGCAAACTCTAGTGCACGGCTCTCAACCAACTTCATAAACCGTTAGGAAGGAGAGTCGGTTTCCCTACTGGTTACCCAGTCGGGGGGTCTTTCAATCCAACTATTAATGAAACCGATAAAAGAGTCATTCAATGCCTTGGATGAACAGATTACAACTCAAGCAATATATTCATTAACTTCAACATGCATATCTGAAACTGTACCAAACTCTAGGCAAGCAGATATAACATCAGGTAAAGAGGTTCAGCGGTCAACTCAAGACATAACCTAATTACCAAACATTCAGCAAGTAAAAAGGTTCAGAGGCGACATCTTAACGCATAACCTAGATACCAAGTTCACAACATCAAGCAAGGACTCAGAGGCGAAAACTCAACGCATGGACCGGCTATCACAGAACACTAGACTCAGAGGCGAAACTCAACGCATGGACTAGCATTCAATTCACTATCACAAGTAAGGAACTCAGAGGCGAAAACTCAACGCATGTTCCCCTACTACATCACAAGGTACTAAACTCAGAGGCGAAAACTCAACGCATGTTCTAGCACCAAACATCTGCACTCCGGGTAAGGTATGACAACCTGACTGCCCCGTCGTGCAGTTGCTCTACTCGTCAGACTCAGAGGCCAGCTTAAGGCATGTCCTGACGCGATCACACATACATGTCTGAACTCAGAGGCGAAAACTCAACGCATGTCCCACACACGACAAACAAACATGTATGGAACTCAGAGGCGAAAACTCAACGCATGTTCCCATACACAACAAACAACCTACGTATTAAGTTCAGAGGCCAGCTTAAGGCATAACTTAATACGCATCAATACAAGATCATCCAAGTCTATGAACTACTCTATAGTTCTACTTTTCAACTTCTAATCAACACTTAATTGACCCCGGGAACTAAGTTGAGGGAGAGCCGGTTTCCCTTTCGGTTACCCGACCGGGGGGTCTCTATCCTTACTCCATTCCCGAACCCAATATAATGTTGCCCATCCTCCGGGGACCTCAAATACATATCATGGATACACAAAACGAGTTTTAAAAAAAACCGATTAACCGATTGAAAGTTACGAATGAATTACAATAAAACAAGGAATCACAAGGGGTCCCCAGCCGGTCGGCAGGCAGCCGGTCGGCCGGCTGGGAACCCAATACCCTAGCCTTCATAAACTCGTAAACCATTCCCACACGTACTCCCAGCCGGCTGGCAGGCGGCTGGCAGGCGGCCGGTCTGCCGGCTGGGCTCCCCTTCTACTTATGTTCTTCGCAAACAACAAACAACATGAAGAGGCTACCAGCCGGTCGGCAGGCAGCCGGTCGGCCGGCTGGCAGTCCTAAGCCTAATTTTTCAAAAATGCAAAACACAAAGAAGCGCTCCCAGCCGGTCGACCGGCGGCCGGTCGGTCGACCGGCTCAGAGAGCCTGTAACGAATTTCGGGTTTTTCCAGCCCTTTCAAAACTTCACAAATCGACATACTATCTTCAATAATTGCTACAGGTATGATTTTCCCAACATTATAAACATCCAATACTACTATCCTAACAGCATACAAATCCCATAACAATCCTCAAACGATTATATCGAGTATCCGTTGCAAAATGTGTAAATTTTCAGAAAACAACATATGAGCATATGAACATCAACAAGCATGAATTCAACACAATAAAACATTCCTAATCATGTTACTAAGTCCTTTAAACATTATATTTTTACAAAAATCAGAAACTAATCACAAGAACACAACAAATTTGCTAATATACACATTAAGGCCGAGTTTCTCATTATCGTCACCTCTCAAGCGATTCCGGCTAAAGATCCTCCTCTACCAATAAGCTATCAACCTCTGGATTGTCTAAGCCCTCACCTACAAACATAAAAAACGGGTTTAAGGACTCAAAACGGAATTCAAGGAAAACAGCCCCATTTTCGAAGTTAAGGATTTGCAAAATGAAAGTGATAGATGGCTTGGAAATTGAATGAGGATTCCGAAAATGTTATTGTTACCTCGATTTGATTAACGGATGATGGAGAAAAGCTCAAAAGAAGATGTTAAAAATGGAGGTTTTTGAGAGAATTGTTTTACAATGAAATGTTTGAGGATGGAGGACAATATGTCGACTAATGGGTTTAAGGGGGGGTTTTATGGGTTGTCCTTTCCGAGTCAATTAAATGGGTCGGACACTTGAATGGATATTTAAGATATGAGTTTAAGTTTACCAAGTTGTATTCGTCTTAAGGACTTAAGGTTCTTAAGACGGATCTTACTAATTAAATTATAACCGTTCATAATAAATTATTAAAATATTATTTTATTACTTAAAATAATTTAAAACGCTTAAATTAGATTTTACGAAAATACGGGATGTTACAATCACCCCAACTTCAAAAAGTTTCGTCCTCGAAACTCGAACGGAGATAAATTCTAACTAACTCTACCTCAATCGAAAAGAGAAGGATGCGCGATACGCATCGATGCCTCGGTCTCCCACGTCTGCTCCTCAACATCACCGCAACGCCAAAGGATCTTCACTAGCGGCACCACCTTGCTCCTAAGCTTCCTATCCTGACGGTCTAGGATCTTCACGGGACGCTCCTCGAAAGCAAGACTCGGGTCGAAGTTCTCGATCTCTCTAGGCAGAACATGACTCGGGTCACTGACATACTTACGGAGTTGAGAAACATGAAAGACACTATGAACCTTGCCCAAACTAGGAGGCAAGTCCAAACGATAAGCAGCAGCACCAATCCTCTTCACGATCTCAAAAGGTCCAATATACTTAGGACTCAGCTTGCCCTTAACTCCAAACCTCTTAACACCCTTCATCGGCGAAACTCTCAAGAAAACTCTGCCACCCACCTCGAACTCTAAGGGTCTACGGCGAACATCAGCATAGGATTTCTGCCGATCCTGTGCGGCCTTCATTCTACCTCTGATAAGCTGAACCTGGTCAATAGTAACAGCTAACTGGTCCGGTCCTAGGTCGTGCACGTCACTCGCCTGATCCCAACAGATCGGACTACGGCATTTCCTACCATAAAGAGCCTCGTACGGAGCCATACCAATAGATGAATGGTAACTGTTGTTGTAAGAAAACTCAACCAACGGCAAACACTGCTCCCAAGAACTCTCAAAATCGAGGGCACAAGCACGGAGCAAATCCTCTAGTGTTTGAATAGTCCTCTCGGACTGACCATCGGTCGCGGCATGAAAAGCGATACTCATCAACAAACGGCTACCCATAGCCTCCTGTAAAGCCTTCCAGAATCTGGAACAAAACCTCGGATCTCGATCTGAAACGATCTCTCTCGGGACACCATGATAGCGGACTATCTCAGCAATATAAGCCCTGGCTAAACGGTCCATATCCCATGTCTCTCTGATAGGCACAAATCTGGCACACTTAGTTAGCCTATCCACAATAACCCAATTCGCATCCTTGCCTCCAACTGTCTTAGGCAGTGCTGTAACGAAGTCCATAGATATACACTCCCACTTCCACTGAGGAACGGGAAGCGGCTGTAGCAAACCACCTGGCCTCCTATGCTCTATCTTGACTTGTTGACAAGTCAAGCACCTACTCACGTAATCCAATATGTCCTTCTTCATACCGGGCCACCAAAACATGAGCCTCAAATCCTTGTGCATGTTCTCTCCTCCTGGATGAACTGAATACGGTGACAAGTGAGCCTCATCAAGAACCCTCTTCCTCAAATCTGGCACATCGGGAACATATATCCTACCACGGAACCTAAGGAAACCATCAGCATCAATCACTAAGTCAGGTGCAACACCACTCGAAATCTTAGCCTCGAACTTCTTGAAATCGGCATCTGAAGGTAAACTCGGGCGAATCTCCCAATATAAAGACGGCTCGGCAGTCATAGCAGCTAACCAATCAAAACCACTACCCACCATCTCTAATCTCAGTTTCCGGAACTCGGAGCACAACTCATCGGGCAATACTCGCATGGCACTCATCGAGTGAGAAGTCTTGCGGCTAAGCGCATCAGCAACTACATTGGCTTTTCCCTCGTGATACAATAACTCAAGGTCGTAATCTTTCACTAACTCTAGCCAACGTCTCTGTCTCATGTTAAGGTCTTTCTGGGTAAAAATGTACTTAAGACTCTTGTGATCTGTGAAAATGCGGCAATGGGATCGCCACATCTTCAAAGCATGAACGACTGCAGCCAACTCCAGATCATGTGTCGGATAGTTCACCTCATGAACTCTCAACTGTCTAGACGAGTAGGCTATCACCTTACCACTTTGCATCAGTACACATCCTAGCCCTAACATCGAAGCATCACAATACACATCAAAGTCAACGCCGATCTCTGGCAAAGCTAACACGGGAGCGGAAGTCAATCTGGTCTTCAACTCCTGGAAAGAACTCTCGCACTTGTCGGTCCACACAAATTTAGCTTCTTTCTTCAGTAACTGAGTCATCGGGCGAGCTAATCTAGAGAAATCCTCAACAAATCTACGATAATAACCAGCCAATCCAAGGAAACTACGGATCTCTCCAACATCTTTGGGACTCTCCCAATCAACAACAGCCTCAATCTTCGCGGGATCAACCATAACTCCCTCACTAGATATCACATGTCCAAGAAATGCAACCTTAGAAAGCATAAAATCACACTTAGAGAACTTCGCGAACCACTTCTGTCGACGCAAAATCCCAAGAATCAATCTAAGATGCTCAGCATGCTCCTCATCGGTCTTAGAGTAAATGAGGATATCATCAATAAACACCACCACGCAAGTGTCAAGATACTCACTAAAAGTACGGTTCATCTGATCCATGAAGATAGCAGGTGCATTAGTCAACCCAAAAGGCATAACCACGAACTCAAAATGCCCATATCTGGTACGAAAAGCAGTCTTCGCAATATCAGCCTCTCTTACTGGAATCTGATGATAACCCGATCGAAGATCAATCTTAGAAAACCTAGAAGCACCTCTCAAATGATCAAACAAGTCATCTATCCTAGGCAAAGGATATCTGTTCTTCACGGTCACACGGTTCAGTTCTCTATAATCAATGCAAAGTCTCATGGAACCATCTTTCTTCTTAACGAACAAAACTGGAGCACCCCACGGAGAAGCACTCGGGCTAATGAACCCTTTCTCGATCATCTCTTCCAATTGCTGCTTCAACTCTTTCAACTCTGGCGGAGCCATACGGTAAGGAGCTTTGGAAATCGGTCCGGTACCTGGAACAAGCTCTATGGTAAACTCCACATCTCTCTCTGGCGGTATCCCTGGCAAGTCATCTGGGAAAACATCCGGATACTCACGAACAATGGCTACATCCTCAAGCTTCAGTAGCGATGGTTTAGCAGTTGAAACAACACACAGGAAGGCTTGGCAACCCTTCCTAAGAAGATCAGATGCTTTCATCGAAGAGATAACACGAACACCCCTTTGAGGGCGAGTTCCCCTATAGGAAACACGAACTCCTGAAGAACTCCTCAAGCAGATTTTCTGGTCGCGACACTCGAAGGGAGCATGGTATCGCGATAACCAATCCATACCGAGGATAATGTCAAACTCCTCCAGAGGAAATCTCAGTAAGTCCGCTGGAAATGTGGCTTGACCAATAATAATAGGAACTTCCCTATGGGACGAAGAGCAGGAAAACACGTCTCCAAAAGGTAAGGAAATGGAAGTCTCCTCAACCAATGAAGACTCAAGAGCTAAACGCTCGGCGAACTGAGTCGATATAAATGATAAAGAAGATCCAGTATCGAACAAAATAAGGCACTAAGCGCCAAGAACAGAAAAGATACCGGCAACAATATCTGGATGAGCCTCGGCCTCTGCCCTAGTCATCACACAGATCTTCCCCTTTGGCTTTCCTCCTCTAGTCGCTACAGCAGCAGTGGCAGCCTTGCCAAGAACAGTATCCTTCTCAGGACAATCAAAGGACCTATGCCCATATCCATTACAAGTATAGCACTTATAGGCATTTTTGAAACAATCAAACCCTGGATGAAGCGGTTTACCACAACGGCGGCAAACAGTAGAAGCTGTGTCGGTGTGAAATGTGGTCTTAGCAACCGGAGCAGAGAACCTCTCAAAACGCTTCTTCTGAGAAGAAGGCGAAGAAGTAGAAGGAACAAATGGTCTCTTCCCCTGGTACACTGATCTCTGGTGAGGAGTCACACTAGAAGTAGCAGCTCGGGTCTCAGCATCTATGGCACGAATGGAACTCTCGGCCCAAATAGCATCATCATATACCTCCACAAAAGAACTCGAGTCACGACGAACCATGCTCTCGATGCGTGGTCCTAGCTTGCCACGGTAAAAGTAGACTCTCTCGGCCTCATCTCTGACAAATCTCGATGCGAAGTGAGCAAGTTGGTTGAATCGGTCTGTGAACTCCTGAACTGACATCTTGCCTTGCTTCAAATCCATGAATTCTTTGAGTCGCTGTGTTCTGAGCTCTTTAGGATAGAACCTCGTCTCGAGCTTATCCTTAAAAGCCTCCCAATCGAACAAAGGATCAAGAGTGAAAGTAGGTCCTGTCAACGCCCACCACCTATCGGCCTCAAGGGTAAGAAAGTGAGTGGCTAGCCGCACTCTATCCTCTATACCCACCGAATACATAGTAAAGCTCTTTTCCATCTCTCTGAACCACTCGGTAAGAGCTACCGGATCAACCTCGCCACCATAAGTCTTCACGTGGCTACGTGACATCTGCGAAGCTATCCATGAGAAACTACCAGGACGATTAGCCTCGTTGCCTGGCGGTGGAGGAGGTGGAACATTCCCTGCTTGCTGTCTCTGAGTCTCAAGCAAATGATGAATTGCTTGCAGCATAATGTTATCAGCAGCTGTAGGTCTCACCATCCTTCAAAAGAGAAAACAAGTATTAGCTTAGCAATTAGCAATCACAAATAGACTACAATATAAATCCTTAGATCTACCCATCTCTCATTCATTATTTGTTTATTTGGTCAAAATAAGGTTGAGGGTCACATGAGTGCGTCGAGAGCAATAACGCTCTGATACCAACTGTAAAACCCCTCGCGAAAGCGGAAATATAAACATACAAAAGTACCAAAAATGCAGCGGAATTTAAACTTTTTAAAGTAAACAACATGCGAGAAGTCTTAAACTGAAACGGAAACTGAAATAAACCAAAATAGATCAGTAACAGTTCTAAGTATCAAAAACAAATATGTACATCAGCCTGGGATGGAACATCCCTACAGGCACCAAAACAACAGTATCAAAAGTCTAAGAGTCTAGCTAGGCGATATAAAGGTAAGTCATATGATGACAACAGGATCATCACTCGCTAGCCCTCTCGTAACCCTGCTCCAACATGCATGTACCTACATACATGAAAACATATACGCCACAATCAGTGGGGAGTGACTAGAGTTCTCCTAGCCACCTTTTGTGACAACACGAAACACATAAAACAATACAGAATACTCCAACATATATCAACATGTGAAGCATAGACATCTCAACCACTGTTCTCATACTATCATGCAAACTCTAGTGCACGGTTCTCAACCAACTTCATAAACCGTTAGGAAGGAGAGCCGGTTTCCCTACTGGTTACCCAGTCGGAGGGTCTTTCAATCCAACTATTTATGAAACCGATAAAAGAGTTATCCAATGCCTTGGATGAACAGATTACAACTCAAGCAATATATTCATTAACTTCAACATGCATATCTGACACTGTACCAAACTCTAGGCAAGCAGATATAACATCAGGTAAAGAGGTTCAGCGGTCAACTCAAGACATAACCTAATTACCAAACATTCAGCAAGTAAAAAGGTTCAGAGGCGACATCTTAACGCATAACCTAGATACCAAGTTCACAACATCAAGCAAGGACTCAGAGGCGAAAACTCAACGCATGGACCGGCTATCACAGAACACTAGACTCAGAGGCGAAACTCAACGCATGGACTAGCATTCAATTCACTATCACAAGTAAGGAACTCAGAGGCGAAAACTCAACGCATGTTCCCCTACTACATCACAAGGTACTAAACTCTGAGGCGAAAACTCAACGCATGTTCTAGCACCAAACATCTGCACTCCGGGTAAGGTATGAAAACCTGACTGCCCCGTCGTGCAGTTGCTCTACTCGTCAGACTCAGAGGCCAGCTTAAGGCATGTCCTGACGCGATCACACATACATGTCTGGACTCAGAGGCGAAAACTCAACGCATGTCCCACACACGACAAACAAACATGTATGGAACTCAGAGGCGAAAACTCAACGCATGTTCCCATACACAACAAAAAACCTAAGTATTAAGTTCAGAGGCCAGCTTAAGGCATAACTTAATACGCATCAATACAAGATCATCCAAGTCTAGGAACTACTCTATAGTTCTACTTTTCAACTTCTAATCAACACTTAATTGACCCCGGGAACTAAGTTGAGGGAGAGCCGGTTTCCCTTTCGGTTACCCGACCGGGGGGTCTCTATTCTTACACCATTCCCGAACCCAATATAATGTTGCCCATCCTCCGGGGACCTCAAATGCATATCACGGGTACACAAAACGAGTTTCAATAAAAACCGATTAACCGATTGAAAGTTACGAATGAATTACAACAAAACAGCCTACAGGGGTCCCCAGCCGGTCGGCAGGCAGCTGGTCGGCCGGCTGGTGACCCTCTTAGACTTTCTCTTTAAAAACAAGGAATCACAAGGGACTCCCAGCCGGTCGGCAGGCAGCCGGTCGGCCTGCTGGGAACCCAATACCCTAGCCTTCATAAACTCGTAAACCATTCCCACACGTACTCCCAGCCGGCTGGCAGGCGGCCGGTCTGCCGGCTGGGCTCCCCTTCTACTTATGTTCTTCGCAACAACAAACAACATGAAGAGGCTACCAGCCGGTCGGCAGGCAGCCGGTCGGCCGGCTGGCAGTCCTAAGCCTAATTTTTCAAAAATGCAAAACACAAAGAAGCGCTCCAAGCCGGTCGACCGGCGGCCGGTCGGTCGACCGACTCAGAGAGCCTGTAACGAATTTAGGGTTTTTCCAGCCCTTTCAAAACTTCACAAATCGACATACTATCTTCAATAATTGCATCAAGTATGATTTGCCCAACATTATAAACATCCAATACTACTATCCTAACAACATACAAATCCCATAACAATCCTCACATGATTATATCGAGTATCCGTCGCAAAATGTGTAAATTTTCAGAAAACAACATATGAGCATATGAACATCAACAAGCATGAATTCAACACAATAAAACATTCCTAAGCATTTTACTAAGTCCTTTAAACATTATATTTTAACAAAAATCAGAAACTAATCACAAGAACACAACAAATTTGCTAATATACACATTAAGGCCGAGTTTCTCATTATCGTCACCTCTCAAGCGATTCCGGCTAAAGATCCTCCTCTACCAAGTAGCTATCAACCTCTGGATTGTCTAAGCCCTCACCTACAAACATAAAAAATGGGTTTAAGGACTCAAAACAGAATTCAAGGAAAACAGCCCCATTTTCGAAGTTAAGGATTTGCAAAATGAAAGTGATAGATGGCTTGGAAATTGAATGAGGATTCCGAAAATGTTATTGTTACCTCGATTTGATTAACGGATGATGGAGAAAAGCTCAAAAGAAGATGTTAAAAATGGAGGTTTTTGAGAGAATTGTTTTACAGTGAAATGTTTGAGGATGGAGGACAATATGTCGACTAAAGGGTTTAAGGGGGGGTTTTATGGGTTGTCCTTTCCGAGTCAATTAAATGGGTCGGACACTTGAACGGATATTTAAGATATGAGTTTAAGTTTACCAAGTTGTATTCGTCTTAAGGACTTAAGGTTCTTAAGGGGGGGTTTTATGGGTTGTCCTTTCCGAGTCAATTAAATGGGTCGGACACTTGAACGGATATTTAAGATATGAGTTTAAGTTTACCAAGTTGTATTCGTCTTAAGGACTTAAGGTTCTTAAGACGGATCTTACTAATTAAGTTATAACCTTTCATAATAAATTATTAAAATATTATTTTATTACTTAAAATAATTTAAAACGCTTAAATTAGATTTTACGAAAATACGGGATGTTACAACTTGTATCACTATAAAAAAATTGATTAAATAACATGAATTAGAGGAGAATTAATACCTACTGCAAGAACCTTTCCAGCTTTGAGGTCATGGAGATACTTCGGACAATTGCGCTTCCAATGCCCCAATCTAGTGCAATAATGGCACTTGCCTTCAACCTTTGATGACGACGAAGAAGCACCTTTCGTAAAAGTCTTCTATTTAGGAGATGCGGGTTTGAAGGCTTTGACATTTTTACCCTTGTTAGCCTTGCGCTTAAATTTCCCCTTGCTTTTCGTCTCGATATTTAGAACATCCTTTGTGGAACTCTCATTAAGTCCCATATCCCTCTCCGCATGGACCAACATCTTATGTAACTCGTCCAAGGAGGTTTCTTGATTGCGCATGTTATAATTTACCCGAAATTGAACATACGATTTCACTTTGTTGAGGGAGTGAAGGATTTTGTCAATAATAAGCGAGTCGGGAACATTCACCCCTTGCAACTTCAAGGTTTCGGCTAGCTCAACCATTTTGAGCACATGAGGACTAACCCTTTGACCTTCCTTTAAGGTCAAATCAAAGAATGCGGAGGCCGCCTCATATTGGATTACCCTAGGAGCTTGCGAAAACATGGTCGCAATCTTAGTGTAAATCTAATTAGCCGTGGCTAGCTTAATCATTCTTCTTTGGAGATCCGGCTCCATCGAAAATATAAGCACGTTCTTCAAAGCATGTGACTCCTTCATGTAGGTCTCATATGCCTCACGAGTCGCTTCCGATAAATGAGCACTGAGAGTGAGAGGAGCGGCAATGGTAAGATAACGAGTCTTATCTTCGGCTTCCGCGGCCAACACCAATTGGGCGTCCCAATCTTTAAAATTGGCACCATGCTTCTCAAGCTTGCAACGATCCATAAAGGACCGAAGCCATGTAACGTGATGTGGGAGTGGTGGAGCGTTATTTGCCATTGATGATTGAAAGTCGAAATTGAACTACAATAAAATAAAGGAATTAAAACACAATTATCGTTTTAATAAATAAACTTGTAAATTTTAAACAAGTTAAGCATCTACTTAATGATCTCTTACCCAATTAAGTAAATGATCCCGAGACCCAAATACACACTAACTCGGACACGGTTTAGCCGATACATCCCTCATTAATATGACTCGGTAGATTAACCCCTTAATCAATTCTACTTTTAGAACTCTCGGTCGATAAAATTACATTAATTCTTATCTTAGGCCCAAAAGAATAATAAAACACGAATCGACAACCACGACCCATACCCGGCAATATACTTAAACCATATAAGGTATAGGAATATTATTCGATAAGTTAATTATCGAATATACATTATCGAACGTCAACATAATTATTAAGTAATAAACAACTTAAAATAAAATAAAATACGGAGTATTACAAATAATTAGATTATGTAATTCAGTAGTAAATATTAATTAAAATAGTTTTAAGAATATAAAATTATTATCATTTATATAAGAATATATAAAAAAATTAGGATTTAAATATAATTACGACTTAAATAATAAAGCAAGTATAAATGATAAATAAATATAAAGTAGGAAATATATTTAATTATAAATATATTATAAAGATTAAAGAAATACGAATTAAATGCCATTTTATGAAATAATCATCAAATAAAAAAAAATGATTATGAATAAGAAATAATCGTAGAAATACGATTTATAAAATAATAATATTTTACGAAAAATACTTTAAAAACATTACATTTGAAATACTTGTACAAAACACAGTTTGACTGCTGTTGACGGAGACTAAAATACGGGCTAAAATACGAGGTATTACAATGATGAATACCATATCTTGGGTTTTGAGGATTCCTTGTTATGGTGATAGAATTCCGGTTCAGAGTTTTGGAAGACTTCTTGTTGAGGAATACCTTGTTCTGTGGATGAGATAATGGTAAGAGGGATCGTGAAACCATTGAGAGTCTAGAGATCACTTGGACTTTCTTTCTTGGGATATATACTAGGAATCGTTGTAACGATGTTTGGATTACGGATTGAGCGGTTATTGTACCCATGTTCGGCAAGAGTTACCATCGTCCTTGACCTCTAACCTGGTTGTTTCATTCCTTCGATCCTTCCTCGCGTGTTCTGTCAGCTGTGAAACTAGAAACTCTTAATCCTTCGTGTCGAAAGTAATCTCTATGATCGGTTTTATGCTCCCAGTGACTGTTTTTGGAATTTGTTCACTATTGTTAACCCTAAAAGTTGTAGTTTTTGGAAAATCTTAATTGTTTTGAGGATTTGGAAACTGCTCCCTCTTTTGTTGAAAGTAAATAAAGGTTGATTTTGAAGAAAACTTGATTTTAAAGAGCAGAACGTTTTACAACTTTGATGGATTTCAGCGTTGACTGCCACTGCAACTTGTTATTGGAGACGTCTGATAACATGTGATGTGCTTATCAACACCAAATCAATCTAAAATTTGAACCTTACTGATTTAATTTTGGGACTTGTCTCAGATTTGGAACGTCGGACTCTTGAATACGTAACGAGAATCCCAATGTCCATTGACAAGACTTGTGCCTTAGACTCTATTTCTTTTGAAACCTTTTCGAAAGTTAAAGTTTTGGGTTACCATAACCCGAGTAGTACGTTTTGGTAGTTAAAGTTGTTTTCGTACTTACTTATATTTTCAAGTTTCGAGGACGAAACTTTTTGAAAGTTGGGGTGATTGTAACATCCCAATATTTCGAGACTTGGAAGTTTAAAGATTTTAAGTTCAAGTTCGAGAAATAATTTATATTTCGTAATTTGTGCAAATTAATTTAAATAACTGATTAATTTATGTGAGAATATTTTAAAGGATTTAAATAAGATTTCATTTAATTGCGTAATTTACGTCTTAGCAATTTAATTTCATAGTCCGGAAATATTTATATCGTCTTAAGTTTATAGTTACCTTAAGTCGGTGTTTGTAGCTTAAACCGTCTTAAAACTTGTCTTATGGGCTAACTCGTAATGGACCAATTTTCCCTCTTTTTCCTCACAAAACCCTAACCCATTCATCCTCTACCTCACTCCTTCATTTCAATTTTCAGATTTGCAAACAACAACAAACACAATTCTTATAAATTTCTCCCTCAATCTTAAAATGCTCATAGAATTTTCGTTTCTTATCCGATTGAGACGATTTTTGCGGCCACGGATTCCTTTTTTCGCCCTCCTTCTTTCTAGGTAAGTTTTATCTTATAATCTTTCCGTCAAAATTTCGGCCTGCTCTTGTAGTTTCGAAATTCGTGATTAGTTTTGATGTTTTGTCGTTTTAGGCGGTGTTTGTGTTAGCCGGAAGAGGACTTGGTGATTATTGAACAAGATCTCGAAGGTTTCGCTAAGTAAAGGTGACAAGTAAGAGAAACTCGGCCTTATTTGTGATATTAGCACTTTTCTTGGTTTAGATGCTTTTAGTTTCTGATTTTTCATGTTGTGATTGTTATTGGGACTTAGTAACATGCTAGGAATACATGAGAAAGACTTTCACATGCTTTGATTGTGTTATACTTGCCTAGATGATGAAATTTCAGAATATATGTGCTTAAGACGAATACAAAGGATGATCTTGTTGAGGCTTTAATGTGTTGTTTAATACTTGTTTTTGATGTATATGAGACTTATATATGCTGGGTAATCTTTTGATGTTGCGATTTTAGAAGTTAAGAATCGATTTGGGAAGATTTGAGTATTGTAGGATTTAGTGCGTTTTCGTGCAGGGGGCTCCGAGCCGGTAGGCTGACCGGCAGCCGGTCGGCCGGCTCAGAGTCGTTATTATGTGTTTTGCGAATGCTGAGTGTGAGGAAGGGTTCTGAGCCGGCAGTTCGGCCGCCGGTCGACCGGCTCAGAATCCCTCTTGGGTATTTTGGAATTTTTAGTAAAGGCATTGGGAGGACTCCAAGCCAGCAGACCGGCAGACGGTCCACCGGCTGAGAGCCTCTCCTCTTCATTTTTGAGATTTTGAATTAGGCTAGTGGGAAGGGACCCCCAGCCGGCTGGCCGACTGACGGTCCACCGGCTGAGAGCCTCTTCTCATTGTTTTGGCAGATTTTATAAAGGCATGGGGAGGGACTCCCAGCCGGTGGACCGGCACACGGTCCCGGACCGGCACACGGTCCCGGACCGGCAGACGGTCCCGGACCGGCTGAGAGCCTCTGTTCTCATTAATTGGTTTATAACTTTTATACGGTTATTCGGTTTTGTTTGAAATTCGTCGCGTGTACCTTTCATGTGTGTCTGAGGTCCCCAGAGGATGGGCGACACTATATTGGGTTCGGGAATGGAGAGAGGATAGAGACCCCCCGGTCGGGTAACCGAAAGGGAAACCGGCTCTCCCTCAACTTAGTTCCCGGGTTCAATTAAGTGTTGATTAGAAACATAAGTGATATGAAAGAAAGAGTTAATTATTGAATTGAATGCTTTTATAGTGATGCGTGTTAAGTTATGCGTTAAGATGTCGCCTCTGAACTTAATACGTAGGTTGGTTGTCATATATAGGGGTATGCGTTGAGATGTCGCCTCTGAGCCCTATATGTGTTTGTTTGTCGTGTATGGAGGTATGCGTTGAGATGTCGCCTCTGAGCTCCATACATGTTTGGTTGTCGTGTCTGGGGTATGCGTTGAGATGTCGCCTCTGAGCCCAAACATGTTTGAGTGATCGCGTCAGGACATGCCTTAAGCTGGCCTCTGAGTCTGACGAGTAGAGCAACTGCACAACGGGGCAGTCAGGTTGTCATACCTTACCCGGAGTGCAGGTGTTGGATGCTAGTCCATGCGTTGAGTTTTCGCCTTTGAGTCTAGTGTCTTGTGATGTAGTAGGGGAACATGCGTTGAGTTTTCACCTCTGAGTTCCTTACTTTTGATTGTGAATTGGGTGCTAGTCCATGCGTTGAGTTTTCGCCTCTGAGTCTAGTGTCTTATTGATAGCTGGTCCATGCGTTGAGTTTTCGCCTCTGAGTCTTTGTTTGAGATTGTGAACTTCGTATCTAGGTTATGCGTTAAGATGTCGCCTCTGAATCTTTATACCTATTGATTGATTTAGTATCTAGGTTATGCGTTAAGATGTCGCCTCTGAACCTTTTTACTTGTTGTTTTATATCTGCTTGCCTTGAGATTGGTAGAGTGTCAGATATGCATGATGATATTGATGATTATATTACCTTGGGTATAGTTTGTTCATCCAAGGCATTGGATGACTCTTAAGTCAGTTTCGTAAATAGTTTGGACTGAAAGACCCCCCGACCAGGCAACCGGTAGGGAAACCGGCTCTCCTTCCAAACGGTTTCCGAAGTTGGTTGAGAGTCGTGCATTAGTGATTGCATGATAGTTGAAATTCAGTTAATTAGATTCTATACTTCACATGTTTATATATGCTCGAGTATTCTGTTTGTATTCCTGTGTTACGTGTCGTTACAAAAGGTGGCTAGGAGAACTCTAGTCACTCCCCACTGATTGTGGCGTACATGTTTACATATATGTAGGTACATACAGGATTGGCAGGGGTTGCTGAGAGCAAGCGAGTGATGACTTACACGTTACGATAGCTAGACTCTAGATTTTATGACTTACACGTTACGATAGCTAGACTCTAGATTTTGATACAGTTGTTTCTTTTGAGTGTCTGTAGGGATGTTCCATCCCAGGCTGTTGTATATATTTTGCTTCAGTACTTAGTCAGTTATACTTATCTATTCTGTTTATATCAGTTTCAGTTTTCAGGTTTTAATTCACCTCGCATGTTTAGTTGTTAAAAAGTTTTATTTCAGCTGCATTTTTAGTACTTTGTATGATTTTATTTTTTCCGCTTTCGCGAGGGGTTTTACATCATCACCTCAATTCGTAGTCACGGTTCACTATCCATGAATATCATCTTGCCATTAAGAATCCACGAAAACACTGTATAAAGCTATGTCCTTCAAAGTAATAGCATCTTCAAACTTTCATACCTCATATAAGATCTTTAATACTACTTCTCCAAACCTTTATATGCCATTCAAATTCAAATTCTGATTCAACAATGTTACTATGTTCTCAATCTCCAATAGCCAAACATCAAACTCACAGTTCTAACATTACTCCCAAAAGAATTCAAGCTTCCACTACGAGATGATCACAAGTAGCTCGAAGTATATTTCAAATATTTTCAAGTTACCACAGAAGAATAAATAACTTGTAAAAAAAAACCAAATATGTTCGCGCAATATCACAAAGCAAACGAAAACATAGTCTTCGAAAGTATAAGTTCAATGAGAGATCCATTTAAAGAAGATAGTTACAAAACTTCAAAGAAGAAGGAACTGAAGATGAAATTAAAGAACAAATAGAGAGTAACAATGGATAAGATTCAGAGGACAAAGACAAATAAGAAACTTTTGGTCTAAATGCTCTAATAGAAGTGGTGTGATCGACACGTGCAAGGATGACAAGAATAGACGACTCCAAAACAAATTTATAAACACCAAGACGACACCTCAAGATAAGATAAAGCACGATAACCAGGTCTTACAATTTTCGTACAATCATCACTCAAGGTAACAACGTCTCGGAACATCATTTCATCATATCTACATAATACACCAACACCAACAAACATCTATATAATTGCCCATTTACCATCACTAACTACATTCCTCAAATTATCAACTCTCAAGATCATAAACTCTCACGACCATCAACCCCCAAGTCCTTCCACTCTCAAGAACTCCATCTAATCAAATCAATGAATCAATCCATAACAATCTCTATACCCTCAAAAGATGAACACCTCGATCCATTATAATCGTTGTCAACATGATCGTTCACTAATTACGTCAATGCTAAAACACATTAATATCAACAGCTCACAAGCCCATAAATTATATTTCATCTCTTTCACCCACTCCTTTAAAATGTATAATAATTAAATATCTCCTCAACGGATAAACCATCAAACATTTCATAACTCACTAGAAATCATTAACGGATTCTCAATCCTCAAATATCATATATCAATTAAAGATGAGCATAGTCTCCAAAACTCCTAACGTGCTCAATCTAAACTCCGTGATAACATTCAATTCATTCCTATTGTTCTATCCTTGATCCATAAATAACTCGCATAACCTTTCCTTTAACACAAGACAAAAATCCAAAATTCCAACCATTAAGAGCATAAGCCATGCTATTCCAAAATAAGATTATAAGATAAATCCACTCATTATGTCTCTCACTTTTATGGACACCATAAAACCACAATTAAACGTCTCATGCCACATATCATTCACTCACTCTCTATCCTCAAAAAGGAATTTTTCAAGCACACAAAGAACATAACAACCACTTTTCCCAAATGAGACTTTATCCTAACAACAACTATTCCCAAAATAAACTTCATCTAAACAAACTCTAATCCCAAAGTTAACTTCTTCTTAACAACCTCAAATCTCAAATTAACTCCCTCATTACTAAACACATAAATGCATTTTTCTTTCATACCTGAAAATCCCGATCTTCCAAACAATTCTAACTCGATGCCTTAAAAACCACAAGGGAAACAACCTCGAAATTATCTCAAACAAGGATAACAATACCAAGTGATCCAAAAGGATGAAAGTACGATAAGAGTAACACTCGGGTTATCAAGAAAAAAAGTTTTGACCAACATATAACCAAAATACATGACATGTAAGATGTAACATGTAAAGACATTTTCAAAATTAACCATCTTTAAAAATCGATAAAGCATGCTCAGAAAAATTATAAATGAACAAACTTTTTGTAATGACGAAACGTAACATCAAGTCATAAACGACACAATATATAAACTATAAATTTTATACAATTAATAACGATAAACATTAAGACTTAAAGAAACAAATCTATAAAAAACATGTAATACAATTAATAACGATGCAAAACCTCAATGTATAAACGCACAATTTCATGAACAACACAAATAACACAATTAATAATTACATGAAATATTAAGGCATAATAAAATAAGTAAATTAATTATACATTCAATACATTAAATAACGATATAAAATATTAAGGACAACCAACAAATATATGAGCACACATGTAATAATAATTAACAACTATGCGAAATATTAAGGCATAAACAAATAAGTAGAAGAACAATACATGTACCATAATTAACAACGATATAAAACATTAAGATGTAAACAAAAAGTCCTTAATTGTTTCTACACCATTTACTCTCACTCATTCACTAAGTCATTATAATTTTAGTCAGAAACTACCCGAGAGTTGGGACCGTGTTCGCTCTGATAACAACTGTAACAACCCGGATTATAAAATAAAGGAAAAACATAATATAAATGTATATCAGAGTGTAACTCAATGATAACTGTGTTAAGTTGGCGGAAACACCTTACCCGAATCCGGTTCGATACTCAAATCGAAACCAACTAATACATTATTCAAAGCTTCTTAAAAACTTAAAGCAAAGATTCTAACAATTTATTAAGCTCGCTTCGCACATTCCCCCACGCAAGCATCAACCAAACAGCGACCATCTGAAAAACCTGAGAAGGGGGTCGACAATAAGTCGGGAGTAACTAGATTCTCTCCTAGTCATGTTTACAACAATTGAATATAACCAACAATCAATACCAATTGAAATGTAAAATCAGTAAACATCCGAGATCATCTACACTCATGAAAGTCAATCAAACTTACCTTCATTTAAAGACATATTACGACGATCATGTGAGGATGCACACAACATGACATGAAGCAAACTTACCATACCATGATATTCTCGACACCAAGACAAATGAAACCAAACGAACCTAAACCATATGCGACCACTAGACCATGAACACTTACAACTTAAGTAACTCATGACTCATAGTAACATAAGGCACAATGCTAGCAATAAAGCATAGAGAATATGGTGACACGCACTCCATTGGAATAGAAGGCACAAAGCTATCATCAAAGCATAACGAATAGAGCGAACGCCCGTTAGAGCGTATAACCACTGCCTCTAACTTGCCAGAGCGTATAACCACTACCTCTAGCTGACGGAGCGTATAACCACTGCCTCCATCGGTGTGGAGCGTATAACCACTGCCTCCATCGGTGTGGAGCGTATAACCTCTGCATCCACGGTACTATGTATAGCGTATCACCACTGCCTATGTGCCTAAGACTTGGCCAGACCACTCGATGCAACAACTGTACACCGAACGACACTCGGGACGCAGAACGTATAACTGACGAATCTGGCCACCCCCGAACATAGACCAAAATAAATCCCACATCAATGGGTGGCGTTAGTTCATTCCGGTAGTATATAACTGATACTACCGTCATCTATTCAAACTAGCAAACAACAATGCACAGTATAACTGACTGTACTAACATGCGTGAATACCATCACGACTCAAAACAGTAGAACTTCATAACAGACTTTCCTAATATCAAATGCATAGAAGTATCTAACAACATATGCAAACACAATATTATAAAATCATTGAACACAACTCAACTTGTGAATCAAGTATAAAGAACCAAAGTTATAGTAACTTTAACTATCCATAAGTAATGGATGCGAGGTTATACTAACTTCAATTATAACTGTAACACCCCAAGAGTATGAGAGGAAAGTTGTCCCACATTGGTAGAATGTGAGACTTGTGATAAGTTTATAATAGCTTCCACCCACCACTTAGTAACAAGGCCTTGTGTTTTTGGGCTTAAGTGAGGACAAATAATGGGCCCAAAGACATACCTCCCATCTTATTGGGGTTGTGTTACGACCGTGGTGGGTCGGGTTGTTACAAATGGTATCAGAGCGACCCTGCGACCGTGTGGTAAGCCTGTGGTCGGGAGTACCCGGGTCACACGCCTAGCGGAGGAGGATTCTGGCCCTTGTAGTGGTCAAGTTAGAGGCACAACGAGGACGTTGTGTTCTTTAAGTGGGGGAGTTTGTAACACCCCAATAGTATGAGAGGAAAGTTGTCCCACATCGGTAGAATGTGAGACTTGTGATAAGTTTATAATAGCTTCCACCCACCACTTAGTAACAAGGCCTTGTGTTTTTAGGCTTAAGTGACGACAAATAATGGGCCCAAAGACATACCTCCCATCTTATTGGGGTTGTGTTACGACCGTGGTGGGTCGGGTTGCTACAATAACTTCCATATATGGCTTGAGGTTATAGTAGCCTTAGCTAAACCTTGACACGAACCTAAAGTTATACTAGCAGTAACCATAAACTTGAGTCATACCTCAGGTTTACGTTAGGCTCAACTATAACTTTAACTCGTAGTTCAAAGTTATATTAACTTCAGTTATAACTTTAACTCGCAACCCAAAGTTATATGAACTTCCTCTGTAACTTTAGCTCACAACCCAAAGTTATATTAACTTCAGCTATAACTTTAACTCGCAACCCAAGGTTATATTAACTTCAGCTATAACTTTGTGTCGTACTCAAGGTTGTACTAGTTTCAGCTATAACCTTGAATCATATTTTCAAGGTTACACATACTTTAACTATAACCTTGAGCAATGCTCTTGGCCTTTAGCCATGCCGCCATCTATCGTTTTCCTCGCGAACCCTAGTTGCGCACACGACACCCATAGCCACTTTTGAACACATTATAATCCACAATAACGATAATAAAACATACATAAATATATGAAGCAGAATTAATTCATGACAATAAATAATCAAACATGTACTAATCATATAAACAATCATTAAATCATATTAATCTCATCAATTGGCATAAACACAATTAAAAGAAAAAGACCTAGTTACCTTTTTAGCAATTAATGAAAACCTTCATAAAGAATACGACCAACAAAGCCTTGTCTCCAACACGTGTCAACTTCCAAGAAATCGACTTTAAAGAATACCAATATCCAAATCCATGAAAGCAACGAAAAAGACTCTTCATCTTTCCCCATTAAAATAAGAGACCCAAAATGTAGGTCTAAAGGTCCATACAAATAATTCTCAATAAAATATTTTGAATATAATATATTGTAGAGGTAAGTATATGAAATAATTTTTTAAATTATTCATAAAAGTATTAACTTAATTAATACTGCCAAGTATTATATCAAAAACGAATTGATCTTAAAACAATAGAACTGAAATAATAGGACAAGGCTCATAGAAATAACCTTTGGTCCTATATGAGATCGGCCTAAGAACAACCTAGTATAAACCCAAACTTCAAGGTAGAAGTTCTCCTTAGATTGCACCCAAGACGACTGAGAAAGATTCCCTCAAAGCTCCTCCTAAATTACTATTAATTATTTTAGAGGATTTATTTTGGGATTAAGATGATGAACTAATCAAGGAAAATAAGAGAGGAAAATGTTTTCTTCTTGTCTCACAACCTCACGGCCGAAACCCTCCATATATAGGGTTTTGGTTTGTGTTGGTATTGTACTTCAATTAGGAAACCTCATTATAATATAATATTGGATTATTTCACAACAATACTCTAACCTATTAGGTCCCTTCTCAAAATACTCCAACATATGTTTTAACTGAGAATACACCCAACTATGACACTTGTTGACTTTGATTAGAATACTCTATAATCAACCTGTAACAGCAGGTAATATTTTTTCGCGGGCCCCACCATTTGTTATTTAAGTTGTTGCTCTTCCTCTTTCACATATCTTCTTCCTCCCTTTTGCAACGGTCATCTGCAAAAAAAAACAAAATTTACCTTCCTTTCTTTCTCCCTTTTTCTTTCTTCTGTCATTATTTCATCTTTCTTTCTTCCCTTACTATTCCTTTTTCTTCTTCTTTCTTCATCAGATCCCTAAAAATGAAAGGGTCAGTGTCATCCTCATCCAATTCAGGGACATATTTCTGCAAACATAATCTTGAGGCTGTGTTAAAAACATCAACAAAAGGAAAACATGTAGGGAAGAGATTTTAGGGATGTCCTCTTTGGCCTGTAAGTATTAATCTTTCATTTGATAATTAATTAGTATTATTCATTTAGAATGTGAGATTGATATTTTTTTTTTTTGTGTAGCAGAACGGGTGTGGATATTTGGTGCCCGCAGAAGAGTTGGATTTGGATTTGGATTTGGCAAGATGTTTTAAGTTGGAGGAGAAATTGAAAAAATTGAAGATGAAGAATGAGAAGTTGCAAACTGAAGTTACGAAACACTTGAAGTGGGAGAAAATACTTATGCTAGGATTGCTATTTTCTTGGATTTTGTTTTCAGTTATTTTGATGGTCAAGGATTGATCCATTGTAAGTTGATAAGAGAATGAATAAAGCTCAGATTTCATTGCAAAATAAACAAAGACTTTGTTCATAGATTGCTCTCATACTAAGTTCAACAAAATAAAAGGTTTCGTACATTACATCCACTGGTTCACTACATAACATAATAACTTCAGTACATTGCACTGGTTCAGTACATAACTAATTAAAAACTACATCAGTTCACCACATCCACAATGACACTGTTAACTATTGGTTCATTGAGTGTTGGGTAGATGGTTGGCTGAAGCTGATTTCGTCTTGTTGATTAGGAATGATGTTCTTTGGGCCATTAACACTACCAAGAACCTGTTCAAAAGAAAAAAAATAACAGTACAAAGTACATTAAAATTGACTTCACTAACACTGTCACTGAAGTTGGTTAAACAACTTAAACATACAAGAAAACTGACATTGGTATAGGTATTTCCTTGTTGATCAATAAGCACTCCTACTCCTTGTGGTGTCTGAAATTAAAGAGGAGAACACACTGTCAGACTGGATTTTAAACTGAAATTTAAGCGAAAAAAACATCACTGTCAGATTGAATTGCACTTACCCTTCCTCTTCCTCTTCCAGAAGTTCTGCCACCCCTTCCAGAAGCTCTACCACCCCTGCCAGGCATTACTACTCTTCCACCTCTACCAACTCTAGTTGGTTGTGCAGATGCTCTATGGTGATCCTCAGAATTACGTTGACCCTTAGATGATGCCTCAGTTCTTGCCACTTTTCTAGGCCTTCCCATTGGTTTCTTTGGAGGAGGAGGAGGTTGTGGTTTGTCCTTGTCAGGACATTTACGTTTGTTGTGACTGTTTGATTTGCAAATAGAGCATTTCATCTGAAGACCATGCTTAGTCAGTTTGCCTCCTTTTTTGGGATCTTCATGTGGATCCCTTCTCCTCTTTTTTCTAGGTCTACCAGGGCCTATCTTGATAGGGGGAGGACCGAGAGGTAAATCTCTTTTTGGCCAGTGTCTCTGACCTGGACAAGGCTTAATTGACAGATTATATGCCCTAAGGTAAGCTTCCCTTTTGTATTGGTCATGGACATAATCCTCTGCATAGGCATGGATATGAAAAATTGCTGCAACACCATGGAAACATGGGATTCCTGTTACATCCTATTTCCTGCATGTGCAGGTCCTTTTATCTAAGTCCACAGTCAGACTGTCTATCCCATGTTGCACCTGAAACAGTGTGTTCTCTGAAGGGAAGACCTCACAAGAAGAAGCCTTTTCTTTCTCCTTTTCTAACATTTTTTGAACCCTTGGACAAAGCACATTGACACTCACCTCCATCTCCTTTTTTTTCTCCACCAATATTTTCATCAAAGACACTCTAATTTCCTCAAGCATATAGATCAAATGTTTTGATCTTGCATTTATTATGTAGGCATTAAAAGTTTCAGCCATATTGTTAACTATAACATCGTTTTTTGTCCTTGTTTGAATGTAAGCCCTACAAAATAAATGAGGCCTGCATTCTAAGAATGCCTCAGCAGCTTTGTGATCTACTTCCCTAAGAGCATCTAAGGTATCATTAAAGTCAGCTTCATTATATGCCTTTGCACAATTCCAAAATAAGAGCTTCATTTCATCCCCCTTATAAGTTTTGTGCCAGTTAGCAAAGATGTGCCTAGCACAATGCCTATGCTCAGCCTTGGGAAATTCTTTGGCTACCATAGTCAATATACTCTACATATTTGGCAAATTAACAGTATATAAGATTAACCATAGTCAATAAGATTAACCATCTACTCTAAATCAAATAAACAACAATATAGCTTAAACAATTCAAGGAACAAACCTGATGCTCATCTGATATGAAGGTCCAGCCATCACCATCTGCTTCACCAAAACAAGCCTTGAGTTGTTTAAAGAACCATTCATAACTCTCATTGTTCTCTCCTTCAACAACAGCCCAGGCCATAGGGAACATTTGCTCGTTGCCATCCCTTCCAATAACTGCCATTAACTGCCCTCCCAAGAAGGTCTTCAGAAAACATGAATCAACACACAGTAACTTCCTACATCCAAGTAGCCACCCTTGTTTCAAGGCATCAAAACAGACGAAGAATCTCTGAAATACTTGAGGGTTAGATGTGATGTTAGGGTTTGTGAACAAAGTAAAAGTACTAGTTGGATCCCCTTCTTCAAGTGCTGCCATATAACTCCCTAGCCTACTGTAGTGTTCCTTCATTGATCCATGAAGAAGCCTATGAGCATAGTACTTGACTTTGTAAGCAAAATTCTTCTTTATTAACACCTTATATGCTTTCCTTACTGTCTCAATGATATCAGCTGCTGGCCAATGAGGGTTTGCTTTGAAAACATCAAGAAACTGTTTGGCTAGCCAAGTTGATTTTAGTTGTCTGTTGCTTTCCATGGTCCTCTGACAGGTATGCACAGGATCAACCGACTTAATTACAAATGATGAGCTTGTGTTGTCCCAACTACCATATAACCTAAAAGGACAACCTGATTTACATCTCACTCTCAGCTTCTTCCCTCTTGCTTTATCACTAATGTCAAATGCCAAGTTTCTTCCTTGTGCTACAGCATATCTAATAACACAGTCTCTAAATGTTTCTGTATTTGGAAATCTAATTCCAACAGTCCACTTCAGTTTTGAAAAATCAGATTGACTGCTTACCTCAACAACAGTAGAACTTCTCCTCTTACCATGAACATCCTCTTCATCACTATTCACTGGAGTGTGGACCTCATCACCACTATCATCATAATCACTCAAATTGTTATCATTCTGTCCACTCAATTTACCAGCAGCAGCCTGACATTGAAGTTCTTGTGCAATAGCAAGAGCTTTTGCATTACACTTCTTTAGATTGGCTCTTGCTTCATTTAGCTCCTCATCATCAAGGTCAGATTCATTGTATATCTCATTTTCATCCTCCTCAAATGACTCTTCTTCTACACTCTCATCATCTGACCCACTTCCATCTACATCTACATCCTCAACTGGATCATACCCAGGGTCATCATCCTCATCATCCTCACTAGTACCATTCCCAGCAGCATTAGAAGCAGCTATTTCAGCATTTATCTCATATGAATCAAATAGATCTGCTACTCTGACATCATTGACATCATATGAGGGTTCAGTATTAGAAGTGGGACTTTTGGTTTAATTTGTCTGGTTGAGGGTTCAGGAAGAGGAGGGGGGGTTGTTCTGGTTTGTCTGATTGAGGATTCAGGAAGAGGATGGGTGGCTGTTCTGGTTTGTGTGACTGGGGTTCAGGAATAGGAGGGGGAGGTGTTCTGGTTTGTGTGATTGAGGGTTCAGGAAGAGGAGGGGGGGTTGTTGTGATTTCTATGACTGAGGGTTCAGGAATGGAAGTGGGAGTTAATGTGATATGTATGTTTGAGGGTTCAGGTGTGCTTTTTTTGGTTTTAAATCTAGGTGAGATTCTTAAAGACACCTCAGTGGTTGGTTGAGAAGTTGTTGTGCTTGGGGGTGCATGTGAGTTTTTTACAGGTGCTTTTTTGGGTGGGGTTTTTTTGGAGCTTTTAAGAGGTGGTCCAGTGTTTTGGCAAACACTTTTGACTTCAACTTTCCTCCTAGGAATTAACTTAGTAGGAATTTGAGCTACACTTTCACAACTACCACACTCTATCAACTCCATTAATTTTGGTACATCCCTCTGAAGAACCAGGTAACACTCAACAACTCTAACATCAACAGCCGTCTTCCACATAGCTTGTGTATGACTATCATCCAAAGCCCTTTCCAATCCACCCTTGGGGTTCATGAAAAATATTGCATCAACACTTCTATTAAACCCCTCAACTTTGTCTGCTTCTTCCAGTAATGTAAACCAACAAAGTTCATCTAGATCTACAGCAACAGTTCTAAATGACCTACCCATATAAACCAAACGTTTTTCATCCCTCCTAAATATACCTCCATGCCAAAATTTCAATGTCACTGAATCCCAATGATTTCCCTAATTGATACAGATATTGGGTCATAATTCGTATAAGTTCAAACAACAACTACTGAAAACGCATGCTATAAAACAAATTAAGATGCAAATACACAATGATTCACAAAATTAAATTATCCTAACAAAATTAATTACAAAATCGAAACTTAGGACTAAATAAAGATGGAAATAAGAAATACCTGATTCATCTTGATTTACTCCCACAATTGCATGAAAAAATGGTGAATTACAGGCTAAGCGTGTTGAGGAAGATTAGAAAAGTTCTGAAAAAATGGTGAAGGAATTTGAAAAGTTCTGAAAATAAGAAGAAAGAAGATGAAGGAAGAAGGTAATGACGGTAATAGAAAGAAGAAATAAGAAAGTTACCGGTTGAATAGGTAACTTGTTCACTTATTCTATTTAATGAAGACGTGTGTCATAGTTGGGTGTATTCTCAGTTAAAACATAGGTTGGAGTATTTTGAGAAGGGACCTAATAGGTTAGAGTATTCTTGTGAAATAATCCTATAATATTTTGAGTCAGTTTCCTTATTCCGAACTTCCTTAAAATATCATATATATTTTAATACTTTTCGGTGTACAAATTTAATTCCCGGAGAATATTAATTAATTATCTTATAATTAATTAATCCCAATTATATTATTCTATCATATATTAAAATAAAATTTATAAATATAACTTTTATATATATTTATTAGAATTAACATTTATTTCATTTCTCCTAGTTATTATTTAATCATATTAAATGTTTATCATCTACTTAACTACATTTAGCTAAGTTTAGCATTTATGTAATTATATCAATATATATAATCATATTTCTCAGTACTATCGTATAGGTGTGACCCTTAGGGATCAGCTGATTATCGCCATCATATGACAGTAACGTCAAACTTCTAGTGAGCCAATCGTTACCGGTAAACGTTAATCAATTGATTAATATACTAAGTACCCCTGCGCGATCATGTAAAAGATTTACTCAAATAATCACACACTGTGGAGGACATTTACTCCAACAATCTCCCACTTGTCCTACAAGTGTGTGTGCGATTACGATTCTTATATCCATGCATTATTCTCCCACTCAATGGAAGACAGATTGCAAAGTCTTACCTTACAAGGTCGTATCTCCCAAGTAATCATATCAGGAGTGGTTTCCTCGACTAGAGAGCAACATAACTGATACGAATCATATTCGAGCATGGCCATGCGTTTAAGTTAGTACTCCTCGAGTGGCCAAGAGAAATATATATAAAACCTGATAAAGGCTGGATATTTTCCTTAAATTATGACCTGCCGATGAAGCACAGTATGAAATGACCCAGTAAAAGTCCGATTGGTCTCCTTTTACGGTGCGACCTAGGACAGAAACCAAAGCCACCCAAAAATTGTCTATATCGCATGAAATAAACAATGGTCAAAATAATCGATTTTAGGAATCACGATAGACGTCCCATCCACGACCAGGCACCTAATGTTGTTGGGAAATGTGTCCTCAACAATACTGCGATCACGACAGTGATAAAAATCATTGTCATAAATCATACTTCCTCCATTTTTATCCAAATACCCTATTTGCTTTATCACGTTTGCCAACGCAAGTTTTGCGTGCTTCATATCTTTAACTACGTATTTGTAAAAATTATAAAAGTTATATATTTTCAATGTACTCGTAAAGACGAATTAAACAAGACCCCACATGAATATATTTTTTCTTACGTATTGAGAGAAAATTGAGATTGAAAGTTGATTTGTGAATAGTGTACAAAAAGCAAATATGGTATTTGGATAAAAATGGAGGAAGTATGAAATGAATATGCATGGGACGATCCGATATTTGATATAGTCAACTGACCAACATTAATCGGTAATGATTGGCTGACTAGAGTTTGACATTACTGTCGTATGACGGTGGTGGTCAGTTGATCCCTTTAGGTCACACCTATAGGACTAACCCCTTAAACATATATTGATTAATTGTATAGGATACGAATTGATCGATATTCTTAAAACCGTATATCGAGAAATCAGAGGTTGAATCTTAAAGTAAGATTTATATTTGAAATTGAAATGTGTCAATTGTCAAAATTAATTGATATTTTAGAAATATCGAAATTAGTTTAATGAATGGTTCATGGTTATGACAAACGTTGTTAATATATCGTATCGACGATTATTACGATAACCATATGTTGGAACAGTAATTTCTAATTACTAAATAATTTGTTAAATGTGATTTAATTAATTTAGAAATATTATTTATGTGATAAATATATATTTTAAATTAATACAATTAATTATGTCACATAAGATGTTACATATTAGTAAATTGTTCAAATTACAAGTCGTAAAATGAAAGTCCATTTTACGTTTGTGTGTGTGTGTGTACCATGACAATGTGTATTATAAGAAATATTATGTATGATATTTATCTTATAATTATTGTTTACATTTTATATGATGTGACTATACCTTGTGCATGTAAGTATGACAATATGGACTAATATTCTTCCGCATGCACTTGAAGTACACGGCACACCCACCCCAACCTAAAACCCATTCTCTCTATATATATGTGATACTTCACATATTAAAACCAATGTTCATGTTTTTTCTAGAGTAAGAAAATAGAACAATCTCTAAAATATTACTTAGATAATATTTGTAGTATACTAATTATATTAATTAGTACACGGTTTTAAAACCTATTTCCGTCTCCTAGTCCGAGTTCAGTTATTGGTCCGATTTAAGGGTAGGTCTTGGTGTTTTCGTATTGGAGGCAAGCTTACTTGGTTGCTTTTGGAGGATCGTCCTAGCAATATTTTGGACCGTGTGTAAGAATACGATTCTCTTTATTTCCGCTTTAGTTTTGCATGCATAAGATCTTGAACATAAATTAATATGAGATTAATTATAAGTAGATAATTAGTAAGACTAAATAATTAGGATTATGTTAGTATGACTATCGTTTTATCCTTCAAGTGGTATTAGAGCATTAGGTTGTTTGCATGCAACTCGATTTTTACGTTTTTGCGAGAAAATACGATTTTAATTAAAAACGAAAATGATTAGTACATATAGGATATGCACGAAAATCATAATGCATGTATACTTTCTGGTCTTAAAATAATTTTTAAGTCATTTTGATGATTTATGGAATAATATTGTTCAATATTGTAATTAAATTGTTTAATTTATGCTTAAAATCGGTTAAAAATGTTTTATTTTTGGAAAAAATAGCTAAATAATGTTTCTGGCCGTGAATTTTAAATATATTATCACATGCATTTAACATATTATGAATATATATAATTTTCGAAATTATTGAGTTTTATGCATGGTTTATGATTTTTAAAGGTTAAATAGTCATAAAATGAGATAAGTATGGGTTAAATAGTTATATTATGAATTTCACTATAAATTTTTTGGTAGATGTCACATGCAATAAATAAAATATATGATGAATTTTCCAGAAATTTTTCTTTAATATTGCTTGAATATTGATTTTTATCGTAAAAATCGTAATATTAGTGACATATTTTAGCTTAAATAGTTTAAGTTCGAATTTGGCCATAAAATTTTTATATAGTGTCACATATATTATTTCTAGCATGCATGTAATTTTTGAGTTAATTATCTCGAATTTTGCATGAGAAATGATTTTAATCGGTAAAATCAAGCAATATATGACACGATTTATTAAAAATAGTAAAGGTTGATAAATGGTCCGAACAATTCACCCATATTATTCATATTAGATATGATCATCAATATATTTTTATTTAGTGCCAAAAGTTTCTGAAATTTTAAATTTTAATTTTAAAAGTTAAAGTTGAAATTTAGTGTTGTAAGAGTCATAATCATTAATTTTCAGACCTTAAATAGTGTTTTTCAGCCTGATTTTTCTACATTTTCAGATACTTTGAGTGTCTAGGAAGATGTAAAAATTATATTGATATTTTATTGCATGATTTTTGAAGTAGTTTTGAATTTTTCGAATTATTATGCATATTATATGGCTATTTTACGAAATAAATAGTATATTTCAAAAATATTTAAATTTTAAGGATCTGAAATTTTAGAAAATTTTCAATATGTTAAAAATTTTGAATTTTGAATTTTCGAAATTTTTGTGACTCGTTTGATTATTTTAATGCTATTTCCCGTAAAACCGATTAAAACCGAACAATATTAAAATAAAAGGTTAAGTTATTTCGAAATTTGAGTAAGACTAAATTTTGAATCCTAAAATGTGTTAGGAAACTTAACTAAATCGTGAATAATGATTCATAGAGTGATTAGTGATTTTAAAATTGTTTAAATCACGTTATTCCATAAAACCGTGTTATTACGAATAACGATATTTAAAATATGTTTAAATAGGACGATTTGGCTTAGGTTTTGCATTTTACATAAGCATTGCATATTTAATTATTATTTATGAATGTCATAATTTATTTACGTAATTTTGGAATTATGTAATTTGCTTAGTATGGCCTTAGATTTTAATCGATATTTCCCGTAATGTAAGGGTTTATCGATTCCGTTGTAATTTAATGTGATCTCGTATCATTTTATTTTATTGTTTTATTTTATAATGTATAAAATAGATAGAAAATTTGTAATTATTTGTAATTCTGGAGATCCTTGAAGATGGTGCCTTTCGGAAAGGAGTTCCGACCAAGACGGAGTTTGCCTTGGGATGTGTACCGCGTGTGAAGTTCAAGGGGCCAAAGGAGTTGGTTTCCGAATGTGTATTTTACATTTAAATTTTCTATTTTAGGAAAGGCCATACTAGGGTTTTATTTATGTTTTTATTTATGCTTATCATGTTTGCATCCATAGCCAAATCGTCATTTCAAATCATGCATTTTATCGATTTCATCGACCGTGTCAATCAATTTATCGATAATTCACCGACTTACTTCACTTAAAGGAGATAGATAATAAATTGACAAGATCTCTTACGTTATTTAAAAATCGAGACATAGCCTTACCAAATAGTAAAGAACCCGCGAAGGATCTTCTTCATAAGGGAGTAGGCTCGACTAAACCGGGGTGCAAACCTTATTACGTTGGTGAAGTGGGGTAAAATGATTACGTTCTCAAAATTTGGTTGATCTCGACGAAGGTATTCGAGCCACCGTAGTGGTAATAAGTTCGGGCTAAGATAAGAATTAGTGTAATTTCATCGACCGAGAGTTCTAAAAGTAGAATCGATTAAAGGGTTAATCTACCGAGTCATATTAATGAGGGATGTAACAACCCGACCCACCACGGTCGTAACACACCCCCAATAAGATGGGAGGTAAGCCTTTGGGCCCATTATTTGTCCTCACTTAAGCCCAAAAGCACAAGGCCTTGTTACTAAGTGGTGGGTGGAAGTTATTATAAACATATCACAAGCCTCACATTCTACCGATGTGGGACAACTTTTCTCTCATACTCTTGGGGTGTTACAAGGGATGTATCGGCAAAACCGTGCCCGAGTTAGTGTGTATTTGGGTCTCGGGATCATTTACTTAATTGGGTAAGAGATCATTAAGTAGATGTTTAACTTGTTTAAATTTTACAAGTTTAAATTAATTATTAAAACGATAATTGTGTTTTAATTCCTTTATTTTATTGTAGTTCATTTTCGACTATCAATCATCAATGGCAAATAACGCTCCACCACTCCCACACGTTTCATGGCTTCGGTCCTTTATGGATCGTTTCAAGCTTGAGTAGCATGGCGCCAATTTTAAGGATTGGGACGCCCAATTGGTTTTGGCCGCGGAAGCCGACGATAAGACTCGTTATCTTACCATTGCCGCTCCTCCCACTCCCGGTGCTCGTTCATCGGAAGCAACTCGTGAGGCCTATGAGACCTACATGAAGGAGTCGCATGCTTTAAAGAACGTGCTTATATTTTCGATGGAGCCGGATCTCCAAAGAAGAATGATTAAGCTAGCCACGGCTAATGAGATTTATACAAGAATTGCGACCATGTTTTCGCAAGCTCCTAGGGTAATCCAATATGAGGGGCCTCCGCCTTCTTTGATTTGACCTTAAAGGAAGGTCAAAGGATTAGTCCTCATGTGCTCAAATTGGTTGAGGTAGCCGAAACCTTGAAGTTGCAAGGGGTGAATGTTCCCGACTCGCTTATTATTGAAAAAATTCTTCACTCCCTCAACAAAGTGAAATCGTATGTTCAGTTTCGGGTAAACTATAACATGCGTAATCAAATAACCTCCTTGGACGAGTTACATAAGATGTTAGTCTAAGCGGAGAGGGATATGGGATTTAATGAAAGTTCCACGAAGGATGTACTAAATATCGAGAAGAAAAGCAAGGGCAAGTTTAAGCGCAAGGCTAACAAGGGTAAAAATGTCAAAGCCTTCAAACCCGCATCTCCTAAGGAGAAGACTTTTACGAAAGGTACTTCTTCTTCGTCGTCATCAAAGGTTGAAGACAAGTGCCATTATTGCACTAAGATGGGGCATTGGATACGCAATTGCCCATTGTACTTGGCCGACCAAAAGCTTGAAAGGTTCACACTTTTGGTAATAATTCTCATTTAAAATTCATGTTATTTAATCAATTTTGTATATTGATACAAGTTATTGATTCTTAACCGTTTATAAATTGTTTTAAAGGGGCTCCTTCCAAGGACTAGGGCAAGGAGAAAAGAAAGGGGAACTTGAAGTTCCTTTCATGGATGGCTATGGTAGCATCTAGGATTGAAGACATAAAGAGAATGGCTCTATTTTTCATTTTGATGTGTTCTTTCTTTTTGCATTTTAACTTAAGAACTTTGTATTTCTTGTACGACAAGAATCTTGTTGAAACAATGGTTGTAATAGTGGTGACTTGGTTTTCAACCCAAGTCATCCTTTTGTTCTTAGTCAAACATGTTGGTTTTAAAATGCTTTTATATGATACATAACATGAGTTGATACGATTATCGTAGATCGTAATAAAGACCTTGAATAGTTCACCGTACGCTAAACATGATAGGATCATTATAAAAGTAATGCGACTTACTTAAAAACGAGAATTGCATCCTGTGAAATACTTCAAATTCAAACATAAGAACATCAGTTCGTTATAAGATGATCACCTTAAACGAATGAGAGTAATAATGTCTCACAACTCACATAATTCTTTATCCATTACATTGTTGACGGGCGAAAATGCTATCCTACTTAAAATAACGGTTATTTTAAAGGATAGAGTGGGAGAAATTCTACGCCCGCAACCCAATAAAATAAACATAGGATCTTAGAGAAAGATTCCTATAAGGAGTCCTTAAGAAGAACTCTAAAAGATTGGATAGAAGAAACTACGAGAGGACACATAAGAAATTACGCGAGGACACAAAAGGAAAGGTTTCTTATGTCATTAGTTCCTAGAGAGGACAAAGGGAACCGCGAGTGTTAACAGAAGGAAATCGTTTCCATGATGTTAATGTTTCTGTTTTATAAAGATAATAGAGGAGAAATCATCTCCCATTCTCGTGATAATAGAAGATTCTTTCCGTGGGAAGGAAAATGAAAAATGAAATGTTCATTATGAGTTGAGAAGATGTTTGAAGATGTTACCAAAACACTATGAAGATAGTGGGAGTTATTAAACTATAAGATAATGATACGAAATTCAGTGGGAGAAAAATTATTAAAGGAAACGGAACCTACCATTAAGAGAGAATGGTGATTCTTTAAAAGGTAAAGAATATAAGGTTTCAATTCTGGATGAATGTATGTTGAGAACATAAATCATAAGTGAGTTTATTATATGATAATGAAACATCACCGATTAGTTTACAAGGTTTGGATTTGAATCCAAGATATGAAAATGTTAATTCATATAACCTTGATTAAAATGCCGAGAGTTGAAACAAAACCTTATTTCGTATAAGTTTCTCGAGGAGAACTGGTGGATCGAATCTAGATTAACTATAATACGAATTCTAGTACAATATGGCTATGTTCATAAGGATGACATGTCATGAGTTTTAAGAAAACAGTGGGAGCTTCCTTAAAGTAAGGAGACTCGAGTCGAGTATAAAAGACTTGTAATGTACTTGAATAAGATCATATTATACGAGATAATATGAGTCATAAGGAAACCGAAATTTGTAGGTTAAAAGATGTGAATATATGGTATATTCACATAATAAACCATTAATACAAATTGATGTATGAGCATCAAAGATTGTTAATGTGGAGCAGTAATATCGTATTGACTGTTCGCACTTAACTATCACTCTTATCGTTTGAGTTATTATTTGCTCACAATTTATAAATACTTTGTGAAATCCAAATGGGTTGTAAGAGACAATTTTTGAACCCTATAAGTAAACTGGATTAACATAGTGTAGCCCATAGTCGTTTGTATGAGGTGACGTCTCGAAGCGACTAGAGTGTGAGGCGATAGATGACAAGTTCAAATGTCATACAGTCATATGAGATGACTAGTCGATCACATAGGCAGACTGCAAGAGGCACTTTGTCGGGCATTTAGTGACCGCTTATAGAGTTCAGGAAATTTTATAATTAGCCTGGTCGTGGCAAGAGCTACTATATTATTCACATGAGTCGATTCTTAGACTTGAGACGGTTCGCCCAAGGTGACACAGCCTCAGATTGACTTTGATTTTTGCTCTACGATCAACCGTTAAAGGGGGTGTAATACCTCGTATTTTATTACGTTTTATTTATTTATTTATGCTAGTTTTATTAGTTTTCGATGTCGAGGGTTTATAACAAAAGCGATATAGTGTAGTGGGCAAGGGTTTTTACGCATCGTTTTTAGAACCGTCTAAGTATATATTTAACAAACCCGTACTTAATTCGCGTTATGTGTGTATTGGAGTGCGTGCTGGGCTAATCTGACGCGGACTGTTACCATCGCTGGGCCTAGGGTTGCGTGCCCAAACCCTAGCCCATACACGTTAATCCTCCTTGATTTCAGAAATTCTGAAATCAAGGCTCAGCCGTCCTATTTATAGCTCGAGTTTGAGACCTTCTTGACCTAATCTATACACACACACACACACTCCATCTTTTGCCGCCACTACTGGGTCTGCAAGGGAGCACTTATCACGGTGGTTATAAGGTTGTAGGGTAATCTTTGACAAGAGCAAACAGGTATGAGACACATACCATTTCGTTATTTTCTGATTTTCGAGTTACTGCTCTAGGTTTGGATCTCTTTTGTAAATCATTCACATGCTCATAATCTCGTATTTTTGTATCTTGGTAATCTGTGTTATGCCAATAATATGCGTCAACCTTTGTCGAGACGTCTTTAGTAATATAAGATCTTCGTTTTCTAGGTTTCGTCTCTGGTTATGCGTCTTTTCTTTCTGGGTTGTTAACTCCATGGTTCATCGAAAACAGAGTATGGGAATGGGGGTTTTGTATGTGATTTCGATCTCGTTAGTGTCAGTGACTTTTCTGGGTTTTGGTGTATGTAGCATGACCGTAGGGTAGAGTGTCGATAGGTGGTATCGATGACCAGTTGTGGGGTCTCACGGTGGTGGTGTGGTGGTTGAAGTTCAGTCAGTCAGGGGATAATCTGAGTTTCTGGGTACATGTCGAGTGGTCAGGGGTTTTGGTTGCGGTTGTTTGGTGACGGTGGTGGAAGTCGGCCGCCACTGACCTCGTCCCTAGAACCACCGTGGCTCAGAGATGAGCCTGGTGGCCCCAGAGGTGAAGTCAGTGGTTGTCACGGTGGTTATAGCGTGATTTGTTAGGTAAGCAGTAGCACAGGAATCTGAGTCGGGTTGTGGTCAGGGGTGTTTGACGCGACAGTTTGTTACTCGTGGTGGTAATCGACGGCGGATGGCTCCTCCACTGGAACCACCGTGGCTCAGAGGCGAGCCTAGTGGCGCCAGTGGGGAGGTCAGGCGTTGACGGTGGTGCAGCAGCTGGTGGGAACAGAGGGTGGTCGCGGTCAGGTCTGGCTGTTGGGGCTGTTTTGTTTACGTTTAATTTCAGAATTGTTTAGGGTTTAGTTTGTTGTTTTGTTCCTTTTCTTTTTCTTCTAATCATGGTTAATTAAGTTAAATTAGGAATGGTAATAATATTAGTCATGTTAATTATGACCAATACTACAATTATAACTATGTTAACATTATTAATATATTCCTTATATTGTTGTTTGCTTTATTATTATTATTATTATCATGTTTGTTAATATCTTAATTCGATAGTTTAATTATTAATGATACGGGATATTAAGATATAAGAGTTGTTGTTATTATTTATTAACGATATTGTGATATTTGAGTAAGTGTTCGTATGCTATATTTAGTAAGTCCAAAAATAATAATTCTAATTATAGTAAGTTAATTGACTATGATAATTGTGTTCTACGGGCAAGCTTATATGTGGATAGATTCACCATGCGTTATAAATAAATTAGTTCGGAACATGTCTAAGTAATTTTAGTAGTGTTTGATTATACGAGTAGAGTTTAATATTAAGTAATAAATATAGGAACGGAATTCGAGGTGGAATACTTCTAGAGGGTGATTTCATTGCAGACTTGCTTTACAGGTAGGTTACACTGGGACTACTTTTGTATTGTGTTATGTTTATATGTGAACTGGATGCTATGGATGCCACTATGTTTACTTATGAGATGCATATACAGTATTAAATCTTTATTATCGCATTCATAAGCATGACATGAATACGGTTACAGAGTGAGATGATGATGAGATATTATTGGGCCCAGCCTAGCTCTGCAGGGCTAGACCTGGTGACCTCAGCTATTATGCTGGTGTTCGGCGACGGCCGAGTATAGTCTGCCGGGAGGTTCGGTATGGCTGGGAGTCACGGGTTTGAGAATGAAAATGAGAATGAGAATGAGAATGAGATTGAGCTCGAGCATGGCATAATTAATTGCATATACTGTTTGTTTGCATAATTATTATTGTGTTACCCTACTCAACCGCGAGGTTGACAGTGTATTCGTGTTCACCTACGATGATCCGGAATGGGGAGTAGATCTTTCAGGTCAGAGACAGTGGGATTAGAACTGGGCATGGAAGAGAGACTTGGACTGGACCTACCTAGCTGCTAGATCACTTAGTCTCGTTGTCGTAGTAGAACATTTATTTTAATTCAGTTGTTTTGGAAGTTTGGGACTAAGTCATGTAATAGTTTCCGTTTACTAATTATTTATAAAGTACTGTGCTTCTTTCACTATGTATATCTACTACCCTGGTCTAACCAGGATGGTAACAGTCTTATTTACCCTGGAAGTCCTAGTTCAGGCTCCTAGGTAAATGGGGGTGTTACAGGGGGTCAAATGGGCTTCTTTTGGGTCATGATGGACTGTGTTAGTCGAAGGGAACAGTAGGATAGGAATTGTCCAGTCCCTCGTCGGGCTTGTCTTAAATCTCAGGGCCACTCGAGGAGAAGTTTAACTGAAAATGCGTGGCCACGCTCGGAAGGTATCTATGGTAGATAATTCCGGTCAAAGCAGTTAAATCTCCAGATCGAGAAAACCGCTCAAGATATGATCTAATGCAAGTACGACCTGGAAGACACCTTGCATTGAGTGGGAGATGACATAATAGGACAAGAGAATTGGTAACGCACACTTGTCGAGGACAAGTGGGAGATTGTTGGGAAATGTGTCCTTAACAATAGTGCGATCACGACAATGATAAAAATCATTGTCATAAATCTTATGAAATGAATATGCAAGGGACGATCCGATATTTGATATAGTCAACTGACCAACATTAATCGGTAATGATTGGCTGACTAGAGTTTGACATTACTGTCGTATGACGGTGGTGGTCAGTTGATCCCTTTAGGTCACACCTATAGGACTAACCCCTTAAACATATATTGATTAATTGTATAGGATACGAATTGATCGATATTCTTAAAACCGTATATCGAGAAATCAGAGGTTGAATCTTAAAGTAAGATTTATATTTGAAATTGAAATGCGTCAATTGTCAAATATTAATTGATATTTTAAAAATATCGAAATTAGTATAATGAATGATTCATGGTTATGACAAACGTTGTTAATATATCGTATCGACGATTATTACGATAACCATATGTTGGGACACTAATTTCGAATTACTAAATAATTTGTTAAATGTGATTTAATTAATTTAGAAATATTATTTATGTGATAAATATATATTTTAAATTAATACAATTAATTATGTAACATAAGATGTTACATATTAGTAAATTGTACAAATTACAAGTTGTAAAATGAAAGTCCATTTTACGTTTGTGTGTGTGTGTGTGTACCGTGACAATGTGTATTATAAGAAATATTATGTATGACATTTATCTTATAATTATTGTTTACATTTTATATGATGTGACTATACCTTGTGCATGTAAGTATGACAATATGGACTAATATTCTTCCCCATGCACTTGAAGTACACGGCACACCCACCCCAACCTAAAACCCATTCTCTCTATATATATGTGATACTTCACATATTAAAACAAATGTTCATGTTTTTTCTAGAGTAAGAAAATAGAACAATCTCTAAAATATTACTTAGATAATATTTGTAGTATACTAATTATATTAATTAGTACACGGTTTTAAAACCTATTTCCGTCTCCTAGTCCGAGTTCGGTTATTGGTCCGATTTAAGGGTAGGTCTTGGTGTTTTTGTATTGGAGGCAAGCTTACTTGGTTGCTTTTGGAGGATCGTCCTAGCAATATTTTGGACCGTGTGTAAGAATACGATTCTCTTTATTTCCGCTTTAGTTTTGCATGCATAAGATCTTGAACATAAATTAATATGAGATTAATTATAAGTAGATAATTAGTAAGACTAAATAATTAGGATTATGTTAGTATGACTATCGTTTTATCCTTCAAATGTATCTTAACATTTAGGACTCGATGTTGTGGTCACCATGTGCTATGCGATATCATATACCCATATTTGTTATTGATCAGTCAGACGCTTGACTTATAGAATATTGAACCTTTTATCCTTCAACTAAAAAAATAATCACCTGAATTATCAGCTCATATTGGTGTTTACGGACAAAAACAGACATATAAAGTAAAACAGTTCACTGTGTGGTGTTCAAAATTGTCGTACAATCCACATGTAATACAATATAAAGAAATTCAATGATTTTATTAATTAATAATTTGAAATGATCAAACATCAATCAAATAATGTTTATTACAATTCTGGAACACGCTTTATCCCCATGGATGAGATGTGCCCTTCATGTTTATTATGCGGTAGTGCCTTAGTCAGCGGATCAGCAATGTTGTTATCCGTTCCAATCTTGCACAATGCTATCTCCTTTTGCTCCATGTAATCTCTTATCAGATGAGCTTTTCTGAGTACATGTCTAGATTTGTTGGTAGACTTAGGCTCCTTAGCCTGGAAGATTGCACCACTGTTATAACAATAAAGGGTGATTGGATCTTTCACAATAGGTACTACTTTTAGTCCTTGTAAGAAATAACGCATCCAAATAGCTTCCTTTGCAGCTTCGGAAGCTTCCAAGTACTCAGACTCTGTTGTAGAAACTGTTATAACGCTTTGCTTGGAACTCTTCCAACTGGCTGCTACACCATTAAGAGTAAAGACAAAACCCGACTGAGATTTAGAATCATCACGATCGGTTTGGAAACTAGCATCTGTGTAACCCTTAGCACTTAGCTCCATGTCTCCACCATATACCAGTGCCCAATCCTTAGTACTTCGTAAGTACTTAAGGATGTTCTTGACGGCTATCCAGTAACTTTCACCTGGATTATTTTTGTAACGGTTGACCATACTCAATGCATATGCCACGTCAGGACGTGTGCACATCATGGCATACATGATCGACCCTACTGCCGAAGCATAAGGTATCCGACTCATGCGTTCAGTTTCTTCCGGTGTTGTAGGTGATTGTTTGTTACTCAGATGCACCCCATGAACATCAGGAAGGTAACCTCTCTTGGAGTTTGTCATACTGAATCTATCAAGAATCTTATCTATATAATCTTCTTGACTCAATGCTAACATCCTTTTCGATCTATCTCTATAGATGCGGATGCCAAGAATCCTCTGTGCCTCACCCAAATCTTTCATTTTAAAATGGTTCTTTAACCATGTCTTAACCGACGAAAGCATGGGAATGTCGTTTCCAATTAGTAGGATATCATCTAAATATAATACTAGGAAAACGATTTAACTCCCACTTGACTTGATATACAGACATGGTTCTTCGACACTTCGAATGAATCCGTTCTGTTTTATCACGTCATCAAAACGATGATTCCAACTCCTTGATGCTTGCTTAAGTCCATAGATGGAACGCTTGAGCTTGCACACTTTCTTAGGATGTTTAGGATCGATGAAACCCTCAGGCTGTATCATATACAGTTCTTCTTCCAAAAACCCATTTAGGAAGGCGGTTGTCACATCCATTTGCCAGATCTCATAATCATGAATTGCGGCTATCGCTAAGATAATCCGAATAGATCTAAGCATTACGACTGGAGCAAATATCTCATCATAGTGCAACCCGTGTACTTGAGTGAAACCTTTTGTCACCAATTGTGCTTTATAAACATCTGGTTGTCCATCTAGTGCAGAGTCGGAACATGTCATGGCTCCTTTGTAGGTAGCTGGTTCGTTACTCTCAAGAAGTAATAAGTTTTCTGCACCACCTTCCTCAACCATACCAATGTATCGGTTTGGGGGGGGGGGTGAGAAACTCGAACCGTCCTCCTAGGTTCCTCTCGAATGAATACCATAGCAGATATGGAAGGAACACTTTCTTCCATCATACTGTTGGTTTCTGGTTCTTGAATCTCTGACAGATCAAAAGTTCTACCACTCTGTTTGTTCGAGAGAAACTCTTTCTCGAAAAACTTCGCACTAGCCGCCACAACAAACACTTTTTGTTCGGTAGGTGAGTAAAAGTACTGACCAAAAATTCCTTTGGGATAACCTACAAAGTAAGTCTTGACCGATCGTGGGCCTAGCTTGTCTTCGTGTCTCCACTTGACATAAGCTTCACAGCCTCAAACCTGAATAAAAGACAAGTCAGGAACTTTTCCTTTCCACATCTCATATGGAGTCTTGTCCACTGCTTTAGTCGGACTTCGGTTAAGTATTAGAGCAGCCGATTGAAGAGCAAATCCCCATAATGAATCAGGCACAACCGTGTGACTCATCATGGATCGAACCATATCTATTAAAGTTCGATTTCTCCGTTCAGATACACCATTTAATTGTGGTGTTCTAGGTGGCGTCAATTGTGATACAATACCACAGTCTTTCAGGTGTTGATCAAACTCAGTCGAAAGATACTCGCCACAACGATCAGATCGAAGTGCCTTTATCTTCCTATCCAATTGGTTCTCAACCTTATTTTGGAATTCCTTGAACTTGTCAAAGGATTCACTTTTATGTTGATTGAACTTTTAATAATCATTGATCTATATCATTAAAATAACATAATAATAAAAAAACGAAACCAAAAAAAAACGTGAACCAAAAAAAAATTTGTCGTGACATATCACGAAAAAAAATAGACCGAAAAAAAACTTTTTTTTTTTTTATAGACCGTGAAAATATGTATGCCGTGGGATTTTAATTCTCAATTAATTATCAAAACGATTTTGAACAATGGCTCTGATACCACTTCAAGGAAATAATTTCTTAAATTATTCATAAAAGTATTAACTTAATTAATATTGCCAAGGATTATATCAAAAACGAATTGATATTAAAACAATAGAACTGAAATAATAGGACAAGGATCATAGAAATAACCTTTGGTCGTATATGAGATCGGCCTAAGATCAACCTAGTATAAACCCAAACTTCAAGGTAGAAGTTCTCCTTAGATTGCACCCAAGACGACTGAGAAAGATTTCCTCAAAGCTCCTCCTAAATTACTATTAATTATTTTAGTGGATTTATTTTGGGATTTAGATGATTAACTAATCAAGGAGAATAAGAGAGGAAAACGTTTTCTTCTTGTCTCACAACCTCACGGCCGAAACCCTCCATATGTAGGGTTTTGGTTTGTGTTGGTGTTGTACTTCAATTAGGAAACCTCATTATAATATAATAATTTGAGTCAGTTTCCTTATTCCGAACTTCCTTAAAATATCATATATATTTTAATACTTTTCGGTGTACAAATTTAATTCCCGGAGAATATTGATTAATTATCTTATAATTAATTAATCCCAATTATATTATTCTATCATATATTAAAATATAATTAATAAATATAACTTTTATATATATTTATTAGAATTAACATTTAATTCATTTCTCCTAGTTATTATTTAATCATATTAAATGTTTATAATCTACTTAACTACATTTAACGTTTAGCATTTATGCAATTATATCAATATATAATCACATTTCTCAGTACTATCCTATAGGTGTGACCTTTAGGGATCAGCTGATTATCGCCATCATATGACAGTAACGTCAAACTTCTAGTGAGCCAATCGTTACCGATAAACGTTAATCAACAGATTAATATACTAAGAATCCCTGCGTGATCCTGTAAAAGATTTACTCAAATAATCACACATTGTGGAGGACATTTACTCCAACAATCTCCCACTTGTCCTACAAGTGTGTGTGCGATTACGATTCTCATATCCATGCATTATTCTCCCACTCAATGGAAGACAAATTGCAAAGTCTTACCTTATAAGGTCGTATCTCCCAAGTAATCATATCAGGAGTGGTTTCCTGGACTAGAGAGCAACATAACTGATACGAATCATATTCGAGCATGGCCATGCGTTTAAGTTAGTACACCTCGAGTGGCCCTGAGAAATATATATAAAACCTGATAAAGGCTGGATATTTTCCTTAACTTATGACCTGCCGATGAAGCACAGTATGAAATGACCCAGTAAAAGTCCGATTGGTCTCCTTTTACGGTGCGACCTAGGACAGAAACCAAAGCCACCCAGTAAATTATCACACACTGTGGAGGACATTTACTCCAACAGTAAGAGTAAGGATTGTGAAAATATAATTTATCTTTGAGTTTGGAAAAGTGAAATATATTCAACAATGAAGTTCAAAGGGAGAATAAAAAAAAACAGACGAGAATGAGGGCATAACACTGATGCTAGCCCCCAAGTCACATAGGGCCTTCTTAACTGGGAAGGTCCCTATGTTGCAAGGGACGGAAAAACTACCTGGGTCTTCTAGTTTATGAGTTGCAATGACATGAGACAAAAAACTAGATGAGTCTTCAGTAAGGGCTACTGACTCAACTTTATCTAACGACCGCTTAATACTCAAAAGTTGTCTCATGAATTTTAAATACGATGGTACCTGTTGGACTAACTCTAAGAAAGGGACTTGAGCATTAAGAGAATGAATCACATCCTTAAATTTGTCGAAGAATACCTGTTCCTTCGTTGTAAAACCCCTCGTCGCAGCGGAAAAATAAAACATACAACATGCCAAAACTCAAGCGGAATTAAACTTTAACATGCATAAAAACGAGGTGAATTAAAAATGAAACTTCAACAAGTGATATAAACAGAAACATAGATAAGTATAACTGTCTAAGTACTGAAAGTAAATATATACAACAGCCTGGGATGGCACATCCCTACAGCACTCAAAACTAAACCAAAAGTCTAGAGTCTAGCTAACGCAAATGTGTAAGTCAAAATCGATGAATAGGATCATCACTCGCTAGCTCCATACAAACCCCTCTGCCAACCTGTCATGTACCTCCATACATGTAAACATGTACGCCACAATCAGTGGGGAGTGACTAGAGTTCTCCAAGCCACCTTTTGTAACGACACGTAACACATAAACATACAATATACTCCAACATATACATAACATGTGAAGCATATAAATCTCAATATCTGAATCTCAAGTCAACATGCAAATATTATGCAAGGCTCTCAACCGACTTCAGAAACTATTCGGAAGGAGAGCCGGTTTCCCTTCCGGTTGCCCGGCCGGGGGGTCTTTCAATCCAAACCATTTACGAAACTAGCCGAAGAGTCATCCAATGCCTTGGATGAACCGTCTATAAATCATTATACTATATCCATCACAATCAATCAGTAAGTATAAAGGTTCAGAGATCAACTTAAGACATAACCTAGATACCAAATAATCACAAGCAATGGGTCCAGAGGTGAACTTAACACATATCCCAATACGCAACTCAGTAATGGGTCCAGAGGTGAACTTAACACATATCCCACTACAATCAAATGTCGGGTCCATAGGTGAACCTAACACATATCCAAACATACATACACAAGCAATGGGTCCAGAGGTGAACTTAACACATATCCCAATACACAGCTATCGCACACTAGATCTAGAGGTGAACTTAACTCATATCCCAATATGCAACAACCGATCACGTGTCAGGTCCAGAGGTGAACTTAACACATATCCTGACAGGCCACATCCATACACGTACCGGGTCCAGAGGTGAACTTAACACATATCCCGATACGCCACAAACAAAACACGTAATGGGTCCAGAGGTGAACTTAAGACATATCCCTTTACACGACAACACACACGGCTCGACAACCGGATCAATAACTCTAATCTTCTAGATCACTAAACAACACTTAATTGATCCCGGGAACTAAGTTGAGGGAGAGCCGGTTTCCCTTTCGATTACCCGACCGGGGGGTCTCTATCCTCTCTCCATTCCCGAACCCAATATAGTGTCGCCCATCCTCCGGGGACCTCAAACACACATACAAGGTACACGGAACGAACCTCAAACCAAACTGACTAACCGATCAAAAGATAAACCAGTTTTAAGGTAAACAGGGCTCTCAGCCGGTCAGGGGCAGGCGGCCGGCTGCCCGTCTGGCAACTCTTTGACCTTCACAGTTTTTAAAACAAAAACAACATGGGAAGGGGCTCCCAGCCGGTCGGCAGGCAGCCGGCCTACCGGCTGGGGAAGCATTCTCTACATTCCCCCTTCTTTTACGCATAAGCACAAGGAACAGGTCTCTCAGCCGGTCAGCAGGCAGCCGGGATACCGGCTGACCACCCAATCAGCCTATTTCTCAACACGCGCAAAATCCTACAAGCACTCCCAGCCGGTCGACCGGCTGCCGGTTGGTCGACCGGCTCAGAGTCTCTGAGCCTCAAATCGCGACATACAGTGATCTACAAATTCAACTAAATCGATACCAATTCTCCAAATTCGCAACAAGTATATACTACCCAGCATATATACCACATATAGGATGTAAAAGTAAGCATTAAGCTCAAAAACAAAGTCATAATACGATCACACTTAGTATTCGTCTTAAGGATGAAAAATCTGAAAATGAACATATAACCATATGAATAACAAACTAAGCATATGAACATCAAATATGAGTAAACCCTAACATGTTTCGAAGTCCAAACAACAACAACAATACTCAAAATCGGAAACTTTCACATCAAACATCCAGAAAAATGCTATTTTAACATTAAAGGTCGTTTCTCATTATCGTCACCTCAAATGCGTTTTATGCTCCTGGCTCCTCTTCCACAATGAAGCTATCAACACCAAGACCCGCTAAATCAGTCCCTACAACAAGTAAAACGGTTTTAGGGGCCCTAGAACGGAAATAAGCCAAAACAACGTCATTTCATATTTAACGAAAATGAAATTGAAAGAGATAGATGTCTTGGAAATTTCGCAAGCATTCCGAAAATTTATGACTTGCCTTGATTCGGGTTTAGGAAGAGCTTGAAAAGTTGATTTGAAGCTTGAAGTTAAAAGAAGAAAATGAAAATGAATGAAACAGTGTTGAGTTTTGAAATGTCGGTGAAAGGTTCTCTTTAGGGTTTATGTAGTGTCCTTTCTTAAATGAATCGGGTTACTTGTTTTGTGAACGGGTTTATGAGTCGGGTTTGAGTTGTGCCAAGTTGTTACATCTTAAGGACTTAAGGTTTCTTAAGACGGATCTTAACGAAAGATTTAAAAATAACTTAACAATAATTTATATTAAAATATTATTTCATTCCGTAAAATTAATTAAAACCTTTAAAGTATAAATTACGAAAATACGGGATGTTACAATCACCCCAACTATCAAAAAGTTTCGTCCTCGAAACTTGAAGACGGAAGTAAATACGAAAACAACTCTAGCTATCAAAACGTACTACACGGGTTACGGAAATCCCAAAACTGTATCTTTCAAAAATTTCCAAGAAGAAAAATATTTTAAGGTAAAAGTCTCTGTCAATGGACATTGGGATTCTCGTTATGTATTCAAGAATCCGACATTCCAAATCTGAGACAAGTCCCAAAGTTAAATTCAGTCAAAATTCAAAATTTAGATCCATTCGGTGTTGATAAACGCAGCACGGGTTATCAGACGTCTCCAATAACACGTTTCAGTGGCAATCAACGCTGAAATCCATCAAAATTGTAAAACGTTCTGCTCTTCAAAATCGAGGTTTCTTCAAAATCGACCTTTATTCTCAAATTCTTGAAAGAGTAAAGTTGTAACAATGTCCAAAAGTCACTTACGACGGAAGAGGGAGTAGTTTCAAATTCTCAAAACAATTAAGTTTTCCTAAAGGCAGCAAACTTTTAAAGTTAACAATGGGGGACAATTTTAAAAACAGTCGCTTGAGAGCGTAGATACAAACATAGAGATTACTTTTGACACGAAGGGTCAGAAGTTACAAGTCTCACACCTGACAGGACATACGAGGGAGGGTCGAAGGAACGGAACAACCAGGTTAAAGGTCAAGGAAGACGATAACCTTTGCCAAACATGGGTACGCTATCCGCTCAATCCATAATCGAAACATCTTTACAACGATTCCTAGTATGTACGAAGGAGGGCGATTATAGTGACCTCTCGACTTACAATGGTCTCGCGATCTCTCTTACCCTTATCTCATCCACCGAACAAGGTATTCCTCAACAAGAATGTTTCCAAAACTCTCACTCATTTCACACTAGAATCCGTTCGACCACGGTTAAGGATGTCTCACTCAATGTGGAAGCCTAAACACAAACCTCAGACCAAGGTTCACGCACTTTCAAAGTTCTAAACCGGAATTCTATCACCATAACATCGAATCCTAAAATTTAGGATACCAAACTTCCTACACCATGACTCTTCCCAGTCAGACGGGCCATAACAAAAAAAATCACCTATATCCTTTAGTCTTACGTAGTTCCATTCCATCACACTCGTTCTACGGGAGTACTTCAAAATCCTAAGTTTTTTTTCAAAATCATCTATTACCACAAAGTGAACATTCCGAGGTAAGGCCTCACTAAAGCAACAACTTCAAGGTTAAGCAAGCCTATGATCGGTTCTCGGGACTATTTCCTCAAAACGATCCAGATCTCAAAGTTCCTCAAAGTCTAAAGCAGTATAATTCTTCCAGTTACCGATTCCCAAAGTTTTAGATAACTCATCTCAGATAGTTCCTCAATGATAATTCAACCAAACTCCCAGGCTATTAAACCCATATGCCATATCTACTATGCTTTCATCACTGTCCACAAAATAACCATACATAAATCAACGCGTTTCTGAACTTGCATCTCCCAATAAATTATTCTATTCCATTCTCAAACTGGTGATGTATTCTAAAGTTTCTCATAGATCCATCAATAGAAAAACGTTAATATCCACGTAATCTAAGGTCGGACACTCAGTCAGTTTCACAAGTCCTTTGTAAATGTTTCAACACTCTCACACAGTTACTAACAACTCTCGTTCCTCATGTTTAAGCAACATTAGCTTACTTCATTCACTTATCTGACAACATCAGTACCTTAAGCATTTTCCTCGAAATCACTTACTACTCCAAGTTCCTCTAGATCTTCAATTAGCAATTCCAAACTTACAATTACCCATGACTTAGCAAGATTCTCACAACTAAGTTCCATGGAAAGCCACGTATAGCACTCTACTTAGCGCAACTATCCCATCGTTCACATTCACTCTTCAGATTGGTAGCATATAAACACTAGGGTCACCAAAACATATCTCCAAAAACACGGTCTACAGTTGACCTCAAGAAATTCCCAAGTCTGGCTATGGTGAGTTACCGCACCAGGTGTTCGAGGAAAGCAAGTTACCAGGTTGAGTCGAAAGGAAATGAAGATAGATTCCAAAGAAGATTAATAGGAATCTAAGTGAGGAGACTAAGATCTTAACGGTTATACGTACACCAGATTACAAATAAAGTAGTAGACATGTACGTACCAGTAGATGGATCAGGGTGAACTCCAGTCTCAGCTCGACTCTGCTCAGCACCAGCTCCACTAGTCTCAGCCTCTAGGTCAGTAGTGATAGCCCTATCGATAGAGATATTCCTCTCGGGGCATTCAGCGACGTGATGTCCGGGCTTCTTGCAGGCATGGCAAAGATAAGGGTTACCGTGACAGTCAACTCTAGGATGAAGATCCTTGTGGCACTTGAAACATTTCAGGGGAGCTTCTGTCGAGGGTTCCATGTCTCGATCCTGGGAAGCCTCAGCTCCGTTGGATTCTCCCTTTCCTTGGGTGCACTGATCGAAGAGCTGTCCAGGTTTCCTGCAACGGTAGCAAATGCGTGGTCTACCACAACGGTTCTTGCCTAGCCTAACTGTAGCAGGTTTCTTAGTGCACAATGGGCGCTTCCCTTTTTCAGGAGGAGAGGAGGAGGAAGGAGGACTAAGGGATTTCTTGCCTCGACAGCTATGCAAGGGTGGTCGAGGAGGAGAGAAGGCTCTAGCTCCTTCACAATAGATCTGGTAGGGGTCCTCCGCTTGTTAGACACCGTACTAACTCTGGAAGTAAGAATTCGGGTCACCACTGGCTACACTTCTAGTCTCAGCATTAAGCTTGCTCCGAAACAGGTAAGCTTTGTCTTCTTCTTTCTCAACCAACTGTGGGACAAAGTGGATTAGCTCCTCAAATCGATTGGTGAAGGCTTGAACAGAAAGGGTTCCTTGACGAAGGTTCATGAACTCGGTCATCTTATCTTGGCGTATGTCCCCGTGGTAAATCCTCATGCCAAGAAGAGTCTTGAAACGATTCCAAGTGAAAGTAGGGTCACGAGTAGCAGGAGTGCTGATCGTCATCCACCAACGCCTAGCCTCTTGAACTAAGAACTGAGATGCTACTTGGATCTGATCCTCAGGACGAACACCATAAATCTTGAAGTTCATTTCCATGTCAAAGAACCATACGGTGAGGGTCGCAGCACTGGTCTCTCCGTCGAATGTCTTAGCTGCATTCCTCCACAACTGTGTGATAATCCAAGCCAATCCTCCAGGTTTGTTACTTCCCAATGTTTGTGATGAAGAAGAGGGCACAGACGACATAGCTATGCAACTCTGAAGAGTTTGAATGAGGGCTTGCGTCACAACATTCTCGGCATCGATTGGCTCTGTCATTCTTCAATCATAAGAGAATAAACTGTTAGACGTATTCCAAACAAGGCACAAACAGACTACAATATAAGTCCTTAAATCTACCCCATCTCTCATTCATTATTCAATAATATGGTCAAGTTAAGGTTGGGGTTACATGAGTGCGTCGGGAGAGATAACGCTCTGATACCAACTGTAAAACCCCTCGTCGCAGCGGAAAAATAAAACATACAACATACCAAAACTCAAGCGGAATTAAACTTTAACATGCATAAAAACGAGGTGAATTAAAAATGAAACTTCAACAAGTGATATAAACAGAAACATAGATAAGTATAACTGTCTAAGTACTGAAAGTAAATATATACAACAGCCTGGGATGGCACATCCCTACAGGCACTCAAAACTGAACCAAAAGTCTAGAGTCTAGCTACGCAAATGTGTAAGTCAAAATCGATGAATAGGATCATCACTCGCTAGCTCCATACAAACCCCTCTGCCAACCTGTCATGTACCTCCATACATGTAAACATGTACGCCACAATCAGTGGGGAGTGACTAGAGTTCTCCAAGCCACCTTTTGTAACGACATGTAACACATAAACATACAATATACTCCAACATATACATAACATGTGAAGCATATAAATCTCAATATCTGAATCTCAAGTCAACATGCAAATACTATGCAAGGCTCTCAACCGACTTCAGAAACTATTTGGAAGGAGAGCCGGTTTCCCTTCCGGTTGCCCGGCCGGGGGGTCTTTCAATCCAAACCATTTACGAAACTAGCCGAAGAGTCATCCAATGCCTTGGATGAACCGTCTATAAATCATTATACTATATCCATCACAATAAATCAGTAAGTATAAAGGTTCAGCGATCAACTTAAGACATAACCTAGATACCAAATAATCACAAGCAATGGATCTAGAGGTGAACTTAACACATATCCCAATACGTAACTCAGTAATGGGTCCAGAGGTGAACTTAACACATATCCAAACATACATACACAAGCAATGGGTCCAGAGGTGAACTTAACACATATCTCACTTCCACACACAAGTATTGGGTCTAGAGGTGAACTTAACACATATCCCAATACACAGCTATCGCACACTGGGTCCAGAGATGAACTTAACACATATCCCAATATGCAACAACCGATCACGTGTCAGGTCCAGAGGTGACCTTAACACATATCCTGACACGCCACATCCATACACGTACCGGGTCCAGAGGTGAACTTAACATCTATCCCGATACGCCACAAACAAAACACGTAATGGGTCCAGAGGTGAACTTAACACAGATCCCATTACGCGACAACACACACGGCTGGACAACCGGATCAATAACTCAAATCTTCTAGATCACTAAACAACACTTAATTGATCCCGGGAACAAAGTTGAGGGAGAGCCGGTTTCCCTTTCGGTTACCCGGCCGGGGGGTCTCTATCCTCTCTCCATTCCCGAACCCAATATAATGTCGCCCATCCTCCGGGGACCTCAAACACACATACAAGGTACACGGAACGAACCTCAAACCAAACTGATTCACCGGTCAAAAGACAAACCAGTTTTAAGGTAAACAGGGCTCTCAGCCGGTCAGGGGCAGGCGCCTGGCTAACCGTCTGACAACTCTTTCACCTTCACAGTTTTTAAAACAAAAACAACATGGGAAGGGGCTCCCAGACGGTCAGCAGGCAGCCGGCCTACCGGCTGGGGAAACATTCTCTACATTCCCCCTTCTTTTACGCATAAACACAAGGAACATGGCTCTCAGCCGGTCAGCAGGAAGCCGGGCTACCGGCTGAGCACCCAATCAGCCTATTTCTCAACACGCGCAAAAATCCTACAAGCACTCCCTGCCGGTCGACCGGCTGCCGGTCGATCGACCGGCTCAAAGTCTTTGAGCCTCAAATCGCGACATACAGTGATCTACAAATTCAACTAAATCGATATCAATTCTCCAAATTCACAACAAGTATATACTACCCAGCATATATACCACATGTAGGAAGTAAAAGCAAGCATTAAACTCAACAACAAAGTCATAATACGATCACACTTTGTATTCGTCTTAAGGATGAAAAATCTGAAAATGAACATATAACCATATGAATAACAAACTAAGCATATGAACATCATATATGAATAAACCCTAACATGTTTCTAAGTCCAAACAACAACAACAACAATACTCAAAATCAGAAACTTTCACATCAAACATCAAGTAAAATGCTATTTGAACAATAAAGGCCGAGTTTCTCATTATCGTCACCTCAAAAGCGATTTATGCTCCTAGCTCCTCTTCCACAATGAATCTATAACCACCAAGACCCTCTAAATCAGTCCCTACAACAAGGAAAACGGTTTTCGGAGCCCTAGAACGGTAATAAGCCAAAACAGTGTTTTTTTCAAGTTGAAGGAAAATGAAATTGAAAGAGATAGATATCTTAGAAATTTCGCAAGGATTCCGAAAATGTATGACTTGCCTTGATTCGGGTTTGGGAAGAGCTTGAAAAGTTGATTTGAAGCTTGAAGATAAAAGGAGAAAATGAAAATGCATGAAACAGTGTTGAGTTTTGAAATGTCGATGAAAGTTTCTCTTTAGGGTTTATGTAGTGTCCTTTCTTAAAAGAATCGGGTTACTTGTTTTGTGAACGGGTTTATGAGTCGGGTTTGAGTTGTGCCAAGTTGTTACATCTTAAGGACTTAAGGTTTCTTAAGACGGATCTTAACGGAAGATTTAAAAATAACTTAACAATTTATATTAAAATATTATTTCATTCCGTAAAATAAATTAAAACCTTTAAAGTATAAATTACGAAAATACGGGATTTTACATTCGTGGATAGTAGTCTCTCTGGATAAGGAGGAGTAGAGCTTTCAGCATTTGCAGCTCTTTTCAAGAAGTTCGGGGTCTTGTCACCCCGGAAAAGGAATTGCCTTAGATTATCAGGCATCTCAGGCCTAAACGGATCCGCCTGTTCAGCATCTGCGATCGGTCGACCCTCTTCCTCGGTCGGTCGACCGGTTTCTAGCTTCTCCGAATTTCCAAAAGCTACTGGAACACTGTCTGTGGTCAACCGACTAGCATCAGTGGTCGGTCGACCGCTTGTACTGCTGCTCGCATTCTGTTTTTTCTGGTTTTCTTTCCCCACGACCTTATCACTGCCCACCTTCGCTCCACTCCGTAGAGATATGATATTCAGGGTCTTTTTTTTTGGTCCGTCTTGGTTGGAAGTTGACCTGGAGCCCGTGTATTATTATTGCCCGCGATTTGAGCAATCTGAGACTCAAGCATTTTAATTCCAGCCTCTCTTGCCTGCGACTGCTTCTGGACCAACCCAATGAGGTTTTGGATTAAAGCATCTGTATTTTGCGGTGGGTTCGAAGGTTGTTGCGGGACGAATGGTGGCTTTTGGAAGCTTTGTTTATGTGGAGGGATGTAGGCTTGATTTTGTTGTTGTGGTGGAGGTTGTTGGTTTAGGACATTTTGACTTGTCCATCTAAGATGAGGGTGGATGTTGTTATTGTTGGGATCATAAAAGTTATTCCCGCGGTAATGTAGGAAGACTGCGCATGTTTCGTTCGGAGTTGTGCAGAATTTCGTAACATGGCCTTCCCCACCGCATCTTTCGCAAGTGAATGGCCCATCAGAAACGACATTCACTTGATACATGCCACCTTTGCTTCCCCCTCCTACCTCAAACTTATCTAACTTAGCCATGAGAGCCTCAATAGCCGCGACATTCGACTCAGCCTTCATTTGATTTCCACGGGAGGTCCCGTGTTCAGCTCTATGTACTGTAACGTCCTCAATAATCTTGAGACCTTTGGTCTCCCCAGAATTCTCCTGAAATCTTCCATTTGCTACAGCATCAAGATAGGCTCGGTTATCATCATACAACCCATTGTAGAACTGGTTGCAAATAAACCATTGTTCGAACTCATGATGAGAGATGGATCGAACGAGTCTTTAAACCGAGTCCAAGCTTCACTGAAATCCTCACTAGCCCCTTTCTTAAAACTTGTAATCTGGGCTCTCAAGGAGTTAGTCTTTGACGCGGAATAGTATTTCCGGTAAAAGGCTAACGTTAGTGTGTTCCAGTCAGTAACTCCCGCAGCAGTGCGGTCAAGATCTCTGTACCACTCCCTTGCCAAGTCACGAAGGGAAAAGATAAACATGGTCTGCTTTATTTGGTCTTGAGTCACCCCTTTCTGGTGGCGCGATAGAACATATATAGTCTGTGAAAAATTCTATATGTTTTGCCGCATCCTCATTAGCGCCCCCCCCCCCCCCCCCCCCCCAAATTGATTTTTCTCCACCATGGAGATATAGGATGGTTTGGCTTCGAAAGGTTTCCCCGTGCCAGCAGGTAACATGAACCCTTTATAGAGGTCCCTCACCTACGGCATGGAGTGACTTGCGATACTGGCTTACTCAGTCATCTTTTCTTCTTCGTTTGGGTTAGGAATGTAGGTATTTATAAGTGATGTGGGTGTGGGTGGATTATGTGGTGAATGTGGTTTATTTGGTGTGTGAGGGTGATTTGGTGATGGTGGTTGATCGAAAATGTCTTCTTGGAATAAAGAAGGTGAAGAACCTCCTTCTTTATTCTGTTGAAAAAGTTTCTTCTTTGCTCTAAGCGTCCTCTCAAGTTCTAGGTCAAGTGGTAGGAGTTCTCCTTGAACTGACCTGCGCATAAGATGGAAAGTACAAGAAAGGAGTAAGAACGGTTTAAGGAACGAAGTTCCTTAAACACAAAAACAAAAACTAAAAACAGTAAACACTGGCGTCACCTCCCCGGCAACGACGGCAAAATTTGACACCCGTCGTTGAGGGTGGCAAAGATAAGATTTATAAACCTCAGCTTTAACTAGATAGTGAAAGTCAAGGGTCGAACCACAAGGAGGTGGGGAATGTTTATTGTTCTATGTTAATGTTTTAAGGTAACAAAATTGGGGGTTTAAAGGTTGATTAATTGTCACTAAGTCTAAAAAAAAGATAAAAACAAGATAAAACTGAAATAAGATATAAATAAAACTAATGATAAAAAATCAAGTGGTCTTAGTCCAGTGGTAACTGAGTTAAACCTTAAAGCTTCTAGAAATGCAGGAGTTGAGAGGTTTCAGGTTCGATTACCAGCTGGGGCGATGACCACTTGGCCACTGCAGATCCCAAAGGGGGTGGCTTACATGGTCCATGTGGTGGTGCGGGAATGCATGGGCCCGGGGGGATTAACCCCCTCGTCACCAAAAAATACGAGCAAAACTTCACAGATTGAATATTATTGCAGAAAATTCCTGCTGCATTTGTGATGCTGCCCCTGAAACCATAGAACACTTGTTTGGGCAATGTCAGTATGGCTGGAGCATTATACAAGGGATTGTAGAGTGGGTTGGATTCAAGCCTACAATGAATTTACACAACCAATGGACTCAAAGGGACAAAGTTGTAGAGGGCTGTCAAGAACAGTGCTATTAATGCAGTTATATATCATATCTGGATGCAAAGGAATAGGAGCGGGAATGAACAAAGTAATCTAAGGCCTACGGTTGTAATCAAAAATATTAAGTCTAAGTTGAGTAGTTTTTTTCGTAGCAGGACTCATGATAGTTTACCAGTCAAGGATATGGCCTTTATAAGGTCTCTTCTTGGCTAAAACCTTGTAATTGCCTCTTTGATTGATATATACATACTTACCTTTTGCCAAAAAAAAAAAACTAATGATAAAAGAATGCTAGGATGTTCGGTTCAAAAAAGCTACGATGGTATAAATTCTAAGTCAACATGTATTGCAGTCGCATAAGGGGTGTAACAAATCCTCTCGGTCTATGTTACCTAATAGCTCCTTTCGGCCTATGCTATTAGTTCCCAGGTCTCACAAATATTGGGTGTCAACAATAAGGGTGATTCCTAAATTCTAGGTCACATACCTTTCAGTCTTAGTAACCTAGCCGTCTTAAAACGTTAACCAATGCGCTTCCCGTATCTTTCAATCTTGGGTGAGTCATTACTAACATCCTTAAGTCTCCTTTCAGTCTCATTATAGGGTATTATAATTAACGGAACAAAACAGTTTGAAAACATACGCGAGGTCGGTCGATCGAGAAACTATATCTGTCGATCGACCGACTACTCCAGTCGACCGACCAGTTAAGTCAGTCGGTCAACCAGAGTCTGCTACAGGTCGATTCTGATCTTATACCATCGACGTAGTTAATCACCTACATCCTAACATATGGGTTTAGCTACTCATAAATATAACAAGAATGATAAAAACAATTGAAATAACAGAATTCATAACGAACAATGTAAATAACATGCGATTGACAATAAGTGTAACACCCCCATTTATCTAAGAGCCTTTAGCAAGACATTCTCAAATAAATAGAGTTGTTACTATCTCGGAATGTCCGAGGTAGTGTATAACAAAGTAAAACAACCAAAGTACTTTAAATAAAACTGATAAAATTTAAACTTTTGATATACAACTACTACGCAACGAATAAAAGAAATACAACTGATGACATCTAAGTATGTGATCTAAATCTAAGTTGGTCCAAGCCATGCCTCTCTCCATGCCCAAGCTTCTAATCCATCTGTCTCTGACCTGCATAATCTACTCCCAAATCCGGATCATCGTAGGTGTACACGAATACACTGTCAACCTTGCGGTTGAGTAGGGTAACACAATAATAACTAATGCAACAATAATGATATGCAAATGCCATGTTATGCTCGAGCTCAATCTCAATTCTCAATTCTCAATCTTAAACCCGTAACACCCAGCCATACCGAACCTCCCGGCAGACTATAATCGGTCGTCGCCGAACACCAGCATAACAGCTGAGGTCACCAGGTCTAGTCCTGCAGAACTAGCCTGGGCCCAAAATATATCATCATCTCGATTCCGTAACCAATGCATATGCCATGCTTATGAATGCCAAAATAATAGTAGTCATGCTTATGAATGCAACAGTAGTAATAATCCATCATAACCATATATCATTATTATATCATTCATGCTCATCATCCATATCATACACTCAGCATCCACTCATAACATATAATAGTAACAGTAGTATAGTGACAGTGTATCCTACCTGGAGTAGCAATCTGCAAATGGCAATGACCGTCTAGTAAAGTTCCTCCTCAAATTCAAATCCTATAAATATTACTTGCATCAAATTCTATTCACAAGCCAATTACTACCAATTAATTATAAGCTTACTAAAAATAGCACTTACTAAATATAGGACTTACTAAAAATAACACTTACTAAAATATAGCGTTCAATCATTGACCGACTGTGACTAATTAATTAAAACATACTAAATATAGACTTGTCAAAATAGCTTATAACCAATTAATCGAGCATTAGTAATTCAATGTCACAACAATATAGTCACGAATAACTACAACCATAACAATTAGACTAATTACCAAAACATGATTAATACTACTAATAATAATTATTAATAACTTTAATACTAATATCATCAAAGCATTAACATCAAAATATACATAAAATTGATAATAATATTGATAATAATGATAATGATACACCAATTATCACAAGACAACAATAATCAAACAATTAAATCACGCAAAACAGCCCTTCACTCTCAGATCCCTCGATAACAAGTGCCCCTGACAGCCCCTAAACACGGCCCCATCAACCACCCTAGCCGTGCCTACACCACCACCACTCCACGGTGGCTGCCACCAATGCGCCATGATGCATCCATTGGCACCAACCACAACCCCTGAAACCGAATCCCTGTACCTATTTCGTTCGTACCTTGTACACACACCTCTAGACGCCAGCTATCATCAACCTAACCACCACCCATCACTTCCCTCAACCCTATGCACCATCCACGACACCCCAGTGGAAGGCACCAGGCTTCGACCCACACCATCCCTGTGAAACAGACACCACAAAACTGGTGCACGTAATCCCATATTCCCGTGATCTGCACTAACTCATTACCTACCCTATTATGGACTGCCACGGTGGTTTCTAGACCACAACACACTACCCTAGTACCACCCAGGCGACCTACTATCACCACGCCACCATGAATCACGAACCCACAACCAACCTTAAACCAGACGCGTGATTAAAACGTAAGATAATATAGAACAAGTAAAACACGAATAACAGAGCAGTAACTTCGTGATTACCAATGATATTCATGACGATTATCGTGACAATTACAGTGGTCCTATGTTGATTCGAAGACGATGAACATGTTATGGACATTACAGAGTTTACATACAACCATTAAACATACAAAAAAATGGTCTGGGTGTTGGAAACCGATAGTCACACTAACAAATCCTAATAATGTAGTCTTACTAATTATTTTCCATTTTAATTAATCTCATATTAATTTATACTCAAGATCTTATGCATGCAAAACAATAGCGGAAATAAAGAGAATCGTATTCTTACAACCGGTCCGAAATATTGCTAGGACGATCCTCCAAAAGCAACCAAGTAAGCTTGCCTCCAATGAGTGAACACCAAGACCTTACCTTAAACGGACCAAATAACCGAACCCGAAACTAGAGGACGGAATTAGGCTAAAAACCGTGTACTAATAATAATGTTATTAGTATGCTAAGAAAATATTATCTAAATAATATATGAGAGGTTATGTTTTATTTTCTCACACACTAGAAAATAAGCTTGAACAACCACTAGTCAAATGAACTAGGTAATCACATATATATATATAGAGAGAATATGTGATGCATGGGTTGGGTGGGATGGTGTGTGTCGTGTGTATTGAGCATGTGTAAGGGATTTTGATTCCTTCTTATGCACTTAAGCACAAGGTAAAGTCATATCACAATATGACATAATCATTACAATTATAAGATAAAATATCATATATAAATTTATCATATAATGTCAATCTTACACGGTACACTAAGTCGTAATATGGACCTTCATATTACGATTTATAATTTGTACAATTTAACTAATTACGTAACATCTTATGTGACATAATAATTGTATTAATCTAAAATATAAATTTATCACATAAATAATATTTCCAAATTAGTTAAATCATATTTAACAAATTATTCAGTAACTCGAAATTACTGTCCCAACATATGGTTATCGTAATAATCGTCGATACGATATATTAACAATGTTTGTTATAACCATGAACCATTCATTATACTAATTTTGATATTTCTAAAATATCGTTTAATATTTGACGATTGACACATTTCAATTTCAAATATAAATCTTACCTTAAGATTCAACCTCTGAATTCTTGATATACGGTTTTAAGAATATCGATCAATCTGTATCCTATACAATTAATCAATATACGTTTAAGGGGTTAGTCCTATAGGTGTGACCTAAAGGGATCAACTGACCACCACCGTCATACGACAGTAATGTTAAACTCTAGTCAGCCAATCATTACCGATTAATGTTGGTCAGTTGACTAAATCAATATTGGATCGTCCCTTGCATATTCATTTCATAAGATTTATGACAATGTTTTTTATCACTGTCGTGATCGCACAATTGTTGAGGACACATTTCCCAACAATCTCCCACTTGTCCTCGACAAGTGTGCGTCACCAGTTCTCTTGTCCTATTATGTCATCTCCCACTCAATGGAAGGTGTCTTCCAGGTCGTACTTGCATTTGATCATATCTTGAGCGGTTTTCTCGATCTGGAGATTTAATTGCTTTGACCGGAATTATCTACCATAGATACCTTCCGAGCGTGGCCACGCATTTTCAGTTAAACTTCTCCTCGAGTGGCCCTGAGATTTAAGACAAGCCCGACGAGGGACTGGACAATTCCTATCCTACTGTTCCCTTCGACTAACACAGTCCATCATGACCCAAAAGAAGCCCATTTGACCCCCTTTCAACGGTTGATCGTAGAGCTAAAATCAAAGCCAATCTGAGGCTGCATCACCTTGGGCGAACAGTCTCAAGTCAAAGAATCGACTTATGTGAATAATATAGTAGCTCTCGCCACGACCAGGCTAATTATAAAATTTCCAGAACTCTATAAGCGGTCACTGAATGCCCAACAGAGTGTTACACAGTCTGCCGATGTGATCGACTAGTCATCCCATATGACTCTATGACTTTTGAACTTGCCATCAATCGCCTCACATTGTAGTCGCTTCGAGACGTCACCTCATACAAGCGACTATGGGCTATACTAAGTTAATCTAGTTCACTTATGGGATTCAAATTGTCTCTTACAACCCATTTGGATTTCACAAAGTATAAATTGTGAGTTAATATTAATAATAATAACTCAAACGATAAGAGTGATTGTTATGTGCGAACAATCAATACGATATTGTTGCTCCACATAAACAATCTTTGATGATCATACATCAATTTGTATTAATGGTTTGTTATGTGAATATACCCTATCTTCACATCTTTTAAACCTACAAATTTCGGTTTCCTTTTGACTCATATTATCTTGTATAATATGATCTAATTCAAGTACACTTCAAGTCTCTTATACTCGACTCGAGTCTCCTTGCTTTAAGGAACGCTCCCACTGTTTTCTTAAAACTCATGACATGTCATCCATATGAACATAGTCATACTGTACTAGAATTTATATTGTAGTTTACCTAGATTCGATCTACTATTTCTCCTCGAGAAACTTATATCGAAGTAGGGCTTTATTTCAACTTATGGCATTTTGATCAAGGTTATATGAATTAACATTTTCATATTTTGGATTTGTTTCATTATCATATAATAAACTCACTTATGATTTATGTTCTTAACATACATGATTTGGAATTGAAAACCTCATATTCTTTAACTTTTAAAGAATCACCATTCTCCCATAATGGTAGGTTCCGTTTCCTCAATAACTTTTCTCCCACTGAATTTCATATCACTATCTTATAGTTAATAACTCCCACTGACTTCATGGTAATTTGGTAACATGGTAATTTGGTAACAACTTCAAACATTTTCTCAACTCATAATGAACATTTCATTTTGATTTACTTCAAACATTTTCTCAACTCGCTATGAACATTTCATTTTTCATTTTCCTTCCCATGGAAAGAATCTTCTATTATCACGAGAACGGGAGATGATTTCTCCTCTATTATCTTTATAAAACAGAAACATTAACATCATGGAAACAATTTCCTTCTGTTAACACTCGCGGTTCCCTTTGTCCTCTCTAATGACAACATATGGAACATTTCCTTTTTTTGTCCTCGCGTAGTTTCTTCTGTGTCCTCTCGTAGTTTCTTCTATCCAATCTCTTAGAGTTCTTCTTAAGGACTCCTTATAGGACTCTTCTCTAAGATCCTATGTTTATTTCATTGGTTTACGGGCGTAGTATTTCTCCCACTCTATCCTTTAAAATAACCGTTATTTAAGAAGGATAGCATTTTCGCCCGTCAACAATGTATTGGATAAAGAATTATGTGAGTTGTGAGATTTTAGTACTCTCATTCGTTTAAGGTAATCATCTTATAACGAACTGATGTTCTTATGTTTGAATTTGAAGTATTTCACGGGATGCAATTCTCGTTTTTAAGTAAGTCGTATTACTTTTATAATGATCCTATCATTTCTTTCGTACGGTGAATCATTCAAGGTACTTTATTACGATCTATGAAAATCGTATCAACTCATGTTATGTATCATAAAAGCATTTTAAAACCAACATGTTTGATTAAGAACAAAAGGATGACTTGGGTTGAAAACCAAGTCATCACTATTACAACCATTGTTTCAACAAGATTCTTGTCGTACAAGAAATACAAAGTTCTTAAATTAAAATGCAAAAAGAAAGAAGACATCAAATGAAAATTAGAGCCATGCTCTTCATGTCTTCAATCTCGGATGCTACCTTAGCCATCCATGGAAGGAACTTCAAGTTTCCTTCTCCTTCTCCTTCTCCTTGCCTTTGTCTTTGGTAGGAGTCCCTTTAAAACAATTTATAAACGGGTGAGAATCAATAACTTGTATCAATATACAAAATTGATTAAATAACATGAATTAGACGAGAATTTATACCTACTGCAAGAACCTTTCCGGCTTTGAGGTCATGGAGATACTTCGGGCAATTCCGCTTCCAATGCCCCATCTTAATGCAATAATGGCACTTGTCTTCAACCTTTGATGACGACGAAGAAGAAGCACATTTCGTAAAAGTATTCTCCTTAGGAGATGCGGGTTTGAAGGCTTTAACATTTTTACCCTTGTTGGCCTTGCGCTTAAACTTCCTCTTGCTTTTTGAATCGATATTAAGCACATCCTTTGTGGAACTCTCATTAAGTCCTATATCCCTCTCCGCTTGGACTAACATCTTATGTAACTCGTCCAAGGAGGTTTCTTGATTTCGCATGTTATAATTTACCCGAAATTGAACATACGATTTCACTTTGTTTAGGGAGTGAAGGATTTTGTCAACAATAAGCGAGTCGGGAACATTCACCCCTTGCAACTTCAAGGTTTCGGCTAGCTCAACCATTTTGAGCACATGAGGACTAACCCTTTGACCTTCCTTTAAGGTCAAATCAAAGAATGCGGAGGCCGCCTCATATTGGATTACCCTAGGAGCTTGCGAAAACATGGTCGCAATCTTAGTGTAAATCTCATTAGCCGTGGCTAGCTTAATCATTCTTCTTTGGAGATCCGGCTCCATCGAAAATATAAGCACGTTCTTCAAAGCATGCGACTCTTTCATTTAGGCCTCATAGGCCTCACGAGTCGCTTCCGATGAACGAGCACCGGGAGTGGGAGGAGCGGCAATGGTAAGATAACGAGTCTTATCGTCAGCTTCCGCGGCCAACACCAATTGGGCGTCCCAATCTTTAAAATTGGCGCCATGCTTCTCAAGCTTGCAACGATCCATAAAAGACCGAAGCCATGAAACGTGATGTGGGAGTGGTGGAGCGTTATTTTCCATTGATGATTGAAAGTCGATATTGAACTACAATAAAATAAAGGAATTAAAACACAATTATCGTTTTAATAAATAAACTTGTAAATTTTAAACAAGTTATGCATCTACTTAATGATCTCTTACCCAATTAAGTAAATGATCCCGAGACCCAAATACACACTAACTTGGGCACGGTTTAGCCGATACATCCCTCATTAATGTGACTCGGTAGATTAACTCCTTAATCAATTCTACTTTTAGAACTCTCGGTCGATAAAATTACACTAATTCTTATCTTAGCCCGAACTTATTACCACTACGGTGGCTCGAATACCTTCGTCGAGATCAACCAAATTTCAAGAATAAGTAATCATATTACCCCACTTCACCAACGTAATAAGGTTTGCACCCCGGTTTAGCCGAGCCTACTCCCTTATGAAGAAGATCCTTCGCGGGTCCTTTACTTTTTGGTAAGGCTATGTCTCGATTTTTAAATAACGTAAGAGATCTTGTCAATTTATTATCTATCTCCTCTAAGTGAACTAAGTCGGTGAATTATCGATAAATTGATTGACACGGTCGATAAAATCGATGAAATGCATGAGTTTGAATGACGATTTGGCTATGCATGCAAACATGATAAGCATAAAACTTAAAAGCATAAATAAAATCCTAGTATGGCCTTTCCTAAAATAGAAAATAAAGTAAATTACAAATTCGGAAACCAACTCCTTTGGTCCCTTGAACTCCACACGCGGCACGCATCCCAAGGCAAACTCCGTCTTGGTCGGAACTCCTTTCCGAAATGGCACCGTCTTCAAGGATCTCCGGAATTACAAATAATTACAAATTTTCTATCTATTTTATACTTTATAAAATAAAAAAAACAATAAAATAAAGTGATACGAGATCACATTAAATTACAACCGAATCGATAAACCCTTACATTACGGGAAATATCGATTAAAAACTAAGGTCATACTAAGTAAATTACATAATTCAAAAAATTATGTAAATCAATAATGACATTCATAAACAATAATTAAATATGCAATGCTTATGTAAAATGCAAAACCTAAGCCAAATCGTCCTATTTAAACACGTTTTAAATATCGTTATTCGTAATAACACGGTTTTATGGAATAACGTGATTTAAACAATTTTAAAATCACTAATCACTCTATGAATCACTATTCATGATTTAGTTAAGTTTCCTAACACATTTTAGGATTCAAAATTTAGTCTTACTCAAATTTTGAAAATTAACTTAACTTATTTTAATATTGTTCGGTTTTAATCGGTTTTACGGGAAATAGCATTAAAATAATCAAACGAGTCATAAAAATTTCGAAAATTCAAAATTCAAAATTTTGAACATACTGTAAATTTTCTAAAATTTCAGATCCTTAAAATTCAAATATTTTCGAAATACACCATTTATTTCGTAAAATAGCCGTATAATATGCATAATATTTCGAAAAATTCAAAACTATTGCACAAATTATAAAATAAAATACTAATATAAATTTTACATCTTCCTAGACACTCAAAGCATCTGAAAATGCAGAAAAATAAGGCTGAAAAACACTGTTTAAGGTCTGAAAAGTAATGATTATGACTCCTTAAACACTCAATTTCAACTTTAACTCTTTAAAATTAAAATTAAAGTTTCAGAAACTTTTGGCACTAAATAAAAATATGTTGATGATCATACATAATATGACTAATATGGGTGAATGTTTCGGACCATTTTAGCAACATTTACTATTTTTAATAATTCGTGTCATATATTACGCGATTTTACCGATTAAAATCATTTCTCATGCAATATTCGAGATTAAAAGCTCAAAATTCACATGCATGCTAGAAATAATATATGTGACACTATATTAAATTGTTATGGTCAAATTCGAACTTAAACTATTTAAGCTAAAATATGTCACTAATGTTACGATTTTTACGATAAAAATCAATATTCATGCAATATTAACGAAAAATTGCTGGAAAATTCATCATATATTTTAAATATTGCATGTGACATCTAACAAAAGTTTTATAGTTAAATTCATAATATAACTATTTATCCCATTTTTAACTCATTTTATGACTATTTAACCATTAAAAATCATAAACCATGCATAAAACCTTCAATAATTTCGAAAATTATATATTCATAATATGTTAAATGCATGTAAGAACATATTTAAAATTCATGGCCAGAAACATTATTTAGCTATTTTTCCCATAATAAAACATTTTTAACCGATTTAGAGCATGAATTAATCAATTTAATTACAATGATGAACAATATTATTCCATAAATCATCAAAATGACTTAAAACTATTTTAAGACCAGAAAGTATACATGCAATATGATTTTCGTGCATATCCTATATGTACTATTCATTTTCGTTTTTTAATTAAAATCGCATTTTCTCGCAAAAACGAATAAAATCGAGTTACATGCAAGCAACCTCTTGCTCTGATACCAATTGTTGGAAACCGATAGTCACACTAACAAATCCTAATAATGTAGTCTTACTAATTATTTTACATTTTAATTAATCTCATATTAATTTATACTCAATATCTTATGCATGCAAAACAATAGCTGAAATAAAGAGAATCGTATTCTTACAACCGGTCCGAAATATTGCTAGGACGATCCTCCAAAAGCAACCAAGTAAGCTTGCCTCCAATGAGTGAACACCAAGACCTTACCTTAAACGGACCAAATAACCGAACCCGAAACTAGAGGACGGAATTAGGCTAAAAACCGTGTACTAATAATAATGTTATTAGTATGCTAAGAAAATATTATCTAAAAAATATATGAGAGGTTATCTTTTATTTTCTCACACACTAGAAAATAAGCTTGAACAACCACTAGTCAAATGAACTAGGTAATCACATATATATATAGAGAGAATATGTGATGCATGGGTTGGGTGGGATGGTGTGTGTCGTGTGTATTGAGCATGTGTAAGAGATTTTGATTCCTTCGTATGCACTTAAGCACAAGGTAAAGTCATATCACAATATGACATAATCATTACAATTATAAGATAAAATATCATATATAAATTTATCATATAATGTCAATCTTACACGGCACACTAAGTCGTAATATGGACCTTCATATTACGATTTATAATTTGTACAATTTAACTAATTACGTAACATCTTATGTGACATAATAATTGTATTAATCTAAAATATAAATTTATCACATAAATAATATTTCCAAATTAGTTAAATCATATTTAACAAATTATTCAGTAACTCGAAATTACTGTCCCAACATATGGTTATCGTAATAATCGTCGATACGATATATTAACAACGTTTGTTATAACCATGAACCATTCATTATACTAATTTTGATATTTCTAAAATATCGTTTAATATTTGACAATTGACACATTTCAATTTCAAATATAAATCTTACCTTAAGATTCAACCTCTGAATTCTTGATATACGGTTTTAAGAATATCGATCAATCTGTATCCTATACAATTAATCAATATACGTTTAAGGGGTTAGTCCTATAGGTGTGACCTAAAGGGATCAACTGACCACCACCGTCATACGACAGTAATGTTAAACTCTAGTCAGCCAATCATTACCGATTAATGTTGGTCAGTTGACTAAATCAATATTGGATCGTCCCTTGCATATTCATTTCATAAGATTTATGACAATGTTTTTTATCACTGTCGTGATCGCACAATTGTTGAGGACACATTTCCCAACACTGGGAGGGTACGAAAATCACTTACAAACTCGTGCTACAGCATAGGCAAAACGAGGTTGATTTTTTAGCTGCTACTTCTGCGTGTTTCCCCTCCTTTGGTCTCCTTCAAATCACGATGGTCTAAAGTTTTCTCGGTGTAGAAGAAGTAGGGTGGCATACGCGGCCTTAAAAGGTGATTAGGGTTTGTTTTGTATTACGTTGACGGAGGCAAATGGTGTATAGGTATTCGGGTTTGTTTTCTCTTTTTAATTTTTTTATTTTGTGTGGTAAAAACGATGGGCTGAACCATATCACAAGTCGATTGGTAAGATACTTAAGATTGGGTATTATACGATTCTCAGAGCCTACCCGAGCCCAAGCCCATCACGCTTCTCAAGGACTTACACCCCGATTCCGACTCATAACTTAAAAATTAACAATTACATATAAATAATTATATTACTTAACTTATATAATTAGTATTGGTAATTATCAATTAAATAAATTATAATATTATAATATTATAGTACTTACTTAAAAATATATATATATAATTAGAATTTAAATATAATTCGACTTAAATAATAAAACAAGAATAACCGAGAATAAATATAAAATAGAAGATATACATAATTATAAATATATTATCAAAATTAAAGGAATACGGATGAAATGTCATTTTATGAAATAATTATCAAATATAAAATAATTATCAAATATAAAATAATTATGAAATACGAAATAATCGTAGAAATACAGTTTATAAAATAATAACGGTTTACGTAAAATACTTTATAAACATTTCATCTGAAATACTTTTTAAGAAAATGGTTTGACTGTCGTTGACCGAGACTAAAATATGGGGTATTACAGTCTTTCCTCCTTAAAATGAACTTCGTCCCGAAGTTCGCCACCCCGTAACGATAAGGAACACATAACAAACGCGAAACAATCACAAGTAGCACTTATATAGGCTTCAAAACACGAAATGTCACATTCTACCCCCGTTAAGAAAACTTTGTCCCCAAAGTTTAACGCACAACTAAATTAAAGGATACTTCACGAATCAAAATATAATGCATAACAGAAGTAATCAAGATTATCAAGTATATTCAAACAATCACGACATACCAATTTGTCATGTCATAACAGCTAGCCATATCATACATTATTAAGATTTTACAATCATATCCTCCATAAGACATGGTTACGTTCTCGTAACCCCATTATAAAATTCCACATCCATTGCTCAGAAGATCACCGAAACAACAGTCACAATTAATCTGGTACGTTAATTACTCTATGTTGGGCAACTAACATCCGCCTTTTAAAGCAACAAAACATACTCGTCAATTTCATGCTACGCAGTAAAACAAAATCAAGGTAACTAAAACTTATATAACCTTGGGAATTCTGACACAAATATTAACACGTTTACATCAATGTAGACAATCAACCAACTTATAGTTCATAATTAACAAATTAAAACATTTCCTATTAGAATCATATTATATACGTAAGATCATGTTTATGCACACAAGTTTTAGAAAAGACCTAAGGCAAAATTTTAGTTAATGTAATAGCATTTGTATAAATGAAACTACTTTATATATAGCTCACCGAAATAAATAAGATTATATTATCATATAATAAGGTTCATATTCATATCATATGCCTATTGTTCATGTTACTAATGCCATATCAGAGTATTACATGGTTACATCATGTAATTCATATTTGATTAAACTTTTATATTGAAAACTAACATATCTTACAATTTCAATAATCATACATCGATCATGCCGCAACTTCCAAAAAGCATAATTAAATAACCGCTTAACTATTTTGCGAGCTATTATAGTTTTTAGAAAATATAAGGAATTATCTAATCGATCATAGGAAAAATAATCTAATACAAAAATTATGGGAATTATTTAAAACAAATTTTACAACTCAGTTGGTCTGAACAAAAACTTCACAACAATTAAACAGGAAATTTGTAAACTTGCAAAAATCACTATTAAATAAGGACTCGTTAAGATTTTACGTGGCTTATCATTTTGAAAAGGGGAAAGAATATTCTAAACAGTGGAGTTGGAATTATGCATAAACAATAAATAAGTTTTAAATGGTTTCTTTTGCAAAAACATGAGTCAAAACAGAAATGTGCAGTAGCAATCTGACCACTGTCGAGTAAAATATTTATTTCTCGCAAAATATAACTCGTATTAACATGAAACCAACGACATTGGAAAGCTAATTCAGAAGGTTATCACACATAAAAGTTTCATATTCATTTATGGAACACATTTTAAATGGCTGCCCGTACAAACAAGGTAACATTCTGGAAACTTATTACAATTTTGGTTACTTTAATATTTCACACTATTACTTCACATTATCATATTAAAACACAACCATTATCAAAAAAATGTTGACGCATTTTGAAGCATATAAAAGGACCTTGCACCATATTAACATTTATTCATTATTTCAAACCGAAATTGTCATCTAGAAACGGTAAAGATTGCGAAACCGAAAATAGAATCAACTAAATAATTCGATAGTTATATAAAAATGGATATAAAATTCGCATGTAAATGTAAAGTATGACCTATGGAATACATTCCGTACAGCTATATAACATTCATGGCTTAGGGCGACACATTCCACATATCCCTAGCCATGGATTGCTAAAGCAATTAGTAAAATATTAACAATTATAAATCTCAAATTCCGATCACATTTGCCTAGTAAGTCAATCAGTAAACTCTTGCAACGTATAAGGCATGCAAATAAAAAGTGTATACACACTTAGAATAGTAACAAAACAATTATCAACGGACACGACATCCGTTTCGGTCTACTAGCTTTACACATAAGACTTAACTTGGTTCCACATCCTATAGCAACAGAGCATAGTTGGCTCTACTAACCATTTCAGTCAATCATGATCATATCTCTTCTACATCTAACCTCTTAGGTAGCTATAGCTCATCAACTCATTACACATATCATTATACTATATCTCTACCTAAGGGTTCATGGATCATATAGTCGCATGCATATCACCATATATACAAGTAAAACTCATATTCAAAAACTCTCAATGCCAGAAATAATATATCTCAACCAACGTTCAACATCAATCTCATGATTCACAATATATATTACCAACCATATTTCACATCATAACTTACCTCATTCCTTTCCTGCGAAAACGTTAGTATAATATAAATTGGGTCAAAGGTCTTCCCTTTATCCTATACTACCCACTCTCTACATCTCTCAAGTGTAACCAGGTTAGACTGAAAGGGCCAGTGGCTTGGTTTCAGGGGGCCCCTAACTCATCCCAATCCTGGGGCTCCTAACAGTTACTAGCCTGGGGTTCATTTTATTGACTCTTCCTATGTTCTTTATTTTTCATTTGGTTTAGGCCTGAGAATCGTTTGCTCTGATACCACTTTGTAACACCCCCATTTATCTAAGAGCCTTTAGCAAGACAGTCTCAAATAAATAGAGTTGTTACCATCTCGGAATGTCCGAAATAGTGTATAACAAAGTAAAACAACCAAAGTACTTTAAATAAAACTGATAAAATTTAAACTTTTGATATACAACTACTACGCAACGAATAAAAGTAATACAACTGATGACATCTAAGTATGTGATCTAAATCTAAGTAGGTCCAAGCCATGCCTCTCTCCATGCCCAAGCTTCTAATCCATCTGTCTCTGACCTGCATAATCTACTCCCCAATCTGGATCATCGTAGGTGTACACGAATACACTGTCAACCTCGCGGTTCAGTAGGGTAACACAATAATAACTAATGCAACAATAATGATATGCAAATGCCATGATATGCTCGAGCTCAATCTCAATTATCAATTCTCAATCTCAAACCCGTAACACCCAGCCATACCGAACCTCCCGGCAGACTATAATCGGCCGTCGCCGAACACCAGCATAACAGCTGAGGTCACCAGGTCTAGTCCTGCAGAACTAGCCTGGGCAAAAATATATCATCATCTCGATTCCGTAACCAATGTATATGCCATGCTTACGAATGCCACAATAATAGTAGTCATGCTTATGAATGCAACATTAGTAATAATCCATCATAACCAAATATCATTCTTATATCATTCATGCTCATCATCCATATCATACACTCAACATCCACTCATAACATATAATAGTAACAGTAGTATAGTGACAGTGTATCCTACCTGGAGTAGCAATCTGCAAATGGCAATCACCGTCTAGTAAAGTTCCTCCTCAAATTCAAATCCTATAAATATTACTTGCATCAAATTCTATTCACAAGCCAATTACTACCAATTAATTATAAGCTTACTAAAAATAACACTTACTAAATATAGGACTTACTAAAAATAATACTTACTAAAATATAGCGTTCAATCATTGACCGACTGTGACTAATTAATTAAAACTTACTAAATATAGACTTGTCAAAATAGCTTATGGCCAATTAATCGAGTATTAGTAATTCAATGTCACAACAATATAGTCACGAATAACTACAACCATAACAATAAGACTAATTACCAAAACATGATTAATACTACTAATAATAATTATTAATAACTTTAATACTACCGAGGATGTCTTAGTCTAGTGGTTAAGACAGAGGTATTGTGGACAATAGGTCCCAGGATCGAATCCCCCCTCCCCTATTGTAATGCGACTAAGTGCGCGCTTCGTTGAACCAAAAAAAAATAATAACTTTAATACTAATCTCATCAAAGCATTAACATCAAAATATACATAAAATCGATAATAATATTAATAATAATGATAATGATACACCAATCATCACAAGACAACAATAATCAACAAATCAATCACGCAAAACAGCCCTTCTCTCTCAGACCCCTCGACAACAAGTGCCCCTGACAGCCCCTAAACACGGCCCCATCAACCACCCTAGCCGTGCCTATACCACCACCACTCCACGGTGGCTGCCACCAATGCGCCATGATGCATCCATTGGCACCAACCACAACCCCTGACTCGTCCCCAACGACCTTCGATATCAGCCACAAACAGCCACCTACAAACGACCTGAAACCGAATCCCTGTACCTGTTTCGTTCCTACCTTGTTCACACACCTCTAGACACCAGCTATCATCACCCTAACCACCACCCATCACTTCCCTCAACCCTATGCACCATCCACGACACCCTGGTGGAAGGCACCAGGCTTCGACCCACACAATCCCTGTGAAACAGACACCACAAAACTTGTGCACGCAACCCCCTGTTCCCGTGATCTGCACTAACTCATTACCTACCCTATTATGGTCTGCCACGGTGGTTTCTAGACTACCACACACTACCCCAGTACCACCCAGGTGACCTACTATCACCACGCCACCATGACTCACGAACCCACAACCAACCTTAAACCAGAAACGTGATTAAAACGCAAGATAATATAGAACATGTAAAACACGAATAACAGAGCAGTAACTTCGTGATTACCAACGATATTCATGACGATTATCGTGACAATTACAGTGGTCCTATGTTGATTCGAAGACGATGAACATGTTATGGACATTACAGAGTTTACATACAACCATTAAACATACAAAAAGATGGTCTGGGAGGGTACGAAAATCACTTACAAACTCGTGCTACATTATAGGCAAAACGAGGTTGATTTTTTGGCTGCTACTTCGGCGTGTTTCCCCTCCTTTGGTCTCCTTCAAATCACGGTGGTCTAAGGGTTTCTCGGTGTAGAAGAAGTAGGGTGGCAGACGCGGCCTCAAAGGTGATTAGGGTTTGTTTTGTATTACGTTGACGAAGGCAAATGGTGTATAGGTATTAGGGCTTGTTTTCTCTTTTTAATTTTTTTTATTTTGTGTGGTAAAAACGATGGGCCGAACCATAACACAAGTTGTGTGGTAAGATACTTAAGATTGGGTATTATACGGTTCTCATAGCCTACCTGATCCCAAGCCCATCACGCTTCTCAAGGACTTACACCCCGATTCCGACTCATAACTTAAAAATTAACAATTACATATAAATAATTATATTACTTAATTTATATAATTAGTATTGGTAATTATCAATTAAATAAATATAATTCGACTTAAATAATAAAACAAGAATAACCGAGAATAAATATAAAATAGAAGATATACATAATTATAAATATATTATCAAAATTAAAGGAATACGGATGAAATGTCATTTTATGAAATAATTATCAAATATAAAATAATTATGAAATACGAAATAATCGTAGAAATACGGTTTATAAAATAATAACGGTTTACGTAAAATCCTTTATAAACATTTCATCTGAAATACTTTTTAAGAAAATGGTTTGACTGCCGTTGACCGAGACTAAAATATGGGGTATTACAATAAGGTTTCGGGATTCTACACTAACCGTATACTAGCAATTCTATAAGAATAACAATAAGAATCTGAAATTAAAAGAGAATTACCGCGAAACGGAATTAGGGCAGAAAGAATTTGCTTATTGAATCACGTGGAGTGATTGTTTGAATGAATAACTAAGAACAATGCTAAAAAACTAAAGAAACAGTAACTTTATTGTGATTCTAGAACTAGACTAAGAAAGTAGAATGTAAATAATCTGATGTAAGACTTGATAATTAGCCCTAATCACGAATTAGGCTTAAATAAGAAATTTAGAAGCATTCTCCTTTGACCTAATGTGTGTGTGGGCTGTGCGGAATTTTCTGCAACTGCGCCTCGGTCGACCGACCAGGGTACTCGGTCGGTCGACCGGTTATCGGGCCCAACAGGTCTTCTGTCTTCGTATTTTGAATTCTGAACTTGAGGTAACAGGTACCTTGGTCGACCGACCAGGGTAGTCGGTCGGTCGACCGGTTTTCCTGAGTGTCAGCTTCTGATTTCTTCTTAAATCGGTCCCATGGTCCTGGTTTGCGCTTTGGGTGTTGTTTCCTCCTCGTTCCTTGGTTCTCTTGGTTATGTGGAATTCCCGAGGGTAGCATTTGGCCTGAAATCGCCTATTTTCCGCATAATTCTACAAAAGAGCATACAAATACGAAAGTAGACAATTGTGAGAAAATAAAGGCTAAAACATCGTAAATAAGCTCTAAAATGCGTGTGAAAATAGATGTAAAACATCATAAAATGGACACGCATCGTTGAGTATTCGGTGAAATTTGTTCACGTTTTTCACCAAGACGAAGCCAACAAGTGTATGTTCTATCAAATTCCCATTTACTCAAATGACGAAGTATTACCTCAACTTTGTAATACATAAGGTTATGACACACATGGCAAGGACATGACAACTTTTCACGACCTTCTCTATTATTGTAACACCCCGATTTATTAAGGAGCCTTTAGCAAGACATCCTCAGTAAATTGAGCTGTTACCATCTCGGAATATCCGAGGTAGTGAATAACAAAGTTAATCAACCAAAGTACTTTATATAAAAATTGATAAAATTTAAACATTTGTTATTACAGAAATTACATAGAAATATAAAAGCACAACTGACGACTACTCGATATGTGATGTAGATCTAAGTAGGTCTCAAGTCCGCATCTCACATTCCCGTCCCAGCTCCTGGCTCATCTGTCTCTTTCCTGTAGAATCTACTCTCCATTCCGGATCATCGTAGGTGTCACACGAATACACAGGGTCAACCGCGAGGTTGAGTAGGTAAAACAAGTAAAACATAAATAACAGTAGGACTGTATCCTCCTCCATTTCCATATCATTCGATCATCCACCGCACCTCCAACACTCCACACCTCCATCACACCACACCTCCCATCACACCACACATCCCATGGCCATATCACAAGTCCCATATCACAGGACCCATATCATAAGACCCATTTCACAATCCCCGTTATCCACAATAATCAGTAAACATCCAATCACAATATATCACAAGTAAATATATCAACCAGATAATGAGTATCCTCATGTCAGATCACAATTACAAACATAGATATTCCCCTACCTCAGACTGCAGAAGGATAAGGTCAACTGTAAAGCTGCTAGAAGTATTCCACGCGAAACCGTCACCTAAACATATATTACGGAACGAATTAATAAACTTCCCGAACCCCCATAAGTCAACTTACACTTATTGTAAAAGTACCCTTCTATAAGTGGAAAGTTTCCCAAAATGGAAACTTCCCGAAATAGTAGTTTTCTTAAAACATTAACTTCCCGACTCGTACATAACCAATCACCACCTTTAACATAATTAACCTAATTAAACATAGATAACTATTATTAATTATTAATATCTACTAAACATATAAATAATAAAACATTATTAATAATAATAATAACCATCATAAAACATAATAGTAATAATAACAATAATAATTCAACTAATAATAATGATAATAATAGTGTTAAAAGAGTAGTAGATTAAATCGTATAACCAAAATAAATAAAATACACACAACAAACAAAATAAACGATGTGAACATGCATCGGCCAAACGAACACAACAACCCCGAAACCGCGAGCATATTAGTAAAAATAATAATAAGACTAATAGCAATCATACTCATAAAATTAATAATAATAATAATAATAATAATAATAATAATAATAATAATAATAATAATAATAATAATAATAATAAGTGTAACAATAATGCTAATCATGATGATCAATCAAATAATTGAAAGAAACAAGTAACCCGTGAATACCACCCCAGCAGCACCCCAAACCCGTGACCATCCACCTTAACAAACCCCTAACCCAACACCAATCTTGGCCTCTGACCTCACCAGGGGCACCACCAGGCTCGCCCCTGAGCCACGGTGGTTCCAGGGGTGAGGTCGGTGGTCGTCGACTACCACCACCACCATAAACAGCCGTGAACAAAACCAGTACCCCCGAGTACCCCTGTTTAAAACGCAGTAACCAGCCCAAACGAGTCCCACCATTCTGACGACAAACACCACCCATAACCGCCGTGGTGACCACCGTCCAAACCCCCTGACTACCACCCATCTACTACCTGAGTACCCAGAACAATCGTGCACAGAAAGTCTATCAAATTCGTACATAGATATCACACACCCAAAACTCTGTTCTGAAATTATAACGCCGAGATCTGGTCAGACGACTAAAACGACCTTCGACTGGTGGTCCTAGGTGGTCAATGGTGCTATAACAATGGTCGAATCATAACTACTAACAACACAGATTAGAAATATGCGAAGAATAGAAGCCATAGACCCACGCTTACGACGAACGACGCAATATAAAACAAGTGAAATCAAAGAAAATACGAAAACACTGTGAACGTACCCTTTTTCCGGCGTGATCGAAGGGTCCTAGACCACCCTAAAACCACCGCGTAGACTCCCTTCCTCAACTTTGATGTGGCGGCTATAAGATTGGGTTAATGGTAGTGTTTGGGGTAGGGTAAAACTAGGTTAACGAAGACTGTCAAAGTCGGCATGTATGAGGGTGTATAAAGGGTTTTTACAAAAACGAAATGGTGTGGGTTGTGTACGTGTGATTTCATAGTTACCCAAGGCCCACAACTACATGCCGAAGGTCTCGAGTTCGAACCCCGCTAGCAACACATAATAAAAATACCTTTCGATAAATGTGTTATTGAATATCCTAACTATCGTTCAGACACCAACGATACAACAAATATAATAGTAAATATTATAATAACATTTTCGAGTTATTACAGTCCACACATTTAATTAATTAATTATCGGAGACGAACGTTCAAATAAATTATTAACACATCCAAATAATAATTATTAAATAATAAAATAAAATATAATAAATACGGACTATTACAGTCTTTCCTCCTTAAAATGTACTTCGTCCCGAAGTTCACCATCCCATGGTGAATAAACTGGTCACTAGGTACGCAACAAACACAAAATGTAGCATCATACAACATCTCAAGCACTCTTAAACACGAAATGTTACATTCTACCCTCGTTAAGAAAACTTTGTCCCCAAAGTTCAACGTAAAGATAAATGAAAGGGGTACTTCACGAAACATAATAAATGTATAACAGAAGTAATCGAGATTACTTGGTACACATATATTCAAACAATCACGACATATTACTTAGCCATGTCATAACAACTAGTCATGTCATAAATCCTTCAGATTTTACAATCTCATCCTCCTTAAAATACGGTTACGTCCCCGTAGCCTCATTATACAAAACACAGCTCGTTACTCTGTTGTACTCATTACTTTATCTCATACTATCTCACTCCAAGTAACCAGTATCGCACTCATCGTCGCATCTAAGACCAAAGACAAGGGGTGAGTGAACTGGCGGAATAAAACCGCAAATCAACACTTCCATTTCAATATCGATTTCAAACTGGACCGTAAACATTACTCGGCACGAGCACCTAATCTCAATCTCCAGGCCATCTCAACATCAGTATCGATATCGTCAAAGGTTCCCAGAATCGTGCTCAACACTTAAAGTACGAACTTTAAGCTACTCACCCACGAGTTAAGGTCACAGAGGACGAATATAAGGAAAGGAATGCAATACTAATTATCCGCAACCAATATATCAATTCGCTGTACCCGTATACTCCAATTCGGTCGTAAACCAGCACTAGAATAATCCTCTAAATAAAAGGACCATCAATGTCTTGTAACATATGAACACTACGATATATACAATAAAATTCACAATATCAATTTCTCAATAATTATCAACATATAAATAGTCACCAAAACATGTCAGCTTGAATAATTATTGAAGTGCATAGGATCGCTAAATCAATTAGCATATATATATATATATATATATATATATATATATATATATATATATATATATATATATATATATATATATATATATATATATATATATATATCCCCGGACAAGAATAAGAATGATAAGATCGGTAGAATTATGTTACGCAGCCAAAACAGAATCACAGCAGCTAATACACATATATCCTTGAAATTTTTACACAACTTAACATATTTACCCTAATGTAGGCCATCAGCAACTCCTAGTTCATAATTGACAAATTAAGACCTTCCATGCTTATAATCATATTATCGAAGCAAAGTCATATTTAACAATCATATTTTGGAAAGGCATAAGGTAAACTTAATTAACATATTTAGACATGGAGCATTGACATGTCTCACGAGGTATACATCAATCATAGGCTACAAGACCGCTTAACATTCCTAGATATCAATCAGTTAAAATCACTCAGTTGCAATTCCCATCTACTCACATTACATCATTTATCATGAAACTATTCATATATATGTCTTATAAAATAAAAGGTTTATATAACGCGCATAAATTAGCATTCGGGCAGAATTTCGTCAAACACGTAGCTACAAAATTTGTCATGTTGCAAACAATCATTCTAATTATCAAACATCAAGCACAATCATCATAATTCTCAAACATCAAGCTTAAACATGATTTATCACGTTGAAAACATTTTTAAACGTTTGAAACATTGAAGCGGTAATTTGTGATCATTTATAAATACGAATAAAAAAGGCAACAAGCTACAGATCGAAACAAGGCTACACGGGGACATTCTGACTCTTCTTTACTAAGACGTTGTTCTTGTCGCTCATGAATTATGAAAGTTTTTAACGATAAAAGTAAATAGATTCACAAGACTAGTAATTCATATTTCATATGTCAACCAATTAATAATTCCAATACATCGTGATCATATTTTATACATATCATTATGCATCTCACTTTATGGCATAATAGTATACATGAAAAGTTATAAAGATTGTTATCGCAGAGACTAGACAAGGATATACCATCAATTATACAAAAGAACATCAACAAGATTCACATTGTTCAAATAGTCACAATTACGTATAACAAACACATTGTTACATAACTTTTACTCATGACATCGTGCTAATAAGCTTACTAGTTAAATTTCATTCAATAAACATGGTATTAACATCACACACGAATATCACATCATTATTTTGGGGTCATATCACTAGAAAGTGGGAACGTTGGTATAATTGAAACTATTTTATATAGAAACAAGCATGATGACGTTATCATATAGTAAGGTTCATATTCATATCATATGCCTACTATTCATGTTACTAATGCTATATTAGGATATCACGGAATCACATCACATAATCCACATTTGACTAAACTTTTATATGAACTTACATATCTCACAATTCACCAATTAAACATTATGCAACAACTTACAGAAATCATAATCAAATAACAGCTTAACTAAAGTGCGCGCGATTATAGTTTTTAGAAAATATGGGAAATAAGCTAAACAGCTCAATTATTTAATACAATCTTTTTACAACTCAATCGGTCTGGACAAGAACTTTACAGCAATTCAACAGAAAATTCGGCAACTTGCAAAAATCACAATTAGATAGTGGCTCGTTACGATTTTACATGGCATATCATTTTGAAAACGCGAACACATATTCTCAACAGTAGAGTTGAATTTATGCATAACAATCACCAGGCTTTTTTTTTAAATGATTTCTTTCACTCAGAACATAGGTCGTTTTAACATGAACCCAAAAACATTGGAAAGCTAATTCAGAAGATTATCATACATAAAATTTTCATACATATATGGAGAACACATTTTAAACGGCAGCTCTCGCAAGCAATAGTAACATTCTGATAATTTATCAAAATTTGTGTTCCTTAAAGTCACTTCCCACTATTACATCTAAATATAACCATTATTTATCCAAAAACATGTTGACATGTCATTCGAAGCGTTGGAATCACATTGTACCAAATTAACTTCATTATTTCAAACCGAAATTGTCATCTACCAGACGGTAAGATTGCGAATTTGAGAAATAGCATCACGAAATAATTCAATAGTTACACATGTATGAACAATGCATTAGTTCCTACTATTGTAACAGTCACAACATAATAGTATGTAAATATATATACCAGAATCACCATGGTGCCACTTATAGAAACATGACTCTTTACTAAACTAATTGGGTGTCAAAAGAAATCGCCATATATACTTTAAGTATGATCTATGCAACACATAACCCTAGAGTACTCATGGCTTGGGGTAACACATTCCGCATTTCACTAGACATGGATTGCTAAAGCAATTAGTAAAATAATATCAATCATAAATCTCAAATTATGATCACATTTGCCTAGTAAGCCCATCAGTAAACTCTTGCAAAGTATAAGGCATGCAAATAAGAAGTGTATACACACAAAGAATAGTAACAGATAATTATCAACGAGCACGACATTCGGTTCGGTCTACTAGCTTTACCCATAAGACTTAACTTGGTTCCACATCTTATAACGACATAGCATAGTTGGCTCTACTAACCATTCTAGTCAATCATGATCATATCTCTCCTACATCTACCCTTTTAGGTAGCTATAGCTCATCAACTCACTACACATATCATTATACCATATCTTTACCTAACGGTTCAAGGATCATATAGCCGCATGCATATCACCATATACAAGTAAAGCTCATATTCAAAACTCTTGTTCTCAATACAAGAAATAATATATCTCGATCAACATTCAACATCAATCTCATGATTCGCAGTATATATTACCAACAATATTTCACATCATAACTTACCTCATTCCTTCTCCTGCAAGAACGTTAGTACAAGATAACTAGGTCACTATATAATCTACCCCACTCTTCAACTATTCTCATTGGGTTCCCGAGACAGAACAGAAAGGGCCCAGGTTTGGTGTGAGGGGGCCCCTAACTCATCCCGTTCCTTTTTGGGGCTCCCATCAGTTTCATCTCGGGGTTCATTTTATTAGACTCTTCCTACGTTCATTATAATTCATTTGGTTTAGGCCTGAGGATCGTTCGCTCTGATACCACTTTGTAACACCCCGATTTATTAAGGAGCCTTTAGCAAGACATCCTCAATAAATTGAGTTGTTACCATCTCGGAATATCCGAGGTAGTGAATAACAAAGTAAATCAACCAAAGTACTTATATAAAAATTGATAAAATTTAAACATTTGTTATTACAGAAATTACATAGAAATATAAAAGCACAACTGACGACTACTCGATATGTGATGTAGATCTAAGTAGGTCTCAAGTCCGCATCTCACATTCCCGTCCCAGCTCCTGGCTCATCTGTCTCTTTCCTGTAGAATCTACTCTCCATTCCGGATCATCGTAGGTGTCACTCGAATACACAGGGTCAACCGCGAGGTTGAGTAGGTAAAACAGATAAAACATAAATAACAGCAGGACTGTATCCTCCTCCATTTCCATATCATTCGATCATCCACCACACCTCCACCACTCCACACCTCCATCACACCACACCTCCCATCACACCACATATCCCATGGCCATATCACAAGTCCCATATCACAGGACCCATATCACAAGACCCATTTCACAATCCCCGTTATCCACAATAATCAGTAAACATCCAATCACAATATATCACAAGTAAATATATCAACCAGATAATGAGTATCCTCATGTCAGATCACAATGACAAACATAGATATTCCCCTACCTCAGACTGCAGAAGGATAAGGTCAACTGTAAAGCTGCTAGAAGTATTCCACGCGAAACCGTCACCTAAACATATATTACGGAACGAATTAATAAACTTCCCGAACCCCCATAAGTCAACTTACACTTATTGTAAAAGTACCCTTCTATAAGTGGAAAGTTTCCCAAAACGGAAACTTCCTGAAATAGTAGTTTTCTTAAAACATTAACTTCCCGACTCGTACATAACCAATCACCACCTTTAACATAATTAACCTAATTAAACATAGATTACTATTATTAATTATTAATAACTACTAAACATATAAATAATAAAACATTATTAATTATAATAATAACCATCATAAAACATAATAGTAATAATAACAATAATAATTCAACTAATAATAATGATAATAATAGTGTTAAAAGAGTAGTAGATTAAATCTTATAACCAAAATAAATAAAATACACACAACAAACAAAATAAACGATGTGAACAAGCACTACTACAAAATTGGCCTATTGCAACATTTTGTGTGCAACACTTTGTAATTGTGTTGCAATTCAGAGAGACGTTAAGAAGATGCAACATATTTGCCTAAAACTGTTGCAAATACAAATATAACGCAACATTTTTATTTAAGTGTTGCATTCTATAGTCATTTATGCAACATTTTTATATAAGTGTTGCATGCTACATTCACAAATACAACATTTCTATTTAAGTGTTGCATTTTATAGTCATTTATGCAACATTTTTATATAAGTGTTGCATGATAGACTCACAAATCACTAGTAGAAACCCCCTATCACGACGATGTTATAGTGGCGGTTCTATTAGAGAACACCACAAAACGTAGTTAAGACACTTATTAATGGTGGTTTTATGTAAGAGCCGTCTCACTAAAAGACATTGTTTGTGACACTTGTTTTTAACTGCTGTTTTAGGGCTTTTGTGACGATTCACTTTACAACTGACGAAACAAAGGATGGGACAACTTTTTCAAAAACCGCCATTAGAAGGGCATTAAGAGGTAGCAATCAGGTCACGGGTCGGGTCGAAGCAAGTTGGGTCATAACAGGTTCTGGTCGTGTCGGGTCAACTTTTTTTCTTCGGTTCAGGTTCGGATCTGGTCGGGTCGCTATCGAGTTGGGTCAACAACTAACAAGCTCGTTCCGGGTCGGGTCGGGTCATGTTCGGTTATGTAGGATCAATATATGGGGCGGCCATATCGGGTCAACATATAAAATTGGGTTAAGATCGGTTCGGTTCGGGTTTTCGTGGGTCGGGTCGTGACGGGTCAAAATATTTAATCGCGCTGAGTACGATTCATAAGTTTGTGTAATATTTAGTAAATGTGTGTGTTAAAAATAACAATTATTTAAATTATACGTTAGTTTGAGTAGGTAAATCAATCATCGATCGGTAGCACGAGCTTGGTTTATAACTTTTCAGTAGCGTCACAAATTCACAATTCACAAGTCCATGATACTATAATTAAAGTTAAGAAAAGCTAACCCTAAACCCTATACCCTAAACTTCAATCAAAATCTAAGTTAAATAAGACAAATTGAAATGAAGGTGGTCTATCTTACCACCAAGTTAAGTCATATTATCACTAGTATACCGCCTTTAAGTAAATTAATACCTTTATTAGTTAAGAAAATTTTAACTAAAATGTAGTAATATTTTAGCTTGACACAACATTAACCGTCGACGTCGTAATACGACTATACGAGTACTTATCTGATTGAAATAATTTTTTTGTAAAACTAGTTTATTTTATGTCATAATTGAAAACTAAGTAGTAGAATTTTGAAAAAGAAATTAAAATACAGAAGATGAGTATATGACACATATTCCAATTTTTCATGTTAGGCGCAAATTGAAATTAAAACGAAAAATGAAAAAATTGAAAAATTGAAAAAATTGAAAAATTGAAAAGGGGAAGTGAGAAAGTGAAATGTCGGACGCATGTTCTAGCACACTTTGTGATTGTATGAACTATGAACCCTAAATACTTCATTCACAAACAAACAACACAAGCCTCTTCTGCTCAACAAACAATAATAATAAGTAAATCTAAGGTACTAATTCTCCATCTTCTCTTAAATTTTGTTGTTGTCTTGATCAATAATAGAATAATTAAAAGTACCCAATTTGCATAATCGGGAATAATTCTGTAGTGGTTATCCATTAGTTTTTGTGGGTTCTTCAGATTTTGCTCAATTTCGTATTGCGTCATTGTGATTTTGATCATTACTTGATGAAATTTGCTAGGCGTTTGCTCAATTTATCGGATTCCGGAAATTGTTTTAGGAATCAAAATTATATGTGATGAATCTTGTTTGATGTTGGAAGGATTAGTTTTACGTTTTCCTTCTATTTCAATCATTTGTTTATATTTATGTTTTATTATTCTTTGTGAGGGGTTTAAATCGAAAGTAAAAGAATGATTGGTAGAAACGGAGTAGTTTTATGTACATTGTTGGGTTAAATCAATTGTCAGTAATGACTTTCTATTCTATAAACATCTCGTGCATACCATAAGTACAATAGAGAATGTAAGCAATATAGTACTTGTGTAATGATCCCAAGTTCCGTCGACGAATTCTTTCCTACTTCTCATCTTCATTCTTTAGTTCTCCCGGAGAATAGGAATAGCGCTCGTCGACGAATTCTTTCCTACTGCACCCTTGAAACTTCATCTCTTTAAGAGTATGAGGTTCATGAACATAGTAGGCAATTCATTATGATGCTCAGCATCAGGAGAGCGCGCGTTTAGTTTCAGCAGCAAGAGATGGTAATCTTCAAGAAGCCAAGGCTTTGTTAGATTACAATCCTCGTCTTGTAAAGTACTCGACTTTTGGTGCTCGAAATTCTCCGCTTCATTACTCTACGGCGCAAGGCCATCATGAGGTATATTATATGTTACTGGTTTTCTTCAAACCATTTACCTTAGTGAAATATATGAGAGAACCTTTTTTTTCATTTATGGTAATTGCTTGGTTTTATTATTACTAGATTGTTAATTTAATGATTAATCCGGAGTCTTGCGGTGTTCTAATATAGTAGCAACATTATCGCCCAAATACTTTACACTCTTATTGTTTAAAGACATTAGGCATAATCGGCCTGCTCTCAAGCACCATACCCTCCAACTTCTCCTGCAAACCATGGTTCATGTGCATTTAGTAGTACTGTCATAACTTTGTGAACAAAGATAACATTGAGTATATCTGTTTGCTCATCTGTAAGTCTTCCTTGTTGAATAACTTGACTTCAGACCCACAAATCGTCCATCAGAACCATGTTAGAACTCCTGTTGTAAACAAAAAGCTCAAAAACAATATAAGAAATTATACATAAGCATTAACCTCCGACATCCCCTAACTTTTGCTGACAATTAATTATCTTTTGTTTAATTTTATTGTGTTGCAGAATAAAATCATGACATTGCAGAGGAAAGAACCAGATAATGATAAACTTACTGTAGAAGATGAATTGCAAGAACCATTTTGTTGGGTTGAAAAATCTGCTGATTCAATTAGTCGCAGACTTTGCTTTGACCCACATCAGAGTTCATATCTTTCTGTAAGTTTTTAATCTTGCTTTTTGTAATTAGTTTTTGAATTGTGGAATTTTGTGATGTAATTAGGGTTTATGCAAATAGGGTTTTGTAATTTTGTTGTTTGAGGAATTGAAGAACTTTTTTTGATGGGTTTAAAAGTATTCGATACAAGTGCGTATCCAAGGGTAGGACTTGGCCGTTTTTATGAAAAGTATGCATATTTTGGGTTAAAATGAGGTGTGGAAGTGTAAATGTCGAGTGTTGGACACGGGTATGCGAAAATATATGAAGAGTCGGAGTAAGATAGATTCAAAGTGATGATGATTTCACTGTTACTTCTAGTGGTAGACTGGTAGATGTAATCAATTGACAAGTTTGTAGCATGTTAATTTAATTAGTGGGAATTAATTTAATCAATTGACTGGTAGTGGTAATCAACTGGTGGTGTTATACAATCTGCAATTTGTTCATTGCACTAAGGATTTATTATCGATTCGATAAGAAACATGGATATATTATTTACTGGCAATTCAAAGTTAATAATTTTCGATTTGTATTGTTGTGTGGTAAAATGAAGAGAAGATAGCATCATATTTATCAGTTCATGTGAGAAGCTTGCTGGGAATTGAAGGAGGGGTGTGAGACAGTGGGGTTAGTCCTTCAAATATGGTGATAACTGACAACTTTTGATATTCCATTATGCAGGGTATTTTGATGTTAAGAATCGCGGCGATAAATGGATACGAATCTGGGTGAAAAAAGGGGCAATGATTGTATTGTCTGCTGGAATTTACCATCGGTTCACTCTAGATTTTGACAACTACATTAAGGTATATAGTCATTATGCTTCTTTATTATTTATGACAGAAAGGTTCAACACACTTTGTTTGTTGTGATTAGAACTCAGAAGGCGACCTGCACGTGTATATAGTGAAGGTGAGTAGTTCAGTTGTGGGGCTACGTAGAGATAACTGGAGATTACTTTAAGAATGCAATATGTTGTACCATCAATTGTGCTGAATTATTGACTTTCGTCTTGCGTCCATTTTTGGATTTTCTTAAGTTGAAAATTATTTTCCGCTTTAGAAATGCTTAAAAATTGCATATTTGCTAAATGGTCTGTTAGTAGTAAATTTTTAGGATGCTTTCTACCCCGTCTGAGTTATGCCTTATGTATGTGCCTATCTTTGTTGCTACAGGTCTAAACACAAAAGACCGGATTTGAAGTGGAAACATGGATAATGATCTGATGTTGTACGGTATTTGACTTTGTGTACATGCACCAGAATTGATTCTCATGGGAGTAGATGCTGTGAGACAAGTTCTGATTGGGCGCAGAAAGAGATCAGCAGAGACAATTTTGTTTGAATAGGAAGTAGTTTATTTGATGTACTCTGTTTTGATGTTGTATGTACTAGCTATGACACCTTGTAGAATCATAATTTTCTTGTCTTTTTTTTTATTATTGTTAGTTGTTGCTGTATGTACTGGTTGTTTGGATGATGTAAATGACTAATTTTCTTATCTTTTTTAATTTAATACTTACATTATTTTGCCAAAAACAGTTTGATCTTTTAATTAATTTACTTGTAATATCGTTTATGTCGTACCTCAATGGCTGAAATGGCGACAAATCGTTTAGTATATAATTCATTGCAACATTATATACTAAACGATTCATTTATGAGTCACATAAATTAAAAAAGTGTTGCAAGGCAAAAGAATAAATGTTGCTATAATTAGGAAATAGTGTTGCATTCATATATTTTAAGTGTTGCATTTGAAAAGTGTTGCATTTTCAAAACGAATGCAACACAAGTGAAAAGTGTTGCGTTTTATCCAAAAATGTTGCATGAAATGTTGCTCTAGGCTAATGCAACAAGACTTTAAGCAACATATTTAAAACTGTTGCTTAAACCTTATAGCAACATTTTTATGGGTATATGCAACATTTTAAAGCCGTTGCAATAGGCTCAATTTGTAGTAGTGAAGCATCGGCCAAACGAACACAACAACCCCGAAACCGCGAGCGTATTAGTAAAAATAATAATAAGACTAATAGCAATCATACTCATAAAATTAATAATAATAATAATAATAATAATAATAATAATAATAATAATAATAATAATAATAATAATAATAATAATAACAATAATAATAATAATAATAATAAGTGTAACAATAATGCTAATCATGATGATCAATCAAATAATTGAAAGAAACAAGTAACCCGTGAATACCACCCCAGCAGCACCCCAAACCCGTGACCATCCACCTTAACAAACCCCGAACCCAACACCAATCTTGGCCTCTGACCTCACCAGGGGCACCACCAGGCTCGCCCCTGAGCCACGGTGGTTCCAGGGGTGAGGTCGGTGGCCGTCGACTACCACCACCACCATAAACAGCCGTGAACAAAACCAGTACCCCCGAGTACCCCTGTTTAAAACGCAGTAACCAGCCCAAACGAGTCCCACCATTCTGACGACAAACACCACCCATAACCGCCGTGGTGACCACCGTCAAAACCCCCTGACTACCACCCATCTACTACCTGAGTACCCAGAACAACCGTGCACAGAAAGTCTATCAAATTCGTACATAGATATCACACACCCAAAACCCTGTTATGAAATTATAACGCCGAGATCTGGTCAGACGACTAAAATGACCTTCAACTGGTGGTCCTAGGTGGTCAATGGTGCTATAAAAATGGTCGAATCATAACTACTAACAACACAGATTAGAAATATGCGAAGAATAGAACCCATAGACCCACGCTTACGACGAACGACGCAATATAAAACAAGTGAAATCAGAGAAAATACGAAAACACTGTGAACGTACCCTTTTTCTGGCGTGATCGAAGGGTCCTAGACCACCCTAAAACCACCGCGTAGACTCCGTTCCTCAACTTTGATGTGGCGGCTGTAAGATTGGGTTGATGGTAGTGTTTGGTGTATGGTAAAACTAGGTTAACGAAGACTGTCAAAGTCGGCATGTATGAGGGTGTATAAAGGGTTTTTACAAAAACAAAGTGTTGTGGGTTGTGTACGTGTGATTTCATAGTTACCCAAGGCCCACAACTACATGCCGAAGGTCTCGAGTTCGAACCCCGCTAGCAACACATAATAAAAATACCTTTCGATAAATGTGTTATTGAATATCCTAACTATCGTTCAGACACCAACGATACGACAAATATAATAGTAAATATTATAATAACATTTTCGAGTTATTACAGTCCGCACACTTAATTAATTAATTATCGGAGACGAACGTTCAAATAAATTATTAACACATCCAAATAATAATTATTAAATAATAAAATAAAATATAATAAATACGGAGTATTACAATTAATTATTCTCCATAGCAAATCTAATGAATTCCATAACTCTAACATCATATTTTGGGTCACCCAGTTTAGACGTTGTTATCCAATCTCGATCCATTCTAACCTTTATAAAGTTAAAAAAAATTATTAAAGAAAGTTAGTAGTAATGAATTAATTTAGTATAAACATTTTAGTTTTTATTTGTATGTTCTATCAAACAGGAGCTGCTCTTGGATATACTGACAACATTAGCAAAATGTATTAAATTTGGAATTGTATTAAATTTTTAAATTAATAATTAATAAAATTTTCTATAATTATAATATTTATAAATTCAGTAAGTAGTGGTTATGATCATGGCTTTCATTTGTAAATATATGTACTTCAGAGCAAAGTTAGCATAGGATGATAGCCATACTTATCATCAACTTATAATTCACAGACTTATACTGGATTGGGAGTTGCAACAGTCTTCTGGGTTGTTGTGATTGACAGGGGCTAGAAGTTATTTTAAGTGGCAGATGTAGCAGAATTGTAGGTCTATAGATATTTGTTCTAAGTATCTATGGATCGGAGTTGTTTTCCGTAGCTGTAAAAAAGGGTCTAAAAGATGTAAGAGAAATAAAAGGCTCACATATAGAGCAAGGAGCAGGTATGAGTAGGACCTTCTTACTCACTATACAAGTAAAGTTGTTTCTTAAACCCTTATACTTTCTCGGGGATGCTTATAGGAGGTAATTGTAACTAATCTTTAATAGTGGGCTTTTTCTAGATAGTAAGATGATTAAGTTAAAGCATTAGAGATTCATGAACGAGCTTATACTCCAGCTACCCACCCAAATAAGTACAACAAACTGAGTAGTTTTCCTTCGCCAACACAAAAGAGCTTTCTTCCTTATCGGAGGTAGGTATATCCTAACTAAAGTTTATGTAAATCTACTAGCTTTCATCGGGCACTGTACTTAAGATTTCTTTCTTTATGGCATGAAATTTTGCCTAAAGTACTCCGTAAGAGGAGGCGTATCCTATATTCCTCCTAGGACCTAGGGCTGCTCTCTCGTGGGTATCCTTCTAATTCAACTACAAAATCAAAAATATGATGTGGATTGCATCGATATTAAGGAATGGTTCTGATCTAGGGAGCTGTTGTTTTCTGCTGGAATGGTTCTGAAGTTTCTGACCACGTTTCTGCATTGCGTGATAGAGAGCAACAATTTTGTTTTGACGCTAATTTGGTTGGTTGTGCAATTTTGGTTTTGTCGATGGCTGGTCTATATGGCATACTATATTAGGGTCTGCAAAATAGCCTGAACTTTCTTATTCTCCTCTCGCCGCTTCAAACCCCAATGTACTCCACCAGATTAATCAGTACTAATTCTAACATTATCTAGAAGCTTATTAAACATTACAAGGTTACACAAACCTAGTCTTCAAAGCATCCTATAACATCCTATGCTACTGAAATCCAATCATAGATAATTTCATAATTGTATCAATTTACTAATTGAACCACTACCACACTCTAGGAAACATATTCAAATCAACCAAACCTCAAATTAGTCTTATCCGTGGAAAATTACATAAGTTAAGGTGATAGGGGAATGCCTAATTAGCTAACCGCATCATCATCATCAACATAATGGGCAATTAGATCAAAAGACGAATTGAAAATTATCACAATTGAAGAGGATGGAGGAAATGCGATTTACTTCAAATTGAAAACAAAAAATTAGACAAGAATAACAAACTTACCAATTGAAGAGAATGAAGGAGATGAGATGCAACGAACGAAATTGAAGAGGTTACAGCGAAAACAGAAGCGGCGCGCGTAAAATTTCGAGCGAAAACAGATACGCAGGAAGTGAATAATTAAGGAAGAAGATGAAATAATTAATTTACTTGGGGTTTATTATTTGGGGTTGAACTGTACGGGATAGTGGGATATATATCACATACACACTTACCATACACCGTCCATAATATTTTAACAAGTAAAAATTAATAATAAATTAATAAATTAATTAATTATTAGGAATATATATATTATATAATATACACACTTACCATATAGACACTTACCATATCATTATGTGTTTTATATTATAGTCATAGATAACTATTATTATCTTAGGCGTTATATATTATAGTCATAGACAACGGTTATTATATTAGGCCTTTTATATTATAGTTTTAAATAACAGTTTTGTGTTTAGAGCATTCTCTATTAATCTAGAAGACGCTTATCCAATTAAGGTGTTCTCTATCATGCGTTACTTATTCCTCTTTTTGTAGTAGTATCATATGATGGTGGTGATCAGTTGATCCCTTTAGATCCCACCTATAGGACAATGCCCGAACTTTAAATTAATAATTTGTATGGGATACGAATTTATTAAATTCCTTAAAATGGACGAATTTAAATGAGAGAATTTTTGGTCTCGGTATAATTTGATTATACGAGATTAAATTATAATAAATGTTATTCTTAAAGGAACGATAAAAGTTATCGTATTAAGAGTTGTCGGTTAATTACAATTACAAACAAGTTGTAGATTGTATTGACCAAATGTAAAATGTTAACAATTGATATTTAAGAGTTAAATATCAATTTGTAATATTGCATTTGAAATGTTTAGATGCAATTTAACATTTTTACATGTGATATGTCACATTTGTGACATAACATGTTTTTACAACTTTAAGTTAAAATTGGTCACATGTATATTACATGTAAACCGTGTAATATGGGTATGCTTGGATGGTTGGTGTTTTGTGATTTTGCTCTAATTAAAAAATTAGACAAAATCATGACAATGTAAGGCGATTGTCATGCTTAGGCCTAAGAGGCTAAGAAAATTGAGAAGAGAAAAAGAAAAAAGGGGGACTCACTTCCTACCCTTAAACCGTGTAAGGGAGTGGGAAGTATTCCATCCTTCTCTTCTTTATATTAAACCTCACCCATGCAAACTAAAATGATTATTCATTCTCATAAAAAGAGTCAGTGAGATTATTTTCTCTCTAAAATAATAATTCCAAATTTAATACTAGTGTAGTATTGTGAGATCATATTTTAAGGATATATTACTACTTAATATTAAGAATATATATTAAGAATATATAGTAGTTTTGGAAATTTTTGTTGGGTGCAATCAAAGGAGGATTTCTACACTTGGAATCTCGGTTCATTCATCCCATTTTAGCTCCAGAACGGTTTTTGGAAGAAGTCCATAACCGTGCCCTAATTCCGTTTACTTAATGTAAGAGCTCTTCTCTTGTGTACTTCCATGCATAAGATCTTGTTTTTATTTTATGACTAAAATAAAAACCCATCATATAAGATATGAAAGAAATTTCTGAAAATACGATTTTCTTCACGCACACCCAAGACCATATTCTCTACATTGGTTAGATGATGGAAAAAAGGTGAGGGTGGAGAAGTAGGCGAGAGTTGGGTTAACCATTGGGTCTTATAACGATGAAGTGGTTTGTGACGTACTACCCATGGATGCTTGTGATATTCTTCTAGGACGTACATGGCAGTTTGATAGGGATGTCGTACACAGAGGGAGCACTAACGAATATGAATTGGTAGACAAGGGCAAGAAAATCATATTCAAACCTATGACTCCTAGAGAGATTAGGACAATGGGTACTAAACAAACTAGGAAACCTAGTCCAGTGGTTTTTGCTGTTGATCGAGAAATTGAGGCGTCTATGGGTGAGCTTGATCAAAATTTAGACGCGGGAGCGGAAAGGGAAATTAAAAGTACTGAAAAATTACTATTAGCATTCCATTCGGCCCTTACCAAGTTAATTCGAGTCAAGCCAATGTTGTTAGAGAAGCAGTACAAATCTCCATTAGGATCGAGTCAAGAAGAGTTCTTACATGGTAACAGGGACTCTGGTAATACTGTCTTTACTTCGGTGTTGATAGGGAATTATGGAGATGGTGGAGGGTTTAAGAAACTTCTCATTTTTGTGCATGGAGGGTGGAAGGGTGGACGACACGAGAGGAGGTTGGAGCATCATGAATTGAGGACAATTCCTTTCCAAGGAGGAGGGGATGATCCAAATATAGTAGGCCCAACTAGCGAGGTGAGGGCGTGGTGTTGGATGTCTCAAAGTGGACGGATGGAAGCAAGGGAAGCAAAAACATTATTGTTTATAATGCCCCAAATTTCAAGGTTAATTACGGCCAGATTGCAGAGTCCATAGGACTTGTGTTTGCATCGTGTATTTGGGTGCAATATGAGTAGTCGGTTATCCGGTTAAGGTATCATTAGATTTAGTTAGAATAAAATAAAAGATCTAATTAGATTGTAATTAGATTTGATTAGATTTAGTTGTTAGATTAAGATTAGATTTGATAGTTACAATCATAGTAAAACTTTGAGTTTGAGTTACACTAGGATTAGGTCTTCTAGTCAAACTACGAGTCTTAACTACATTTGGTTTAAGACTCCTAGCCCTAATAAAGGGTCGTTGGTCGTGCGTGTAGGAGGCGTGTACACCCTATATACCGTGTTTCCCGAATCTTTTATTTTTAATTCAATTATTCAAGCATTAGTATATTTCAGTTTATAAGTTCTCTTATATTCAAGGTTCATCGAGTGTTGATCCAAACCGTTATTGTTTGTCGCGTTTTAAACATTAATATCGAGTTGTAGTCTATAGGTCTAGATTGCAAGTCACCATTGTTTAATCTATAGGTCTAGGCTAAATAAATATCTCAAGTTCTTGTTCGTAGTCACAATCATTCAACCACAATCATACCCATATAATCGTACCATCATCATTCATCACCATACAATCCAATGATCTACAACAAAACTAGGATACACGTTATATTTCTTTCAATCAAATTGACTTGGCTTCCGCGAGAATTCTTATTCATTTTTTTTGGTAAGGAGAAGAGTGGGAAGACCACAATACAGGAATACAAAAACAAAGGAAAGAAAAACGAGAACAGAGCAAGAAGGAAAGAAAGCCTAAACCAACGAAAACAACACAAAAACTAAATCAAGAGGAGAAGCTTGATACCCCAGACCACGGCACAAGTCTCGGCCAGGCCACCCCACTCCAATCTTGCTGAGCCGATATGATACAGAGAATTCTTATTCATTAGAATTCATATCAGTAATCTTAGCATTATATTATTCCTTAGCTGTTATAGTAACAACCGGGATATCATATATATCATTTGTAATATGATTCTCCTATAATTGTGCTCATAGTTCTACTATATATGCTCGTATATTTGGCTAATAATATTAACACAATATCATACCTTCTTCCTCCATTATTATCACGAGTTTATAACGAATATATCCATTCTAAGAAAAATTGAATGATTTTAATTATAATCCATGACTCGGAGGAGGTTCCAATTATTTTACTTGATATTGAGAATTATAAGTCAAGACAATCAAATCAAAACGATAAAAATTGCAAATAGACATATGATTTGTTTTTTGGCAGGTCGTGGTGATCGTCGACCAAATGCTGCTGATTTTTTGTTGTCAAACAATCAAGGTAGGAATTGAAGTTGCCAAGTGGCCGCCTCAGTGGGCAACTAAGGAATGTTGTACTTGAAAGTGAATGAAACACGGATTAGTATAGAGTGGTTAGTCATTATTGAGAGTGTTGTTCGGTTTTTAATCAGAATTTTTGTGATTATTTAAAATCGAGTTAGGTTAATTCGAATTATATTGAGATTATTTCTAATCTCAATTTTGTATATTTTTGTTTCAAATCCGTTATTTTCAGTTATTTATGATGATTTTGGATTGGATCATTTTCAATTTTCACAAATTCTTATTTGCGACGGACCAACCCGTCACAAGCTTACGACGGGCCAAATACGCACCATATTTAGCAAAATGGGTCTGGTCAGATTTACTAACAAATAAGATCTCGCAATTGTGTGATGTTTGTGTTTTAATGTTGATATATTTAGGCATTATGTATGATGACTACAATGTTCTTTATTTTGCCGACATATATTTTTTTTTGTTAAGTAGATATGTTCTATTCTTTAACTGTTATGTTGTATACGTTACATAATGTTATATATTACGTACACATGGTTATGCTGCTTTGTTGTTACCTTTTGTCATTATGTTTACCCTTAGTAGTGTTGACATTATGGTTTAGTTAGTTAACATACGAAAATTTATGCTGTGTAATTAGATGTTGATATACTTATGTATTATGTACATATATATTACACATGTTGTTAGACTGATTTGTAGTTGTCATTTGTAATTATGTTTCCCTTCGATTGTGTTAACATTATGCTTAAGTTTGTTAACATTATGCTTAAGTTTGTTAACATGTTGTCTATGTTTTGTTCTTTAACTGTTATGTACTGTACATTCCATCCATCAGCCACAAGTGGTATGTATTCGACCCATTTAACCGATATTTGGCCCGTCGCAAGCTTGCGACGAGTATGTCCGTCTTACAAAAAACGGACACTTCAATTTTAACCAAAATTCTTGTTTTGTTTATATTATTTTTTAAAAAAACCTCTTTAACAGTTTTAACGTTCCTCAATTATATACGGGATTTTCGTGGGTTTAATCTAATCAATAATAAAGTCAAGAGTAGTTTGTTGATGATTCATATTGAGTTGGGTACAAGTGATTTGTCAACGATTTTTCGAATCAGTTAGAAGTAAATTTTATCTCATAATGAATCAAACGAAAGGCCTCCTCAAAAAATACATAAAAAGATCGATAATAGGACGAGCTGAATTGTCATATCATGTTTGAGATATCTTGTTCATAAGAAAATTATTTTTCTTTTAACTTTCTTTAGATTGGTTTGCGAATATACCTATATTTTAGAAGTGTCGTATTAGACATACTATTGATGACTTGTTTTTTCAGTACAAAATTAGTGTTTTATTCCGTATTTTTTCATATAGTCAGTTTTGCTATTTTGAAAGGAAAGTTACGAATAGCTTGCCAGCACTTGAAAAGCAGCATGTCGCTTCCACGTATCTTTAAGCCTACAGAAGGATGAATCACCTTGTCTTTGACTCTTTGTCAACAATGAACTTCATATTGATATTGATCTTGATCTTGAGATGGCTTTCCTCGTGTCTACTAAATAAACTTTGTTTCTCCTTTCTCAGTGGTCAACGATGCCGATTTAATGAATATTTTAAGGCTTCTTAGTGGGAATGAATATTTCAAGTTTTAGGATGGTTTGTTACAACTACAACTAACTAAAAAATAACTGAAATTTAAAAATGTGGCTGATAAGATAGCTGAAAATTAGGAAATGATGAATTAGTTGATTATACTTCCTCCATTCAAATCCAACCTACACATATCCCATTTTAATCCATTCATATCCAAACTACCACTTTCCTAATAAAGCCAAAAAAATTACTAAAATATCCTTATAAACACCAATTATTTACACAAAATTACCATTGAATGCCCCACCTTTAATCCACCATCACTGTAACACCCCAGCCCAAACCTAGGACCGGAAATGTTAGCCACGGTATATAGCTCGCCAAGTTGTGTACATGGCCCACAAATCAACACGAGTCCTTTCCAGCGCATTTTGTCCTCACTCATGCGCATCCCGGGAACATTCCCAGGAGGTCACCCAGCCAAGCACGCTTAACTTTGGAGTTCTTTGGCATGGATAACCAGAAAAGAAAGTGCACTTTGTTGATATGAGTAGTACTTTCAATTCCTTTAAGCACTAGTCATATAAGCCTATCAAGGGACCTCTTCAAGGGGCTACCCCACCCGAATATCCTGTTCGGTTCAATGGAGTATTACAATCACACATTTAAATTTATAAAAAAAACATCTTACACACTTCGAAGTGTACTTCTAATAATTTTTTAATATCTGTCTTAGTATTTGTGCAAAAAGTATATATGCGCTTTGGATTTGAACGGAGGAAGTATAAGAAAATGATTGGCACACTAACGGGAAAGGTAACTAATTTTGATGAAATGACATAAAACGATATAATAATTATTTAATAATATAGATTTGAGAGACAAAAAAGTAAAATAAATTCAAATCAAGCACCTGAAATCTCAAATGCTACTATAGATAGCATTTCATTTCAGGTAGCTTATTTGGTTAAATAAACTCCTTGCCAAATGCTTACGAAAAAGAGGAAAATTTTTGTATTCCCGTACTTTATGTATATCTTTTGGGAATTTGAGAGTACTTAATAAGTTATCTTGTTGTGTTTCAATTCAAAGTAATTGGTTTGAGTGAGTTGTATGCCAAATCATGGCATTGTGTTTCATCGAGATATAAGAAGACGGTTCTCCTTTTGGTTTGGATTAGGTAGCTAGCTTGACGCTTTAGCTCCTCTTTCCCATATTTGTTTTTGCCCCTTCTTAACCACTACCTCACTTATCCAAACTTTTGCAAGTATTCGGCATGTGATAGTCATTGATTGGTTGAAATGTGTGTGTACGGTAGCTAGAATCCTTTGTCATGTTAGTTGTAATGCATGTTTATGTTGGTTGTACTCTGGGTGAGTGTCTATATTTTCTTTCTCTCTTTGCTCATATCATACTCACCCTTTGCTTTGTTCAGAAAAGAGTGACCCGGGAGAGTCCGAATATACACGTTTTGCAAAGTCAAATGTCCAATTTGTTTTTCCAAGATATGCGTAAATTCGTTTCCTCTGTATTGAGCTTTTTGGTGATTGATCATTTGCATTGAAGTAGTTAGCAATTGACTTATAGCTAGCTCTAAAATGTACTTCTTTCCATTAGGTTCATAGTAGTCGCATTTAGTTTACATAGTTGCTTTTAGTTTGCTTGAGGACAAGCAAATGTTTGGTTTGGGAAATTTTGATGCGTGCATATTATAAATACTTTTCAGTACCCTTTGGCACACATTTTTATGTTTTACAAGTGATTTTATATCACTTTATGCTTCAAACACGCTACTTTGTGCTTTTCTTGCTATTTTGTAGGAATAAGCGCGAAAGTGATGAAAACCGATCCAAAGTTGTCCCAAGTACATTCTTTTAGAAGATGGAAGCTAGAATAGGCCTTACAAGCATTGGGAAGCGCTAATCGTTCGAGTTAAAAGCTACTTGAGGTGCGCACAATGAAGAAAGGAAGCTAGGCAAGCAAGGAAGAGCTTTAATTTGTTAGTGCTACTTTGGAGAGCCATATCTCGAGTTCTACAGCAGATAATCAAGTTATTCCAATTGGAGATGAAAGCGTGTCTGTAATACCCGTAAAAAAACCGTCAATAAAATAAAAATGGAAAATTTATTGACAATGCAAGTATCGCTTAATAGAGACACGTAAAACCGTCGCATGCATCGTTTTCCGTCACATAATCGTTGGTCGTACACTCTAGACAAGTGGGCCAATGCATGTCTAGGCAAATGGACCAATGCATGTCTAGACATGTGGACCAATGCATGCCTAGACATTTTGTCAATGCATGAGGAGACCCCTTACTTTTTGTCTCCCCCATTTCACGCCACTTTCCACTCCCCCCATCAGATTTCCTTTCACAAATACAAAAAAAATAGAGAGAGTGATAGAAAGAGAGAGGGAGAACAAAAAATGGAAGAAGGAGAAGTAGAAGAAGAAGAAGAAGATATCTAAGGATGAAGATCTTGCCTAAGCACCACGTCTTCACTTAGTAAGCCTATAAAAACGGTTTTCGTTCTGATTTTATCATCATATAAACACTCTCACATGTTAATAAACATCATAACATCAATATAGAAAACTAAACTCATGCATGCAAGAATTAAAAATGGTAAAAACCTTTGTTTTGTCAAAAACATATCATGCATGTGGTAGGTCTGTAATCACAAGTTAAAATTGGTATTTTTAGGTGAAAAAAATATATGATGTTGGATTTGCCATCTTGAGTATGCTCACCAATATTCGTAACATTTTCATGCACCATCTGTAAATGAAAAATCATATACTACAACATGTTTTCTGTTTAGCCGAAGCACTATATCTCAGTTAAACAGTCATCAAATCATATTTATAAAATGAATCAGTGTCTCATCTTTTAATATATTAAACTACTATGAGTTTATATGATAATAGGCTTTTGAATCAACTCGTTTTGATTTTTTAAGAAGGATTTATGATGTAAAACATTTTATGACTCAGTTTCTGACCATTGTTTTTAAAACGAGTTTTTAGATCTGTTAAACCCATTTTTGAGACACCATGCACGGCTAACAATATGACTCATAAATTAATCCTATAAATCCGACCATGCACAAAAATATGATGTTTTGAATTTATTATGAATTTTACAAGTTACTGTTGTGTTCTGGAAAAACGTTTTAGTTAGTCTTACTTGTTAAAAACTTACATTCCTATAAAAGGGTAATTTAGCTATATTTATAAAAATAATCAGTGACCTATCTTTTTACATGTTAAATTTTAATGAATTTAAAGTTTATTAGGCTTTCGTTTCGACGAGTTTCGACATATTAAGAGTATTTACCACCCCATAACGTTTTAAGACTCACCTTTGGACCAACTTTAGTAGCCTGTAAATTTGGACCCTTTAAACACGTTTTTAGACTCTGACCACTCAGACATTAAAGTTAAAGGACTCACTTGTTAGGATTAGTTATCTCATAAACTAGTTATTTTAGTCGTACTAAACAAAAACTTAATTAACATATTAATTTACTTGTTTTAGATCTTATGCATGCTATAAGATTATGCGGAAATTAGAAGATTCGAACCCTTACACACGGTCCAAACGAAATGCTAGGATGATTCTCCAAGTATTCAACAAGAACACCTCCTTTGTGATGCACCAAGACAACCCTTTGATTGAACCGAAAACTTGAGTATGCTAGTACCAAAATCGGTTTTCCTTAATATAAATTCTATTTACTTATTAGAATCGATTATTTCAATACTACAATTAGTATATATATTATCTTATAATACTTAGAGGTTTTTGGATGTTTTATATTTTATCACCTTAGAAAATTATACCAAGCATTAGAGTGAACTGTGAGCATGCAACAACATTTAAATGGGTGTTGCTTAGGTTAGTGGGTGGCCGGGTATGGGGAGCTACAAAGGGGAAACAAGTTCTCTTACCCATGCATCTTAGGGTGGCCTAGATAGTGTTTCCAAGGTATGTCTTAAACACAATGATTAAACTGTGTTTAACACACAATAATCACCCACAACCACACTCACTTAGCCGCCCAACTTAAGCATAATATGGACTTCATTTTATAAAATTGTCAATTGTAAAATTGTACATTATGTGACATCTTATATGTCACATGGTAATAAAATACAATTATCTCAATTTAAAACATATAAATATTTATCGTATAAATATTGTATATAATTAAATAAATCACATTTATCAATTGACAAGTAATTCATAATTACTAGTATAAAATGGTTATTAATGATAATCATCAATACGATTTACAACCTTTGTATTAATACACAACCCGATTCATTCTAATTACGATAATGTAAAATATCGTTCAATGTTTAACAATTGGCACGTTTCAATTTTAAACATAAATCTTACAATAAGAGTTAACCTCTGATTTCTCGGTATACGAGTTTAAGGAATATGATCAAATCGTATCAATATACATTTGATCACTTTATCAATTAGGGAATTGTCCTATTGGTGTGACCTAACGGGATCAACTGACCACCACCGTCATACGACAGTAATGTCAAACTCTAGCTAGCCAATCATTACCGATTAATGTTGGTCAGTTGACTAATATAATTCGTATCATCCCTTGCGCATTCTCGTCATGAGATTTAATTACGTGATCGTACAATTGTTGAGGACATATTTCCCAACAATCTCCCACTTGTCCTCGACAAGTGTGCGTCACCAATTCTCTTGTCCTATTACAATCCCCGACTCAATGCAAGATGTCTCTCTGAGGTCGTACTTGCATTCGATCATATCATGAGTTGTTTCCTCGATCTGGAAAATAACTGTTTGACCGGAATTATCTACTATAGATACCTTCCGAGCGTGGCCACGCTTTTCCAGTTAACTTCTCCTCGAGTGGCCTTGAGATTTGAATAACCCTGACAAGGGGTGGGCAATTTCTATCGTACTACTTCCTTCAACTAGTCACAGTCAGTCACAACCCAAAACAATCCCATTTGACTCCAGTTACGAAAAGTCGTAGAGAATGGATCAAGGTTATGCCAAAACTGTACCATCTTGGGAGAGTAGTCTTTAGTCTAAGAATTGACTCATAAGAATACTATAGCAGCTCTTGCCACGACCCGACTATAAAATTTCCAGAACTCTATAAGAGGTCACTTTACCCGACAGAGTGTCTCTTGCAGTCTGCCTATGTGATCGACTAGTCATCACATATGACTCTATGGCACTTGAAATTGCCATCAGTCGCCTCACATTCTAGTCGCTTTGAGACGTCACCTCATGTAAGCGGCTAGGGGCTATACTAAGTCAATCCAGTTCACTTTATGGGGTTCAATATTGTCTCTTACAACCCATTTGGATTTTGACAAAGTATCTTTCATCTTGAGTTAATTATAACTCAAATGACATTGTCATGCAAAATAGTCAATACTATTTCATTGCATTTGATGCACGATCATCAATTTGTATTAGTGTTTTACGAATAAACCTTTTATTCATGATACTAAAACTTACAAATTTTGGTCTCCTTCCATCTCATATTATCTCACATAATATGATCTTATTTGAGCACATATCTAGAACTCATTCTAGATCTTGAGTTCCCTTTCTTGTGGGAAGCTCCCACTGTTATCTTATAACTCGTGACATATTGATATACTAGAGAGATTAAAGAATCACTCGATATTATCTAGTCACTTATGTGCTGAAATCTATATTGTAGTTATTAGTGATTTCATCACTTTTACTATTTTCAAACATCTTGGCTATTTCATCAAGGTTATTCATATCTAACTATTTTGATTTCTAATGGGCGACCATTTATTATCAATATAATAAACCTTCCCGTAAAGCTCCATCATCGTATGATACAAGGTATTTTGTTCATCTAGAATTGAGAACCTCTTATTCTTTACACTTTAAAGAATCACCCATCCTCTCCAATTCTTTAATGAATATTGCTCCCACTAAAAACAATATCACTCGATTTCTTAAATGAACCTTTCATTTCTTGCATGTAAATATTTATTTATTACTTGAATCATTATCATTATCACTATCACTATCCCTATAGTGATCTATTCTTCATTCAATCAATCATCACTTCTTTCATGTCTTCGTTTCCTCGAGACGAATATGACATGATAATTCCCTTATAACTACATTGAGAGAATTGAGATGATTTCTTCTCTTTTATCTTATAAATTTAGAAAAATCATTTATTAAGGAACCATTTTCCTTCCTATTTCATACGGGGTTTTATTATATCCTCTCTTTGAAACAATGAACATAAGGAACCTTTCCTCTTGTGTCCTCCCGTAGTTTCTTCAGTGTCCTCTCGTAGTTTCTTCAATTCATTCATTTAGGATTCTTCTTAAGTCTCCCATGTATGAATCTTCTCTAAGATCCTACATGTATATCATTGGTTTGCAGGCGAAATATTTTCTCCCACTCTATCCTTTTAACAATAACCTTTACTTGTATAAGGATAGCAATTTCGATTTAACCAATGCATATGAATGTTTGAAGTTTTATGGGTGTGATGTATACATTATCATTTTCACTTAAAATGATCGTATAATGAATTAATGATTTGTTAATTTGATTGAAAGTATCTCATAGGGTGTAGTTCTCCGTTTTAATCAACACTTTGATTATATTCTATACATATTGATCGTATCAATGTTTCTTATTTCGTGATAAAATCACCATTATTCATGTTTTAACAAGTTATGCAATTTATTTTAGAAATCAAGTAAATGATTAAGAACAAAAGTAGTGACTTGGGTTGAAAACCAAGTCACTAATATCCAAAATTAAAACCATTGTTTTAGGATTCAAATCCTTGTCTTACAAGAAAGTAAATTGTTCTTGAAATAAAATGCAAAATATGAAAGAAGACAATATGAAAATTAGAGCCTAGCTCTTCAAGTCTTCGATCAATTGGATGCTACCATAGCCATCCAAGTAAGGAACTTCATGCTTCCTTCTCCTTGCCCTTATCATTAGGAGGTGGCCCTTTGAAACAATTAAAAAGGGGTAAATATCAACAAGTTTGTATCACTATACATAAGTTGATAAATGACATGAATTTAAACGAGAATTATTACCTACGGCGGTTGCCTTCCCATTTTTGAGATCGCTTAAGTATCTGGGGCAATTACGCTTCCAATCCCCTATCCTTGTGCAATAATGGCACTTGTCTTCGGATTTCGAAGATGAGGTGGAAACGCCTTTCGAAAAGGTATTTTCTTTGGTCGCTTTGGGCTTGAACGTTTTCTTGCCCTTGCCTTTAGAGGCATTCCTTTTGAAGCTCGTTTTCCCTTTCTTCTCGATGTTTAAAACATCCTTAGTGGAACTTTCATGAAGTCCCATATCCTTTTCGGCTTGGACGAGCATCTTATGCAATTCATCCAATGTTGTCTCTTGATTTCGCATATTAAAATTCACCCGGAATTGAGCATACGATTTCACCTTATTGAGCGAGTGAAGAACTCGGTCAATAATGAGAGAGTCGGGAACATCAACTTCTTGCATTTTTAGAGTCTCCGCGAGCTCAACTAGTTTGAGCACATGAGGGCTTATCTTTTGCCCTTCCTTCAAGGTAATGTCGAAGAAGGCAGAAGCTGCCTCATATTGAATCACCCTTGGAGTTTGCGAAAACATTGTCGCAAGCTTGGTGTATATCTCATATGATGTGGTTAACTTAATCATACTCCTTTGGAGATCCGGCTCCATGGAGAAGATAAGCACATTTTTAAGAGCGGATGACTCTTTCATGTAGGCTTCATAGGCCTCACGATTTTGGACCGAGGAACGAGCGGTCGGAGCGGTCGGAGCGGCTTCGGATAGGTAACGAGTCTTATCGTCACCTTGAGCGGCCAAAAGTAATTGCGCATCCCAATCCTTAAAATTGGAACCAAGCTTATCGAGTTTGCAACGATCCATAAAGGATCGAAGCCATGAGACGTTAGTCAGAGGTGGAGCGTTGGTTGCCATTGTAGATGTTGAAAATTAAACTACAATAAAAGAAGGAATCAAAACAACGTCATTTTTAAAACTCGTAAATAATTTTAAACAAGTTTAGTTATTACTTAATGATCTCTTATCCAATTAAGTAAAAAATTCCGAGACCCAAACCCATACTAATTCGGGCACGGTATAGCCGATTCATCCCGCATGGGTATAATTTGGTGGATTAACCTTTTAATCGGTTCTACCTTAGAACTCCCGGTCGACAATTTTCTAAAAATCGTCTTTAGCCCGAACTTATTGCAACTACGGTTACGAATACTTTCGTTGAGATCGACCAAATTTCAAGGTGTAATCTTATTACCCCACTTACCCAACGTGACAAGTTTAGTACCCCGGTGTAGCCGAGCCTACATTCTTTTGAAGAAGGGATTCATGGGTCCATACTTTTTGGTAAGGCTAAGTCTCAATATTCATATGTAAGAGATCTAGTCAAATTTTTATTATCTATCTCCGTTTAAGTGAACTAAGTCGGTGAATTATCGATAAAATAAATGACTAGGTCGACTAAATCGAATGAATGCATGACATGATATGACGATTTGGCTATGCATGCAAACATATATAAAGCAAATAAAAGCATAAAAATAAACCCTAGTATGGCCTTTCCTAGAAAAGAAATAATAAAAGTACAAATTCGGAAACCAACTCCTTTGGTCCCTTGAACTTCACGAGGCACGCACTTCAAGGTAAACACCGTCTTGTTCGGAACTCCTTTCCGAATGGCACCGTCTTCAAGGATCTCCGGGATTTACAAAAATTACAACTTTTCTAGTCTACTTTATACATTATAAAATAGAAATAAAATACAATTGGGTGACACGAGATCACAAAATTACAACCGAATCGGTAACCCCTTATATTACGGGAAATACCGATTTAAAAACTAAGGCCATACTAAGTAAATTACATAATCCAAAACTACGTAAATAAAATCATGACATTCATAATTAAAATATGCGATGCTTATGAATATGAAATAACATGCAAACCCTAAGCCAAATCGTCCTATTAAATATCAATCATATAAATAGTTATCGTATACTTCGTTTTTATGGAATTACGTGTTTTAACGATTAACAACACTATGCATAATGTGAATCGGAATTCACTCTTAAGTTAATCATCCCAACTCTTTTAGATTTCAAAATTTAGTCTTACTCAAACTTTGAAAATGACTAAACTTATTATAATAATATATTGTTCGGTATTACTCGGTTTTACGGGAAAATAATATAAAAATAAAAAAGAGTCATAAAAATTTGGCAAATTTCAAAATTCAAATTTTGAAAATTCTAGATTGTTCTTAAAATTTCATAACTTTAAGATATTAGTATTTATACGGTTTTAATATTTATTTCGAAAATAATACGTAAAACGAGCATTTTAAGTCGGAAAATTAAATAATTAACTCTATAAATGCAAATAAAATACTAATAATATTTTTACACTTTCCAAAACACATTAAGAACATGAAATGGACAGAAAGTTAAATGGCACACTGCCCAATAGCCGAAATTTTTAATACATGACTCTTTTTATCCAATTTTAAATCCAACTTTTTAACAAGTTAAAACTAAATAAAAACAGAAACTTTTGGCTCCAAAGATAATTATGGTGATGAACATATCATATATGACTAATATGGGTTAAATTTTCCGGCCATTTTAACAACCTATTGCAAATTGTAACGATTTTCGTCATATATCGTACAATTTTAACCTTTAAAATTATTTCTCAAGCATAAAATTAGATAAAAATCTCGAAATTTTTATACATGCTGGAAATAATATATATGACATCGTGTTAAATTTTTATGGCCAAATTCCAACTTAAACTATTAAAGTCAAAATAATGTCACTAATTACCCGATTTTTACATTAAAAATCTATAATAATGCAATATATGAGATAAATTTCTGGAAAATTTAGCATACTTTTTAAATATTGCATGTGACATACTCATAAATTTTTATAGTCAAAGTCCAAATATAACTATACAAACCCATTTTTATTCATCTTATTGCATTTTAACCTTTAAAATTCATATCTCATGTATTATAAGTCCATAATTTACGAAAATTCATATTCATAACATAGGATATACAAGGGGAAATATACAGAAAAATCTCGGCCAAAGGATGATTTTAACTATTTTTCCCAAAATAAACAATTTTTAACCATTAAAATTAATAAAAACCGAGAATAAAAATACCAATGAACAAAATATATGCAACATATATTCCAAATATCCTAAAAACATTTTAGAATCAGTAGGTATTCATGCATAGATTATTTCGGCCATATCATATACTAAACGAAATATCAATTTTTATTTTGTCATCTTAATAACTCCGTAAAAAATAAAACGGAAAGCATGCAAACAACCTAGTTTCTCTGATACCAATTGTTAGGATTAGTTATCTCATAAACTAGTTATTTTAGTCATACTAAACAAAAACTTAATTAACATATTAATTTAGTTGTTTTAGATCTTATGCATGCTATAAGATTATGCGGAAATTAGAAGATTCGAACCCTTACACACGGTCCAAACGAAAAGCTAGGATGATCCTCCAAGTATTCAACAAGAACACCTCCTTTGTGATGCACCAAGACAACCCTTTGATTGAACCGAAAACTTGAGTATGCTAGTACCAAAATCGGTTTTCCTTAATATAAATTCTATTTACTTATTAGAATCTATTATTTCAATACTACAATTAGTATATATATTATCTTATAATACTTAGAGGTTTTTGGATGTTTTATATTTTCTCACCTTAGAAAATTATACCAAGCATTAGAGTGAATTGTGAGCATGCAACAACATTTAAATGGGTGTTGCTTAGGTTAGTGGGTGGCCGGGTATGGGGAGCTACAAAGGGGAGACAAGTTCTCTTACCCATGCATCTTAGGGTGGCCTAGATAGTGTTTCCAAGGCATGCCTTAAACACAATGATTAAAGTTTGTTTAACACACAATAATCACCCACAACCACACCCACTTAGCCGCCCAACTTAAGCATAATATGGACTTCATTATATAAAATTGTCAATTGTAAAATTGTACATTATGTGACATCTTATATGTCACATGGTAATAAAATACAATTATCTCAATTTAAAACATATAATTATTTATCGTATAAATATTGTATATAATTAAATAAATCACATTTATCAATTGACAAGTAATTCATAATTATTAGTATAAAATGGTTATTAATGATAATCGTCAATACGATTTACAACCTTTGTATTAATACACAACCCGATTCATTCTAATTACGATAATGTAAAATATCGTTCAATGTTTAACAATTGACACGTTTCAATTTTAAACATTAATCTTACAATAAGATTTAACCTCTGATTTCTCGGTATACGAGTTTAAGGAATATGATCAAATCGTATCAATATACATTTGATCACTTTATCAATTAGGGAATTGTCCTATAGGTGTGACCTAAAGGGATCAACTGACCACCACCGTCATACGACAGTAATGTCAAACTCTAGCTAGCCAATCATTACCGATTAATGTTGGTCAGTTGACTAATATAATTCGTATCATCCCTTGCGCATTCTCGTCATGAGATTTAATTACGTGATCGGACTATTGTGGAGGACATATTTCCCAACATCACTAAGGAACCAAACCCCACTAGTCTCACCTCAAAACGTTAAGTAACGAAGGATAAAAAAAAACCGAGAAAGAATAGTTATTGCATAATTTATGACAAGTAGCTATGTAATGATCGAATATATAAGTAACTATAATTTTAAATATATATTGTAGAGTCGGGATGCATAGAAGAGGCTCTCTAACCATTAATCGCTCGTAAGGTAAGGGAAACGCTTATCCGTACACTCTTATTAAACCGTTACGATTTGTTACTATCTTGCATGTTAAGACTTTTGGTTATATTGAAATATTTATATTGGTTGTAGTTATTTTACAAAATGATTATGGATAAAGATTTGTTTGTTTTGATCTCTTGAAACGGGATTGTGTTTAATATGGAAAGAAGTGCTTTATGAATTTAAAAGTTTTGGGAACCAAAACCGTTTTGCTTTTCTACAAGCTTATGATAAGTTATCAAATTTGAAGGAAATATCTTGGTTATTTGGAAATGGATTCTCATGTTGGTTTGAAAGGTTTTGGTAGAGGGGTAGGTTGTTCCATAATAAGGGACTATCTATACAGAGCTTCTGATGGGGGTTAGTTGATCGAGACCCCGTCCTCTTTTCTTCCTCTTCGGGGTTGACCCTTAGAGGGGTGTGCACACTCGGGATTCCAGGACAGTTTATTACATGATTTGGTGAAACTCGTCTTATCCGGCTAGGGCGAGAGATCCTCTTCATACGGCCAATATCCAAGTATATACTGACGTTGGCAATTGTTGGCAAGAAATGCTTTCTTGATTTGGAATTATCTTGAAAGGTTGGATATGGATTGGACTCTTTTGGAACACTTATGATTTTCTTAATCATTTTAATTTATTTGTTTCCCCTTCAATTAACAGTGGCAATTCTTATACTCTGTTTTCAATCTTTCGAAACACTTTTGTTACGCATTATTTTTAAAATGACTTTTAAGTTATGGTTTCATATTCATGCAATATAAGATAAAACTTCTGGAAAATTTAAGGTACATTTTAAATATTGCATGTGACATACTCAAAAAATTTCGTAGTTCAATTCGCGATATAACTATATAAACCCATTTATTCTCATTTTATGACATTTTAACATTTAAAATTCATAAACCATGCATTATAACTTCAATAATTACGAAAATTCATATTCATAACATAGATAATACATGTGAGAACATATTAAAAAATCTCGGCCAGAAAGTAAAAATAACTATTTTTCCCAAATTAATTCATTTTAACCGATTTATAATGACAAATAACCAATTTAGTTTTACAAATGAACAATATATATCCATAAATCATTCCAAATGACCTAAAACACTTTTAGGACCAGTAGCTATTCATGCAGTAAAATTTTTGGCCATATCACATATGGTTTAAAATTTCGAATTTCTTTTGTTATCACAATAAATTCGTAAAAATGACAACGAAAAGCATGCAAGCAACCATTTTGCTCTGATACCAATTGAAAGGTTCATGTCATACATGCCCTCATAATATTAGTCTTACTAATATTAACATACTAATTTAACTCTTTAAATAGATTTTAGGATCTTATGCATGCTATATAAATATGCGGAAATAATATGTCGAATGCTTACAATCCGACGAAACACTTGCAAGGATGATCCTCCTAAGAGCCTCCACAATAGAAGACCTCCAATAGAGATGCACCAAGACACACCCTCTTAAATCTTGTAATTATTTTTACTAGAAATCAATTACAAAATAACCTAGTTATTAATCTAATGTTACTACTACACACTTAGTGAAATATAGATTAGATTTTCACTAGTGTATGGAGGAAGTACACGGTTTTAGGAGAGGAGAGGATGAACAATTTCTATCTCATCTCAAAACCCTAAAATGTGTTTTAATGAATTACTTAAAAAGAGAAAAGACTCTCTTTTGTCTTCTTAATGGGGGGTGGTCAGTTTAGGGTAGAGTGCCCAATGAATGGGCACCTCAATACCAACAAATGTTCCCCATGTTTTAACATAAAATTAATTAGATGTTTTGATAACATTTTATCTCATAAAATGTTAATGTGTAAAATGTGTGTTTGTGTGACATATCACACGGTCCATTTCTTAAATGGACATTCATTTCACTTTTATTAATTTGTCACGTAACAATTACATTGATCATTTTATTCATTTTATGAAATTTCAAGTTTAACTAATTAAACATTTATTCACAAAAATTAGTAGCAATTCATAATTACTAACATCCAATTAATAATTTCCCGTGCTACTACAACAATTGCAGTTCAAAATAAATTCATTTGATTAATGTTGTTTCATAAACATCTAAATTTTAGTAACGACATTTCAATTACTAAAACTTTATTATTTATAATCTCATTATAAATATCCTCCTTATACATTTCATAAACTAGGATTGGACTGACTCGTATCATTATACAGTCACTTCCATTTCTATTAAGAGAGTTGTCCTATAGGTGTGACCGAAAGGGATCAACTGATCACCACCGTCATACGACAGTAATGTCAAACTCTAGGAAGCCAATCATTACCGATTAATGTTGATCAGTTGACTATATGATGAAGAATCATCCCATGGGTATTCATTGTGGGGAATAAACATGTATTCACCCTAAAAATTCCAGGATTATAACGAAAAATATGATGCGTGTCTATTTTATGATGTTTTACATCTATTTTCACACGCATTTTAGAGCTCATTTACGATGTTTTAGCCTTTATTTCCCAAGTTTAGTCTACTTTCGTATTTTTATGCTATTTTGCAGAATTATGCGGAAAAAAGGCGATTTCAAACCAAAACCGTCCTCAAGTGATTTTTATGGCTAAGGACACGAAGGAACAAAGCATAGCGCACATTTCAAGGCCTGAAGATAGCATAAGCAGAGGTGCATATAGTTTACAAGCTCTAAAAAAGCAAAGAATCGATCCACGATATTGCAGCCTGTTTCAAATGGCTATATCTCGCGTTCTAGAGCTGATAATGGAGTGATTCCAGTTGGAGATGAAAGCTTATCCTCTTATATTTCCAACGCCGCGAGAATCGCCTTATTATTATGAGTAACGAAGAAATGTCAGCTGTTTTAAGATCGACGTGCGCTGCAGAATTCGTCAGAATGCATTACTGTATCTGTCAGTTGGTCGATCGACCGCCTACTATTGTCGACCGACCAAGTGCCTGATGCGCGAGATTTCAGAAGCCTGATAACAGGTCGACCGACCTGCTACCTAGGTCAGTCGACCACAGCACAGACCCAGAAATTTCCGCAAAGCCCATTCAAGTGATTAGGTCATCAGGAAACTCTTTATTTCCGCCTATTTAAGCTAATTACGTGATTAGGGTTAGGGGGGAGATTTAGCATTCAGTTTTATGCAATCTTTTATCTATCAAGTTCTTTTTTTTAATCTTTCAATTACATTCAAACACTTTCTTTAGTTTTATTTATTGTAATCACCAATCTTGCCACGATACTCAATAAAGTTCGTTCCTTTCTACCTTAATCCTTGTTTCCGGTAATTCCCTTCTTAATTTCAGTTTCATTATTGTTAGTTTAGAATTGTTTGCATCCGGTTTAAGTTAGAATCCCAAAGCCTTTATTATTATTGCATGCTTAGATTAATGATCACCATGAATTCCGTCTTTATTATTGTTATTATTTCAATTTCCATGAGTAGCTAAATTTCATATGTTAGGATGTAGGGAGTAATATGCGTAGATGGTGCGAATTCCGAGACCGACTGTAGCAGTGTCTTGGTCGGCCGACCTCCTTCATAGGTCGGTCGAATGAGGCGTTGGTCGGCCGAGTGGACTAGCTTGTCGGTCGACCAACGCGCGTATGTTTTCGAACTGTTTTAATTCGTAGACCATGAAAACCTACAATGAGACTGAAAAGAGACTTGTAGGATGTTAGTAATGACCTACCCAAGATTGAGAGATACGGGAAGGGCATTGGTTTATGTTTTAAGATGGCTAGGTTACTTAAGACTGAAAGGTATGTGACCTAGAATTTAGGAACCACCCTTATTGTTGACACCCAATAATTGTGAGACCTAGGAACTAATAGCATAGGCCGAAAGGAGCTATTAGGTACCATAGACCGAAAGGATATGTTACACCCCATACGCGACTGCAATACATGTTGACTTAGGATTTACACCATCGTAGCAATTTACTACCCGAACATCCTAGCATCCCTTTTACCATAGTTTTATTCTCATCGTTATTTAATTGTTTTATTTTATATTTATTTCTAGAGTTAGTAACAATCAATCCAAACCCCTAATATTATTACCCTAAAACATTGACATCAAACAATAAACATTCCCCACCTCTCTGTGGTTCGACCCTGACTTTCACTATCTATAGATAAAGTTTAGGAATTATAAATTTTATCTTTGGTACCCTCAACGACGGGCATCAAATTTTGGCGCCATTGCCGGGGAGGTGAATCCAGTGTTTATTGTTTATTGTTTATGTTTTCCCTTTTTCTTTTACCATCATGACCATCGCCCCTTTCCCGCAACTCGAGCATGAACCATTACATATCTATTGTGGTAGATTAACCTCTTTCCTTTCTCAGTCTGACTATCCTGTTAGTGTTGGGGAGGTTTGTCGTATCTTTTATGATGGAGTTACTGGTAAGACCTTGATCGAGATTGAGAGTAAGTGTGGATGGGATTTTTTAGACTTACCTTACGAGAAGCAATGGGAGCTTCTCAAACACCTTATCCAAGCCAGTGAAGATACGGAGAGGAATGAGGACGTCAATATTAGTCTCCCGGATTTTCCTGTCGAGTGTGATCCTATCACACCCGTCACTGAGGAGTCACTCATTCTTAAGGATGAGTATGGTAGCTTACTTGATTCCATTGCCCTCCCTGTTGATGATACCGACTTGGATTTGGATACAGCTAATGAGTTAGACCTTCACCCCTTGACTAACCAACCTATTTTTGTAGGTGTTAGTAATGAACATGTTCCTGACACGTTTGAACCCTCAGTTGATGAACCTTGCTTTTTGCAGGATTCGTTTATTGACAGTTCTGATGTTCGTAATAATATTAGTGAATGTTCTACAAAGGATCCTTCGGAGACTTTGATGTGTTTTGAGACATGTGCAGGTGAATATCTTGCTCAGGAGGCTGATTTGGATGCTCCAGATATTGCGACACTAGTGACAGAGTCTATAAGCGGTAGGAAGAGAGAGGTTCTCGATCGAGTAGTACTACTTACTCGATCAAATGATGTAGAGAACGAGATCACTCAAGCAAGTGATCATTTGGCTGAAGAAAAGAGCCCTAAGAAGAAGAAGTCGAGGAAGGTGTCGACCCACGACTTGGGAGTCGACAACACCTGGAGATGGATGGCTAAATCTATGGATGATGACCCACCTATCTACACGGTGGAGAGAAACTCATCTACCCAAATCACCATAGCTGAAGGGGTAGCCCGTAGTCAGAGCCCTTGGTCTAAGAAACCCTGCATCCTACGCGGATGACTTCTTCTTTTTGCTCGTTTCTGTTTTTCTTAAGACATTTTTTTTTGTTAAGACTTTCTAGTTTGCTTGCTTTAAGTTTTTTTAGGACAATTTTGCTTTTGTTGCGTAGTTAAGACAGTTAGACCTGGATTCTGGTTTTTCGCGCATGTTTTGGGCGCATATATACTGTATTTCAGGTTTGGGGAAGATTAACTATGTTGACACAAGTTACTTCCGAAAGAAAAGAAAGCTACTGTACAGGAACTCGGTCGGTCGACCACCCCTCTGCTTTCCGGTAGCATTACGAGACTGGCAGATGGTCGGCCGACCAGGGGGAAGGGTCTACCGACCTGTTCTCCTGTACAGACGCCTCAAGACGCTTCGGGAAGTATGCGAACGTGATAGGGAGGTCCTCTCCATCCTCTTATGTTTCACCTTTCTTTCTTTATTTCAAACCTTCAATACAATATATATCACCCAAAACACATTTAACCCCCGAAATAGGTTGTCCTTTGTTTGACTCTTTCAGGTACTTGGAGTGGCACTGCTGGCCACCGAAAGCCCCTAGCTTACGCTTGTTTGGGGAGGTTTCCCTCGCGCTCAAAAATCCGGTGATTCTTTTCCTTTTTTTCCTTGGCTCTTACATTTTTGCATTTACTTTTTGTTTTTTTTCATAAAACCTTTACTTAGGCTAATACACAATGGGGACATTGTGCGGGTTGGTTTGGGGAATGGTTTCATGTCACATGCATTGTTCCATTGCATTTTGTCACACGTTTATTTCATTTTTGTCTTGCATAGTCTTTTCTTTATTTTCCTTACCTATACATACAAAAATAAAAATACAAAAATATGAAAAAACTCAACAAAATGCACGTTTATTTTAGCATATAGGTTGAGTCGGAACGAGAGTATTTCAAGGATGATTTTGCTATCTTACATGTTTATGCCTTTACCTTGCCTTGTCAACTTGTTTTAGTATGAGAGTCGTTTGCATATCTACGAGTTTTTTGTCAATTTGTATATCTTGAGACTTGACTTATACGTTGGCAATCTACTATACATTCTAAGTTTTTAGAGCTTATTTCCTGGTTTCATTCTTAAACCAGTTGTCTAGGATATGAGTAGTACTCCCCCTTGGAACATGTTACATCAATATGCATAAACATGAACTTGAATTGTTATATACTTGTTTACTATCTCGTTTTGTGAGTCTTGATACGTGCATTTGGGATCCCTTTTCTCTGACTTACCCATAAGCTTCACATAGCCAAAATTGCCTTTTTATCCCCAAAACTACATCCCATACTTAGCCTACCCTTCCAAGCTAGTATTTATGGTCATTGGATTATTTTTTTGAGGCATCTTGGTTTGTATGCTATCTTGAGCAAAAAGAGGAAAAAGGAAAGAATGAAAAAAAAGAAAGAAAAAGAACAAGAAAAAGAAAAGAAAAGAAAAACGAAAAAAAATCAAAAACGTACAGAAGTCAGTCGACCGACCGCAACCATTGGTTGGTCGACCAACTGGCAGTGTCAGAATTCAAAATTTCGTTCCAAAAATCCCTTTCTTTTACATGTTATCACTCCCGTACTTCATTCAAAATATTTGGGAGTCCTTTCTTATATATATAGTGATAGTTGTGCTACAAAAGGGCACCTTCTTAATATCGAAAGTCGTGAAATATGTTGTTGGGAATCGGTTTTACTAGCTTGGCTACTAACCCCACAAATCGAAAAACATCTTAACCACTTTTTACCTTTCACCTCACATATCTTTCATTACCTCAATTGCATGTGTCGGAGTCACTTGATGAGTGTGTTCATACAAAGTTGTAGAATTCTTTTTCATGTTAGATTGCAGGCATGTTTTCATGGGTCGCAGTTAGGTGAGTGTCTTTACAAAATACTTCTTCCTTTCTTTTACATATACTCACCCTTTGCTTCATGAGTGTCTCGAGCGTACCGCGAGAGTCCATGGTATAAAGTCTCTATAGTCTTTATTTTAGGAAATTTGACGACGCCATAACTCGTTTGCATGATTTGAATACTTTCTCATTTTGTGCTTGGTATTGGTTTAGGCTCACATGTAAATTTCGCTCTGAGATTGAAACCGTTCCATTGTTTAAGATCGAGTCTAGTTCTTGCTTGAGGACAAGCAAGGGTTTGGTTTGGAAAATTTGATGCGTGTCTATTTTATGATGTTTTACATCTATTTTCACACGCATTTTAGAGCACATTTACGATGTTTTAGCCTTTATTTCCCAACTTTTGTCTACTTTCGTATTTTTATGCTATTTTGCAGAATTATGCGGAAAAGAGGCGATTTCAAACCAAATCCGTCCTCGAGTGATTTTTATGGCTAAGGACATGAAGGAGCGAAGCCTAGCGCACATTTCAAGGCCTGAATATAGCATAAGCAGAGGTGCATATAGTTTACAAGCTCTAAAAAAGCAAAGAATCGATCCACGATATTGCAGCCTGTTTCAAATGGCTATATCTCGAGTTCTAGAGCTTATAATGGAGTGATTCCAGTTGGAGGTGAAAGCTTATCCTCTTAGCTTTTCAACGCCGTGAGAATCGCCTTATTATTATGAGTAACGAAGAAATGACAGCTGTTTTAAGATCGACGCGCGCTGTAGAATTCGTCAGAATGCATTACTGTATCTGTCAGTTGGTCGATCGACCGCCTACTATGGTCGACCGACCAAGTGCCTGATGCACGAGATTTCAGAAGGCCGATAACAGGTCGACCGACCTGCTACCTAGGTCGGTCGACCACAGCACAGACCAAGAAATTTCCGCAAAGCCCATTTAAGTGATTAGGTCATCAGGAAACTCTTTATTTCTGCCTATTTAAGCTAATTACGTGATTAGGGTTAGGGGGGAGATTTAGCATTTAGTTTTATGCAATCTTTTATCTATCAAGTTCTTAGTTTTAATCTTTCAATTACATTCAAACACTTTCTTTAGTTTTATTCATTTTAATCACCAATCTTGCCACGATAATCAATAAAGTTCGTTCCTTTCTACCTTAATCCTTGTTTCCGGTAATGCCCTTCTTAATTTCAGTTTCATTATTGTTAGTTTAGAATTGTTTGCATCCGGTTTAAGTTAGAATCCCAAAGCCTTTATTATTATTGCGTGCTTAGATTAATGATCACCATGAATTCCGTCTTTATTATTGTTATCACTAGTACAAAAATCACTTACGGCTACGGTTAAAAAGGACATATGGCTACGGTTGTACAACCGTAGTAAATCAAGGGGTAGCCTTAAGTCCTTGACATAAGGCTACGGTTATTTAACCGCAGCCAAAAATATTTAAGGCCACGGTTGTTGTCTTGAACCGTAGCCATAAATTAAGAAAAGGCTACGGTTCCATATAAATAACCGTAGCCATAAATTTAAAAACGCTACGGTTGTATAAGAAGAACCGTAACCATTTCTAAACAATAAATTTAAAAAAAAAATTATAAAATGGTTCATTTGCAACCAAAATTAACTAACTAAAATATGATTGCATATCTTAGTCTTTTAATTGACACTCAATTTATATGATTCCATGACGAGAAACTTAATACATCAATCTACAAATTTACAAATTTACAAATGCTATAAAGCTAGACGACTAAGATTTCTATCTAAAATATTATTTCCCCATGAATCTTCATGCTCAACAGCTCAGCTATCCTCGAATACTTGTCTGCACAAAAGAAATAAAAGATATCAGTTGATTGCTTAGGCAGAAGTTAGTGATATTCTAACACTTAAAAATCAAAACATCATCAATTTACAACAACCACGACATGCTATATTACAGTTTTTTATATAATAAAACGGTATTCGACATCATTTCACACTATATCAGCAGCGTTTTACACCATATTACAGCAAAATAACATAAAATTTTAAGTAATTTAGACCTCATCCTGCAAATCAGCGACAATTCACAACATTTTATACCATATTACAGCAAAACAACAAGATTTTTCTCCAATTCAGGTCAACTACAGCAAAACAACAACATTTTACAACATATTTTATCAAAACAAAATGATTGTTCAGCAATTCAGACCTTATAATAGCAAAAAAACTACAATTTATAGCATTTACCACTATATATACTACCGCAAAACAACAAGATTTTTCAACAAACTACACCATATTAAAGCTGGATGTTGTGATGTTTCCGTCCTTAACAACATATTTTAGCAAAACACATACTCTTTTTTTTCGAATGTAAATACAACAGGTTGGTTATTCAGAATGTTGAGCATTGGTGAAAGTACCATACTGCTGCTAATACTATTAACTACATGAATAGGGGGGGGGGGTGTCATAAAACTGATGAAGTAGAAGTCACATGCCTCGATACTAATCTGTTGTTTTTAAATCTATCTAGCATCAACGCAATAAGGGCAGAATTCTGCTGCATGTGGCACACCCTGCAGGAATAGGGAAATAAATTATCAATAAAATTAGAAATAGAATGAAAGAACAAAATTGCATACCCTTTGATTAATAAGGATAGTAGATGGCCTAGACTAGGAAATTGACATAGCCCTTTGTGTCAATTTTCTAGTATCTATATTTTGTATGTACAATTGAATGTTCTTCATGATTTACAATGCTAATATTATATATAAATTAAAATTTAAAGGTAGTTATAACACACAAGGGAGTCAATGAGGAAAAAGACCCTTATTATTTCTTCTTTCTTGTAAATCAATGTCAAATACTCGCTAATTAATTGCGGATAAAATATCTAGGAAAGGGAAAGCATATTATTTTAACAAATTATCACAAAAGGCTGGATTAAGCTACTATAAGAATGCCAAATAGCTACAAGACTTGAAAAGTAGGATCACAAACCCCAATTACTTGGGTCTTTAGTTCTTAATTCAGAAAACAAAGTATAATGGCCAATCTCGCTGAGACTATATATATCTCACCATCAGTTATAATAAGAAAAAGAAGTGGGACGCAAAGATAGCCCTCTTGGGGTAGTGAACTCGTCTTAGTTATAGCAGCTCTTGGTTATGACTCTTCTCTGATTCGAAAGCTCCTTATATTACCAAGTGTAGGATAAGTAGAATGAGACCTATGTTCTATATGCGTGGGAGACTTTACATTTAGGGATAATGAGGGTGCCTCTGAATGGACAATTGATTTATTCACTGATAAAAGTATGAAGTAAAAGTCAGATGGACTCTATTGTAGTGACTTTATACTATCTCTCACGAAAGAAGGCTTATTAGCTAACTAGCGCTTTGATTGCATAGTGTGATTAAATGTAAAGGATCTGTCTCCTAGCTCCAGGGTAAGCTTTTGTATTGAACTCATATCTCAATTTCACAATATAAAAAAGAGTGTCCAACAGTAGTTATAGGTTCTCTTCGAAGGCAGAATCACAAGGGGTTATTGTTCGAGACGACTCCCATAAGTGAAAGACGTAAAGGCAAAAGACTTTCATCACATTCTTTTTCCAAGACTTATATATCACAATATGTGGTGGAAAGCCTTACTTCAAGAGCTTTGGGTCGGTAGTAAGACACGACAGCTATAACCGTAGTAGTATGATATCGCGAGAATACCATCTCAAGAAATTCCCCGACAACAATTATATAGGGGTCATCCAATTCAGGGACAAGTTCACTTACTTAGCCCAGACATGTAGGCGAGACTAAAGATCTCGATGCCTTTCACCACTCCTATATCAACTACTGAAGAACCTTCTTCATCAAAGTTAAAGTATCAAAACCTTGGCTTTCTTATACGCTGTGTTAAGTAGCTGAATGAACCTTCATAGAGCTAGAACGAGGGTTTTGAAGAGCAACATGAGTATAATACGAACTGAATTATAATACAGAATCGCAAGAGCATTATTGTATTCACAAAATTGCAGGTCCTACTTTATCGAACTGAAAACAATCCCTCCATTTTACCCAATTCGATTAAAACGATGCATGTCCCAATTGAACTGAAGTTTAATTAAAAAGCCAACCCTAATACTTAATTGCACCCGAATTCATAAAATAATTCAATCAATAAACTCTAAATGATTAACAAAAATTAAATTCGGCTTCAAATCGGAAATAAATTAGGAAAAACAAAGAAATTTTGTTGGATAAAATACCAACCTGATTGAGATGCATGAGAATTGACTGCTGACGATTTGTTGCTGGAAGTAACAAGGGTCGCTCATGAGGTTGGTACCGGGAATGACGAGGTGCATGACGATGTGGCTACCTGCATTCTGCGTCGAGGCGAGGAGCAAAATAGTGGGAAGGTTGGGTGTTGGTTGTTGAGGCAGTGTAGTCGGGAGTGACAAGGTGGAGATAAGTATCATTTGTGGAATTAATATAGGGTTTAGAGATAAGAATCATAATTGCAATGCATAGTAGCCTAGTAGGTAGTAAGGGGGTGTTTGGTTCAAACTTAAAAAGTATAAGGTATGGGTTTGGAATGAGCCAAACCCATACCACGTGTTTGTTTAGCAAATCTGGGGGTTTCATACCCATACCTCAAACCCACGAGGTATGGGTTTCCCATACCCAGGGAGGGGGTGGGTATGAGTTTGATACCCATGGGTATCAAACTACAATTATCAAAAATGCGAAAAATAAATATTAACACGTATTGTAAAGGAAATATGTTGTATAATTATTTGATAAAATTTTTATTTTCTTAATTTTATATGATAAAATTGTTATTTAATGTATTAAATTTTACATATTTTAACTTTAACTTTGTTTCAAACTCATACCACTTACGATTGAAACAAACACAAGGTATCGGGTATGGAGTTCCAACCCCATACCACCCAGGTATGATTCCTGATTCCAAACCCATACCCATGCGCGAAACAAACGCCCCCTAACTAGTAATGGCTACGGTTTCAAAGCAACCGAGGCCTTATCTTGACATATGGCTTCGGTTGTATGCTACGACCGTAGTATTAGTTTTAAATTTGAATTTACGGCTACGGTTGTTAGTTATCAACCGTAGCCATTTATATATGGCTACGGTTATTTTTAATAACCGTAGCCTTTTGTACTTGCCTAATGTCATATTTCTACTAGTGTATTATTTCAATTTCCATGAGTAGCTAAATTTCATATGTTAGGATGTAGGGAGTAATATGCGTAGATGGTGCGAATTCCGAGACCGTCTGTAGCAGTGCCTTGGTCGGCCGGCCTCCTTCATAGGTCGGTCGACTGAGGTGTTGGTCGGCCGACTAGATTAGATGGTCGGTCGACCAACGCGCCTATGTTTTCGAACTGTTTTAATTCGTAGACCATGATAACCTACAATTAGACTGAAAGGAGACTTGTAGGATGTTAGTAATGACCTACCCAAGATTGAGAGATACGGAAAGGGCATTGGTTTATGTTTTAAGATGGCTAGGTTACTTAAGACTGAAAGGTATGTGACCTAGAATTTAGGAATCATCCTTATTGTTAACACCCAATAATTGTGAGACCTAGGAACTAATAGCATAGGCCGAAATGAGCTATTAGGTACCATAGACCGAAAGGATATGTTACACCCCTTACGCGACTGCAATACATGTTGACTTAGGATTTACACCATCGTAGCTATTTACTACCCGAACATCCTAGCATCCCTTTTACCATAGTTTTATTCTCATCGTTATTTACTTGTTTTATTTTATATTTATTTCTAGAGTTAGTAACAATCAATCCAAACCCCTAAAATTATTACCCTAAAACATTGACATCAAACAATAAACATTCCCCACCTCTCTGTTGTTTGACCCTGACTTTCACTTTCTATAGTTAAAGTTCAGAAATTATAAATTTTATCTTTGGTACCCTCAACGACGAACATCAAAATACATATGCGAATATAGTTATAAGATGGAAAACATGAACGAGAGAGTACAACCTTAGGTCCTTTGCGCGAATAGCCTAAGAACAGGAATTAAAGGAAATTCCCTCCAATAACTTGCACCCAAGACCCGTCTGAGATGATGTCGCGTGTGCTACAAATGCTCTCCAATTGCCTTGCAATATGGGGAGAGTTATTGTGAGTTTAAGATATGAGATCTAGGTTTTGGGAAAAGACAGTTCTCAAAACCCTAGTTTTTCTTGAGATGTAAAATACCGTTCAGAATGAGACCTCTGACAAAAAGAGAGTCCCTCTCTATTTGTAATACTCAGCCGAATTAGGGTTAGGGTGAGAGTGGGTTTTCCACTCTTACCTTATTCTAATACGTGATTCGACCCTAATTGCTAAAATATAATTCGCGGGATTTAATTATAAATCGTATACACGTTATCAGATATTAATGTAGTCGATACATTAATAATGGTCTGATAAAAATTACGATATTGTATAATTAGCTAAATTAATATAACTGCTTATATTAATACACAAATTCAATATTTAATTAAATATAACTGTTTATATTTAATTTACGAATTAATCATGTAATCCGTATTAGCTAACATTATTTAATCCGTATTAAATAATTATCTCAACATCTCATTGACTATTTTAATAGTCAATACCTCTGACTAATTGTTTAGTCGTATTCAGCATAAATGTGACTGTATTTTCATACCTTCACATCTGTCAAACTTGTCCTATAGGTGTGACGTATAGGGACTAGTTGATCACCGCCATCCGTATGACAATAACGTCAAACTTATCTAGCAAGCCAACCGTTATTGATAAACGTGGATCAACTGATAATAATACCAAAGTATGCCCTTGTGATCCTTTAAGAGATTTAATAAGTCATAGTACTAACTGTCAAGGACACCAGCCCCAACAATCTCCCACTTGTCCGTACAAGTGTATGTGCAATGATGTTATCACACTACATGTGGAGGACACCAGCTCCAACAAACTCCCACTTGTCCGTACAAGTGTAGGTGCAATAACCGATTCTCATATCCTTTTAAAATTTCTCCCACTCAATGTAAATCAATTGCAAATCCGTATTCGCAAAGATCGTATTCTACAATCGATCTGTATCAAGAGTGGTTTCCCCGACTAGAGAGTAACTTAACTGATAAAACGAATCTGTATTCGAGCATGGCAATGCATTTCAGTTACTACTGCTCGAGTGGCCCTGAGAAATGATAAAATCCTGATAAGGGTTTGGATATTTCCCTCAACTCGAATCCTGCAGATGTAAGCACAGCATGAAATAACCCAGAAAAAATGCTCTTGGCCCCTGTTACGGAAGACCGTGGGAAAGAAACCAAAGTTACCCAAAATCTGCCTTAATCTCAAGAGACAGTTGAAAGTCAAAAGACTCGACTCTAAGGAACACTATGGAGGTCCTATCCACGACCTGGCATCCAATGTTATAAAACATTTAGGACTCCATAACGTTGTCACGAGGTGACCTATGAGATATCCATATAACTCGCCTTTGTGATTGGTCAATCAACTATTTGACTTATGGTTCGTTGAACCCACCATCAACCAACGTCACAAAATGATAACCTGAGTTATCAGCTCAAGTGAGTAATCAAGGACCAAAAACGATGTAATGTTAATCAGTTCACTTTGTGGTGTTCAAAATTGGCGTACAATTCCAGATGAAAAACAAAACATAAAATATCATAACAATGAGGTTGTAATAGAGTACACAAGATAATGAATTATAACATGAATTCATAAAAGAGTACTACAACTCAGGAACACGTTTAATTCCCATGGAATTAACGTGCCCTACAGGCTTATCACGTCGTAATGCTTTAGTGAGAGGATCGGCTATGTTGTCATCCGTAGCGATCTTATCAATAAATATTTCTTTTTGCTCCACGTAATCTCTGATTAGATGAGCTTTTCGTTTTACATGTCTATACTTGTTACTAGACTTAGGCTCCTTAGCTTGGAAGATGGCACCTTTATTGTCACAATAAACGGTGATCGGGTCATTCGAACAAGGCACTACAAATAGTCCTTGTAAGAATTGACGCATCCATATTGCTTCCCTAGCTGCTTCCGAAGCGGCATAGTACTCGGACTCAGTTGTAGAATCTGCTGTAACAGTTTGTTTAGAACTTTTCCAGCTGACAGCAGCGCCATTAAGAGTAAAAACGAATCCAGACTGAGTTTTCGAGTCGTCTCGATCCGTTTGGAAGCTAGCATCTGCGTAACCAGTGGCGCAGAGCGTCGTGTCGCCTCCATAAGTCAATCCCCAATCTTTAGTCCTCCGTAGGTACTTACGAATGTTTTTCACGGCCATCCAGTGTTGTTCACCTGGATGTGCTTGGAATCGACTTGTCATACTCAATGCATATGCAATGTCTGGACGTGTTCATATCATGGCATACATGATCGATCCTATAGCCGAAGCGTAAGGAATCCGACTCATGCGCTCTTTCTCTTCCAATGTCTTAGCTTCTTAAGACTTGCTCAAGTGAAGCCCAGTAGCCATAGGAAGGAACCCTTTCTTGGAGTTCGTCATGCTGAATCTTTCTAGAATCTTATCTATATAAGACTCCTGACTGAGAGACAACATCCGTCGTGATCTATCCTTGTAGATACGGATGCCCAAAATTCTTTGTGCCTCTCCCAGATATTTCATCTGGAAATGGTTTTTCAACCATGCTTTAACCGAAGATAGGAGAGGTATGTCATTCCCAATTAGGAGTATATCATCGACATACAATACTAGGAAGACAATCTTGCTCCCACTCGACTTGATATAGAGACATGGTTCCTCGACTGATCGAATGAAACCATTCTCCTTTATCAATTCGTCGAAGCGTTGATTCCAACTCCGTGATGCTTGCTTAAGTCCATAAATGGAACGCTTAAGCTTGCAAACTTTCTTAGGATGTTCAAGATAAATAAAACCCTCGAGCTGTACCATGTACAACTCTTCCTCCAAATAACTGTTTAAGAAGGCGGTTTTAACTGACATCTGCCAGATTTCATAGTCATGAAATGCGGCAATCGCTAAGATAATCCGAATGGAACGTAGCATGACTACGGGTGCAAAGATCTCATCGTAGTGCAAGCCTGGCACTTGGGTGAAACCTTTAGCAACTAGTCGTGCCTTGTGAATATCTTGTTGTCCTTCCACATCATGCTTTATCTTGTAAAGCCATTTGCATTGAAGGGGGCGTACCTTTGCAGGTAGGTCCACAAGATCCCACACGTTGTTCTCATACATGGAGTCCATCTCGGATTGCATGGCTTCTAGCCATATCTTTGAGTCGGAACTAGTCATTTAACCTTTATAGGTGTTGGGTTCATTACCCTCTAGGAGTAAGATGTCATCTATGTCATGTTCCTCGACCATAGCAATGTATCTGTCCGGAGGAATAGAGACTCTTCCCGACCTCCTAGGCTCCTCAGGAATATCTACCGCAGCCGAGGTTGAAGGAACTGTTTCCTCCAATGGTTGCTCGGTAGTTGGTTCTTGAATCTCCGATAGATCAAAGGTTCTATTACTTGACTTGTTCTCCAGAAATTCTTTCTCTAAGAACGTCGCACTAGCCGCAACAAAAACACGTTGTTCGGTTGGCGAGTAGAAGTAATGACCAAAAGTTCCTTTTGGATAACCTATAAAGTATGTCTTGACCGATCGCGGGCCGAGCTTATCCTCGTGTCTCCATTTGACATAAGCTTCGCAGCCCCAAACCCGAAGAAAGGACAAGTTAGGGACCGTTCCCTTCCATAACTCGTAAGGAGTCTTGTCAACAGCTTTAGACGGACTTCGGTTAAGTATTAGAGTGGCTGACAAAAGAGCATAGCCCCACAATGAATCAGGCACAACGGTGTGACTCATCATGGATCGAACCATATCAAGTAGAGTTCGATTTCTCCGTTCGGACACACCATTTAATTGTGGCGTTCCAGGTGGAGTCAACTGTAGAACGATGCCACAGTCTTTAAGGTGTTGATCAAACTCATGAGAAAGATACTCGCCACCACGATTGGATCGTAGTGCTTTTATCTTTCTACCTAGTTGGTTCTGTACCCGATTCTGGTATTCTTTGAACTTGTCAAAGGATTCACTTTTATGTTTCATTAAGTAGACATAGCCATATCTACTCAAATCATCCGTGAAAGTGATGAAATACCTATACCCTTCTCGTGCGTTGATCGACAAAGGGCCACATACATCCGTATGTATGAGTCCTAATAGGTCGGTAATGCACATTCTGACACATTTGAAGGAAATACGAGTCATTTTACCGATAAGACATGATTCAACGTGCCATATGATTCGAAATCAAAGGCCGATATAGCTCCATTCTGTATGAGCTGTTTTACGCGTTTCTCATTTATATGTCCCATACGACAATGCCATAAGTAGGTTTGATCTTTGTCACCAACCTTTAACTTCTTGTTATTCACGTGTAATATTTCGGTGGTTTGATCTAAAACATAAATTCCATTCATGGAAACTGCCTTGCCATATATCATATCGTGTAACGAGAAAATACAACTATTATTCTCTATTACAAATGAAAAACCAAGTTTCACAAGTGCAGAAACAAAAATAATGTTTTTGGATAAACTAGGAACATAATAACAGTTATACAACGATAACTCGAATCCACTAGGAAGTTGGATCACGTATGTTCCCCTCGAGACTACAACAACTCGTGCTCCATTCCCGACACGCATGTCAACCTCACCCTTTATGAGGGGCTCTTGGTTTCGGAGGCCCTGCACATGATTACACAGATGAGAACCACAACCAGTACCTAGTACCCAAGTTTCGTAACTAGCATGGTTAATCTCAATCATGTGAATAAAAGAAGAAGAAGACATACCAACATGAGTAACGCGGCCTGCCTTAATGTCCTCACGATACACGGGGCACGTGCGCCTCCAATGCCCAGTCTTGTGGCAATGGTGGCATTCCATGCTTGTATCCTTGCTCTTTGTCTTACCCTGTGAGTTGCTCGACTCACCGGGCCCACTCTTAGCAAATCCCGACTTCTTGAACTTAGGCTTACCTACCGCTAGGTCGCCTTGAGCTTTCGCTTTCCCTTTACCTTTGCCTTTACTAGAGATCATGAGAACATCCTGCTTCATGCTCCCACTTAATTTCAGATTCTTCTCGGTCTATACGAGAAGGGAGTGGAGCTCATGACGAGTCTTCTTCATGTCGTTCATGTAATAGTTGGCCCTAAAGTGGGCGAACCCATCACGAAGCGAATGAAATATTCGATCAACGATTATGTTCTCACTGATCTTGCAGTTTAAGGCCTCCAATTTCTCGATATTCTCAATCATGTTGAGAATATGTGGGCTAACAGCTTGGCCCTTCTGGAGTTTCTATTCAAAGAAGCGACAGGTATGATCATAGGAAACGATTCTCGGAGCTTTCGAGAATTCATTTGAGAGCGTGTTGAAAATCTTGTTTGCACCATGGGAGATGAAGCGTCTTTGCAAATTAGATTCCATTGCATAGATCAGTACGTTCTTTAAAGCACCCGCTTCCATGACGAAGTCGCTATGAGTGCGAACTTCGTTAGCTCTAGCTCCAGTTCCTGGGTGTGCCGGAATATGATCAGTCAAGTATTTGAGCTTTCCGTCAGCAATGGCAGCATTCCGTAATGCCGCCTCCCAGTCAGAGAAGTTTGACCCATCATTCCTCAGTCTAGTAGACTGATTCATGGAGTCCATGAAGGCTTTAAGCCAGGATTCTCGTGCTAGCTTGGCACTTGGCATTGGGTCTTCACCAGCCATTTGTTATTTAGCATTTTAAATTTGATCGTGTTCTACACTGAAAAGAAGATAAAACAAAACGATATAAGCAACTCGTCGTTTGTGATTTAAGTCTATTTTAAATTGAATTTAAACTCGTAGACTCATGCATTTATATAATTGATCTCCCTCAAGAATTATATAAACGATCCCAAGACTCAATTTCCGTAAATTGATAAGCCAACTGTTTGGCTAGTTCTACCGTTAGAACTCCTGGTCGATAGATTTCCGTAAATCTCATCTTTTAGTCCATTATAATCGCTAGATAGTATCTAGTGACCACAAGGTTGAGATAAAATAAATCATCTGTTCCCACTTACCCGACGTAGAAGGGGTAATATTATGCCTACCGACGAAGAAGGGATTCATGGGAGTCTGATTTATAAAGACTTTTCTCAATTTTTGGTTATACGAGGAAGACCCCATCAACTTATATTTATCCATTTTAAGTGAACTAAAATCTAGCATTATCGTGAATGAATGAAATTAAGTGATGGCTTAAAATTTACAATAGACATCTATATGTCATAGAAAACTAACACGCGACCTCTACATGAGTCAGTTTTCAGGCATGTTATAGGTGGTTTGGTTTGAGGCGGAATATGATGCAAGCTATTATCGATGAAAGCATAAAAGTAAGCAATAAACGTAAATCAAAGTCCTAGTGTGGCCTATCCTACCAAAATAAACATAAAACAACTTGGAATCCACCGTTGGACCCGAGAAGCTTGTCTTGATGTTCCATCTTGGTTTTTACAGCGGGAGTGAGCATCCGGTCTCCGTCTTTGGTCTTCACAAAATTACTAATTTAAATTACAAATATAAACCTATTTACATTCTAATTTAAATACAAAAGTAATTATAAGAAAAAAAACCAAAATGGAGATGCGAGATCTCAAAATTACAACCAAGACTATGTTCCATCATTACGGAAACATAATCTACTAAGGCCACACTAAGTTACAACCGTTTGCAAAAATTAAATACATTATTAAAAGCATTCAATAGCATTCACAAGACGATAAATAAAATGCATAAACTAAAACAAATTCATACGTGACATAATACCGTTATTATGTTTAATAAATTTTACCAAACCACCTTACGAGATTAAAATTATGTGATTATACGTTTTAGTCACCTAAATCTTAATATACTTATAATCCATTATTTTAAACCGTTTTAAAATAATATGTATTTTACGAGTGTGAACTGTTTCACAAAATTCAATATACTATTTCCGTATATAGTATATTACCATGGGCCAAGAGAAAATAAAAAAATTTATTTTCGAAAAATCTGCCAAAACAGGGTTTGCTCGATCCAGTCACTAGAGTACTCGATCGAGTAACCTTGACAGACAAATCGTTCGATTGAGTAAAACAGGTGCTCGATCGAACCCAAAAGTTTTTCAAAAAACCAAATTTTCAGAAAATGGAAAAACAAAACCCTGAAAACTGCTCGATCGAGATAAAACATGATCAATCGAGGAACAGTGTCACTCGATCGAGTACAACAAAGTCTCGACCGAGTGATGGGTTATCGAGGCAGACTACGAACGAGTAGTAATGTAACATCCCAATATTTCGGGATTCGGAAGTTTAATGATTTTAAGTCCAAGTTCGAGAAATAATTTATATTTCGTAATTTTTGGAATTTCTTTTAAATAACTGACTAATTTATGTGAGAATATTTTAAAGTGTTTAAATAAGATTTCATTTAATTACGTAATTTACGTCTTAGCAATTTAATTTCATAGTCCGGAAATATTTATATCGTCTTAAGTTTATAGTTACATTAAGTCGGTGTTTTTAGCTTAAACTGTCTTAAAACTTGTCTTATGGGCCTAACTTGTTAATGGACCCATTTCCCCTCTTTTTCCTCACAAAACCCTAACCCCACCATCTTCTACCTCCCTCCAATTCATTTTTCAGATTTAATCAAAACACCATTTTTGATTTCCTCCTCCTTCAATCTTAAAACTCTCATAGAATCTTCGTTTCTTATCCGATTGAGGCGATTTTCGCGGCCACGGATTCCTCTTCTCGCCCTCCATCTTTCTAGGTAAGTTTTTACCCAAAATAATTCCGTCTTATATTCTGGCCGTGATCCTAAGGACACGTTTTTCGAGGTTTACGGAGTTTGTTGTGTTTCTAGCGCGGACTTGGACAAAAGGAGTAGCTTGGAGTCGGATTCATATTGGTTTAAGAAGTTAAGAGGTGACGATTACGAGTAACTCGACCTTTTTGTTAAAATAGCAATTGTGATGTTGTTCTTGTTATTGTTTCTGATTTTTGGTTAAGAATGATGTTTAATGGACTTAGTAACATGTTTAGAAATGTTCTTACTTGTGGAATTCATGCCTTGTTGTTGTTTCACATGTTCTTAAGTATTTTCAGAAATTTCTTGTTTTGCGACGGATAAAAATTATAATCATTTTGAGGATTGTTATGGGCTGAATTGCTGTTAGTTAGTGTTACATAGTGATTTGTGATGTTGAGTAGACTTTGCTTGTAGGGATTTTCAAGATTTGGTATCGATTTAATGGGTTTTGAAGTAGCTATAAAACGCGATTTTTCGTATCAGGCTCTCTGAGCCGGTCGACCGACCGGCCGCCGGTCGACCGGCTGGGAGGCCTTTGTGTTGTTTTTGCGTAGTTTTGAGAACATAGGAATAGGGAACCCAGCCGGCAGACCGGCCGCCTGCCAGCCGGCTGGGGGTACTTTTTAGAGTATTGCGAAGTTGAGAAGGCTAGGGAATTTGGGTTCCCAGCCGGCCGACCGGCTGCCTGCCGACCGGCTGGGAGTCCCTTTGTATTTTCGTTGTTTTAAAAAGAAGGAAGGCTGAGAGGATCACCAGCCGGCCGACCGGCTGCCTGCCGACTGGCTGGGGATCCCCGGAGCTTGTCTTGGATTGTAATTCGTTCATAACTTTTAAACGGTTGATCGGTTTTGATTGAAACTCGTTCCTTGTATCTTTGGTATGTAATTGAGGTCCCCGGAGGATGGGCAACACTATATTGGGTTCGGGAATGGAGAGAGGATAGAGACCCCCCGGTCGGGTAACCGAAAGGGAAACCGGCTCTCCCTCAACTTAGTTCCCGGGGTAAATTAAGTGTTGTTTAGAGATATAAAAGATAAGAACTAAGATTTAGTTATTGAGTTGAATACTTATAGTGATACGTATTAAGTTATGCGTTAAGATGTCGCCTCTGAACTTAGTACGTAGGTTGGTTGTCATATATAGGGGTATGCGTTAAGATGTCGCCTCTGAGCCCTATATGTGTTTGTTTGTCGTGTATGGAGTTATGCGTTGAGATGTCGCCTCTGAGCTCCATACATGTTTGGTTGTCGTGTCTGGGGTATGCGTTAAGATGTCGCCTCTGAGCCCAGACATGTTTGAGTGATCGCGTCAGGACATGCCTTAAGTTGGCCTCTGAGTCTGACGAGTAGAGCAACTGCACGACGGGGCAGTCAGGTTGTCATACCTTACCCGGAGTAGAGCAACTGCACAAATTTACAAATACTATAAAGCTAGACGACTAAGATTTCTATCTAAAATATTATTTCCCCATGAATCTTCATGCTCAACAGCTCAGCTATCCTCGAATACTTGTCTGCACAAAAGAAATAAAAGATATCAGTTATTGCTTAGGCAGAAGTTAGTGATATTCTAACACTTAAAAATCAAAACATCATCAATTTACAACAACCACGACATGCTATATTACAATTTTTTATATAATAAAACGGTATTCGACATCATTTCACACTATATCAGCAGCGTTTTACACCATATTACAGCAAAATAACATAACATTTTCTGTAATTTAGACCTCATCCAGCAAATCAGCGACAATTCACAACATTTTATACCATATTACAGCAAAACAACAAGATTTTTCTCCAATTCAGGTCAACTACAGCAAAACAACAACATTTTACAACATATTTTATCAAAACAAAATGATTGTTCAGCAATTCAGACCTTATAATAGCAAAAAAACTACAATTTATAGCATTTACCACTATATATACTACCGCAAAACAACAAGATTTTTCAACAAACTACACCATATTAAAGCTGGATGTTGTGATGTTTCCGTCCTTAACAACATATTTTAGCAAAACACATACTCTTTTTTTTCGAATGTAAATACAACAGGTTGGTTATTCAGAATGTTGAGCATTGGTGAAAGTACCATACTGCTGCTAATACTATTAACTACATGAATGGGGGGGGGGGGGGTGTCATAAAACTGATGAAGTAGAAGTCAAATGCCTTGATAATAATCTGTTGTTTTTAAATCTATCTAGCATCAACGCAATAAGGGCAGAATTCTGCTGCATGTGGCACACCCTGCAGGAATAGGGAAATAAATTATCAATAAAATTAGAAATAGAATGAAAGAACAAAATTGCATACCCTTTGATTAATAAGGATAGTAGATGGCCTAGACTAGGAAATTGACATAGCCCTTTGTGTCAATTTTCTAGTATCTATATTTTGTATGTAGAGTTGAATGTTCTTCATGATTTACAATGCTAATATTATATATAAATTAAAATTTAAAGGTAGTTATAACACACAAGGGAGTCAATGAGGAAAAAGACCCTTATTATTTCTTCTTTCTTGTAAATCAATGTCAAATACTCGCTAATTAATTGCGGATAAAATATCTAGGAAAGGGAAAGCATATTATTTTAACAAATTATCACAAAAGGCTGGATTAAGCTACTATAAGAATGCCAAATAGCTACAAGACTTGAAAAGTAGGATCACAAACCCCAATTACTTGGGTCTTCAGTTCTTGATTCAGAAAACAAAGTATAATGGCCAATCTCGCTGAGACTATATATATCTCACCATCAGTTATAATAAGAAAAAGAAGTGGGACGCAAAGATAGCCGTCTTGGGGTAGTGAACTCGTCTTAGTTATAGCAGCTCTTGGTTATGACTCTTCTCTGATTCGAAAGCTCCTTATATTAACAAGTGTAGGATAAGTAGAATGAGACCTATGTTCTATATGCGTGGGAGACTTTACATTTAGGGATAATGAGGGTGCCTCTGAATGGACAATTGATTTATTCACTGATAAAAGTATGAAGTAAAAGTCAGATGGACTCTATTGTAGTGACTTTATACTATCTCTCACGAAAGAAGGCTTATTAGCTAACTAGCGCTTTGATTGCATAGTGTGATTAAATGTAAAGGATCTGTCTCCTAGCTCCAGGGTAAGCTTTTGTATTGAACTCATATCTCAATTTCACAATATAAAAAAGAGTGTCCAACAGTAGTTATAGGTTCTCTTCGAAGGCAGAATCACAAGGGGTTATTGTTCGAGACGACTCCCATAAGTGAAAGACGTAAAGGCAAAAGACTTTCATCACATTCTTTTTCCAAGACTTATATATCACAATATGTGGTGGAAAGCCTTACTTCAAGAGCTTTGGGTCGGTAGTAAGACACGACAGCTATAACCGTAGTAGTATGATATCGCGAGAATACCATCTCAAGAAATTCCCCGACAACAATTATATAGGGGTCATCCAATTCAGGGACAAGTTCACTTACTTAGCCCAGACATGTAGGCGAGACTAAAGATCTCGATGCCTTTCACCACTCCTATATCAACTACTGAAGAACCTTCTTCATCAAAGTTAAAGTATCAAAACCTTGGCTTTCTTATACGCTGTGTTAAGTAGCTGAATGAACCTTCATAGAGCTAGAACGAGGGTTTTGAAGAGCAACATGAGTATAATACGAACTGATTTATAATACAGAATCGCAAGAGCATTATTGTATTCACAAAATTGCAGGTCCTACTTTATCGAACTGAAAACAATCCCTCCATTTTACCCAATTCGATTAAAACGATGCATGTCCCAATTGAACTGAAGTTTAATTAAAAGGCCAACCCTAATACTTAATTGCACCCGAATTCATAAAATAATTCAATCAATAAACTCTAAATGATTAACAAAAATTAAATTCGGCTTCAAATCGGAAATAAATTAGGAAAAACAAAGAAATTTTGTTGGATAAAATACCAACCTGATTGAGATGCATGAGAATTGACTGCTGACGAATTGTTGCTGGAAGTAACAAGGGTCGCTCATGAGGTTGGTACCGGGAATGACGAGGTGGATGACGATGTGGCTACCTGCATTCTGCGTCGAGGCGAGGAGCAAAATAGTGGGAATGTTGGGTGTTGGTTGTTGAGGCAGTGTAGTCGGGAGTGACAAGGTGGAGATAAGTATCATTTGTGGAATTAATATAGGGTTTAGAGATAAGAATCATAATTGCAATGCATAGTAGCCTAGTAGGTAGTAAGGGGGTGTTTGGTTCAAACTTAAAAAGTATAAGGTATGGGTTTGGAATGAGCCAAACCCATACCACGTGTTTGTTTAGCAAATCTGGGGGTTTCATACCCATACCTCAAACCCACGAGGTATGGGTTTCCCATACCTAGGGAGGGGGTGGGTATGAGTTTGATACCCATGGGTATCAAACTACAATTATCAAAAATGCGAAAAATAAATATTAACACGTATTGTAAAGGAAATATGTTGTATAATTATTTGATAAAATCTTTATTTTCTTAATTTTATATGATAAAATTGTTATTTAATGTATTAAATTTTACATATTTTAACTTTAACTTTGTTTCAAACTCATACCACTTACGATTGAAACAAACACAAGGTATCGGGTATGGAGTTCCAACCCCATACCACCCAGGTATGATTCCTGATTCCAAACCCATACCCATGCGCGAAACAAACGCCCCTAACTAGTAATGGCTACGGTTTCAAAGCAACCGAGGCCTTATCTTGACATATGGCTTCGGTTGTATGCTACGACCTTAGTATTAGTTTTAAATTTGAATTTACGGCTACGGTTGTTAGTTATCAACCGTAGCCATTTATATATGGCTACGGTTATTTTTAATAACCGTAGCCTTTTGTACTTGCCTAATGTCATATTTCTACTAGTGTATTATTTCAATTTCCATGAGTAGCTAAATTTCATATGTTAGGATGTAGGGAGTAATATGCGTAGATGGTGCGAATTCCGAGACCGTCTGTAGCAGTGCCTTGGTCGGCCGGCCTCCTTCATAGGTCGGTCGACTGAGGTGTTGGTCGGCCAACTAGACTAGATGGTCGGTCGACCAACGCGCCTATGTTTTCGAACTGTTTTAATTCGTAGACCATGATAACCTACAATGAGACTGAAAGGAGACTTGTAGGATGTTAGTAATGACCTACCCAAGATTGAGAGATACGGGAAGGGAATTGGTTTATGTTTTAAGATGGCTAGGTTACTTAAGACTGAAAGGTATGTGACCTAGAATTTAGGAATCATCCTTATTGTTAACACCCAATAATTGTGAGACCTAGGAACTAATAGCATAGGCCGAAATGAGCTATTAGGTACCATAGACCGAAAGGATATGTTACACCCCTTACGCGACTGCAATACATGTTGACTTAGGATTTACACCATCGTAGCTATTTACTACCCGAACATCCTAGCATCCCTTTTACCATAGTTTTATTCTCATCGTTATTTACTTGTTTTATTTTATATTTATTTCTAGAGTTAGTAACAATCAATCCAAACCCCTAAAATTATTACCCTAAAACATTGACATCAAACAATAAACATTCCCCACCTCTCTGTGGTTTGACCCTGACTTTCACTTTCTATAGTTAAAGTTCAGGAATTATAAATTTTATCTTTGGTACCCTCAACGACGAACATCAAAATACATATGCGAATATAGTTATAAGATGGAAAACATGAACGAGAGAGTACAACCTTAGGTCCTTTGCGCGAATAGCCTAAGAATAGGAATTAAAGGAAATTCCCTCCAATAACTTGCACCCAAGACCCGTCTGAGATGATGTCGCGTGTGCTACAAATGCTCTCCAATTGCCTTGCAATATGGGGAGAGTTATTGTGAGTTTAAGATATGAGATCTAGGTTTTGGGAAAAGACAGTTCTCAAAACCCTAGTTTTTCTTGAGATGTAAAATACCGTTCAGAATGAGACCTCTGACAAAAAGAGAGTCCCTCTCTATTTGTAATACTCGGCTGAATTAGGGTTAGGGTGAGAGTGGGTTTTCCACTCTTACCTTATTCTAATACGTGATTCGACCCTAATTGCTAAAATATAATTCGCGGGATTTAATTATAAATCGTATACACGTTATCAGATATTAATGTAGTCGATACATTAATAATGGTCTGATAAAAATTACGATATTGTATAATTAGCTAAATTAATATAACTGCTTATATTAATACACGAATTTAATATTTAATTAAATATAACTGTTTATATTTAATTTACGAATTAATCATGTAATCCGTATTAGCTAACATTATTTAATCCGTATTAAATAATTATCTCAACATCTCATTGACTATTTTAATAGTCAATACCTCTGACTAATTGTTTAGTCGTATTCAGCATAAATGTGACTGTATTTTCATACCTTCACATCTGTCAAACTTGTCCTATAGGTGTGACGTATAGGGACTAGTTGATCACCGCCATCCGTATGACAATAACGTCAAACTTATCTAGCAAGACAACCGTTATTGATAAACGTGGATCAACTGATAATAATACCAAAGTATGCCCTTGTGATCCTTTAAGAGATTTAATAAGTCATTGTACTAACTGTCAAGGACACCAGCCCCAACAATCACCCACTTGTCCGTACAAGTGTATGTGCAATGATGTTATCACACTACATGTGGAGGACACCAGCTCCAACAAACTCCCACTTGTCCGTACAAGTGTAGGTGCAATAACCGATTCTCATATCCTTTTAAAATTTCTCCCACTCAATGTAAAACAATTTGCAAATCCGTATTCGCAAAGATCGTATTCTACAATCGATCTGTATCAAGAGTGGTTTCCCCGACTAGAGAGTAACTTAACTGATAAAACGAATCTGTATTCGAGCATGGCAATGCATTTCAGTTACTACTCCTCGAGTGGCCCTGAGAAATGATAAAATCCTGATAAGGGTTTGGATATTTCCCTCAACTCGAATCCTGCAGATGTAAGCACAGCATGAAATAACCCAGAAAAAATGCTCTTGGCCCCTGTTACGGAAGACCGTGGGAAAGAAACCAAAGTTACCCAAAATCTGCCTTAATCTCAAGAGACAGTTGAAAGTCAAAAGACTCGACTCTAAGGAACACTATGGAAGTTCTATCCACGACCTGGCACCCAATGTTATAAAACATTTAGGACTCCATAACGTTGTCACGCGGTGACCTATGAGATATCCATATAACTCGCCTTTGTGATTGGTCAATCAACTGTTTGACTTATGGTTCGTTGAACCCACCATCAACCAACGTCACAAAATGATAACCTGAGTTATCAGCTCAAGTGAGTAATCAAGGACCAAAAACGATGTAATGTTAATCTGTTCACTTTGTGGTGTTCAAAATTGGCGTACAATTCCAGATGAAAAACAAAACATAAAATATCATAACAATGTGGTTGTAATAGAGTACACAAGATAATGAATTATAACATGAATTCATAAAAGAGTACTACAACTCAGGAACACGTTTAATTCCCATGGAATTAACGTGCCCTACATGCTTATCACGTCGTAATGCTTTAGTGAGAGGATCGGCTATGTTGTCATCCGTAGCGATCTTATCAATAAATATTTCTTTTTGCTCCACGTAATCTCTGATTAGATGAGCTTTTCGTTTTACATGTCTATACTTGTTACTAGACTTAGGCTCCTTAGCTTGGAAGATGGCACTAGTAGAAAAACATCTATTTGCGGCTATCTATTTGAGGCGTTTTAGCCAAACAGCAGCAAATAACGTATGAGTCATTTGAGGCGTTTTGAAAAAAAACGCAGCAAATGAGTCATTTGAGGCGTTTTTCACAAAAACGCCGCAAATGATTATTATTTAAAAAAAAAAAAGAGAGAGAGAGAATTGAAAGGGATAACATTCACGCGTGTTTCAGTGTACTTCATCCCTCCCAAATTAATAAAATAAAACAGTGAACAACCACGCAAATCTTACCAAACTCCGTCCCAAACTCCGTCGACAACCACACAAATCTGCCAACACCGCCTCACCGCCAATGGAAATCGACGGAACTCGCCACCTCACCATCTCCTCTATTCCAACAATGGCGGCAACAGCAGCCTGAAATCGAAGGCGACGACGACGATGCCGAGAGAGAAGAAGACATAGTAGAACACTTTCAACCTGACAACAACAATGGCCCTACGCATCATCCTTCTGCTCCTCCTGACGAGGTTTACTTTCTCTTACTTAGTAGTTTATCCGAATTATCCCTAATTTGAAAAGTTAGGGTTTCATTTCGCTGATTTAATCATTGTGTTGCTTCGCTGAAGTTCGTGTTGAAAATGTAGCTGTAACTTGTAATTCGTCTTGATTTTAGCTTGTGTTCGCAGTTTTAACTTGTGGTAGTTGCGTAAATGTTCGTAATTGTAGCTGTAGTTTAATCATGTTGAATCTTTGGATTCTTTTCATGTGACTGTCATTTGTTGAAATCATGATATTGAACTTGAAAGTGACAAAGCTTCGAATGTGATATGTACTCCCTTCTTTTGAGTGAAAGTTTATCAATTAGTCGTCATGTGAACTTCATAGTGGAAATCATGATGTCGAACTTTTCTCGAAAGTGAAGAAGCATAGAATTTGCTCTGTAGTTAGTTAATCAATTAGACTTCATAGTGGAAATCATGATATCTAACTTGAAAGTGAAAAGCTTCGAATTTGTCGTTCAATTAGTCTTCATGTGAACTTCGTGGAGGAAGTCATGAAATCGAATTGAAAGTGACAAGCTTCAAATTTGCTTTGTGGTTAGTTTATCAATTAGTCTTCATGGGAACTTCATAGTGAAAACCATGATATTGAACTTGAAAGGGAAGAAGCTTTGAAGTTAGCTTTTCAATTAGACATTTAGACGTGACGTAATAAGAACAACGACCGGATCACCCTATTGCTTCAAGGATTCCTGGTTCTCACATATTTCAGGGTATAGGGTCTAACTTAGGCAACTTTACCCCATGTAGCGAGTCTTAAGAGCTGAGAGGTTGGTTTGATATGAATTAAGGTGAAAATTGTGTTGCATTGAATGATCTTTAGTCCGTTACCACTTTTATAAAAGAAAACGTAGCTAATTTAGACTGCTTTCGGCTGTTTTTGCACAACTGGTCAAATCTGCAGTGCAACCTCTAGATTGCTTGTGCATGTAAGTTCCATATGTCTAGGAGTCCTTCAACAATTCTTGATATCGATATTTGCGCAGTTACTCAGTTTCTGGTTTACGATTTATTGTCAGGAAAGCATTGCAACTGAATTTTTGGATACACTTATGAAATGGATAAAAAACATAAAAATTTCCGACCCATTTGAAGAAGGCTGCCAAATGGGACCTGTAATTAGCAAGGGACAGGTAAGTTGGCTATTTTACATTTCTTATTGCTTTTGAAGTCCACAAGGTATGAAACCATATAATGTTTCCCTTATATGTTACAGTATGAGAAAGTTATGAAGTTCATTTCAACAGCAAAGAGTGAGGGTGCGACTATATTGTACGGAGGTTCCCGTCCTGAGGTAAAATTCATACCTCTGTTGTTCATTACTAAGTTACTCTTGCTGCCATATGACTTGATGGTTATGATTGCAGCACCTGACAAAAGGTTATTTTGTTGAACCAACCATTATAAGTGACGTATCCACGTTGAATAATTTGGAACAGGTGCCCAGGAAAATGGAAGTCATAACGTTAATGCTATTGAATCGAGTAACAAAAACAAGTACACGAGGATAAACTCCGAGCTTGCTGAGGATCATCAGGGCTTAGACCGCGCTAAAACAGTACGGAAATATGTCCTTGCTTGTGCTTTCTTTGCTTCTCTCAACTCTGTTCTTCTTGGTTACGGTATGTTTTCTATTCTCATTTCATGTCTTCAACTTTGACTTTAAATATTGTGCTTCATATGAGCTGATTTATTAACATGTCTAGGACAATGACTTAAAAAAAGCAATAACAGATGGAAATACAATTTAAAAGACTCTTAATTATCCATGCAATGTCAAAACTTGTTCATTCATAAAGATGGGACTATGATTGAATCGGGCATGGATGGAGAAAATCCAAAAATTGTAGTTAGAATGTCTAGAATAAACTAGAAAGTTCTTAAATTGTGTTTGATTGTGCAAAGTAAATGTTGAAATTGTGAAGGTTGTGCCAGCTTTTGGTTTTTAAGTTTTATGAATAATGATTGGTGGTGGCTTATTGTTATTACTATCCAATAGACGTATTGTGAATAAATGAACACAAGCAACTCGCGCCTAATTCTAAACGACAGCAAGTTCAGTCGATTTCTTAGCGTTTCTAAATGACATACAATTAGCAAACGACACGACAAACAACCCAGTATGCAATCGGTCAGCCATATCACAACTTCATAAGCTTTTAGCTTAAACAACTATACAGAAATCGGTCTGCCAGAGAAACGACATTGTTTACATTCCAATTTTAAAGACTTAACCTTAAAGCGAAAACATGTGATTAGGTAAAAGATGTTGCCTCTAAGACTAAAGAACATAGTCTTACAAGTTTCGTTCCCAAATCAGTTACTTATACTTCAACACTCGTAAACTACTTACCTGCAAATATATATATATCCGTCTTCCAACAGGTTACCTTAAACCCGACCTTTCCGAGTCAGTCATTTTCTTTGTCTGTCTAAGAAAAATCACGAAACTGAGGCCGTTTTCAGGATAGATGAACGACAACAGATTCTTCCATGGAACATTGGAAGCCACTGTCTTCCACGCAACACCATTTGCGCCGTCCTTTCCCTTCACTGTAAGTAAACCAGACGAACATCCATTGTACAGTATAAAAAAATTCGGACTTTTTTAACAGTAATGTCAGCTGATTTTTCTGCAGTGTTTATCTGCAGGTACGAGGGCAGCGTATGTGACGATCAAGATAGGCAACCAGAAAGTGGGAAGGACTACATTTGAACGGAACCGAGTCTGGAACCAGACTTTTCAGATTCTATGTGCATACCCTATTGACTCAACCATAACAATCAGTATGAAAACTAAATGTTCTGTTCTTGGGAAGATAGAATTTGAGGCGAGACAGCTTGTGAGTCAAGCAAGCTTGATAAATGGGTTCTTTCCGTTGTTGTCTGAAGACGGAAAATTGAAGCCGAAACTAGGGCTGCAGTTCATTTTATGGTTTAATTTGAAACATGGGGTTAATTGAAACATGGGCTGCAGTTCTTATAGTTGAGGCTAGTTTAATTTGAAACATGGGGTTAATTGTTACAAAAATAATGTAAGATTCTCTTGTGGAAAAATATATTTGAGGGTTATTATATTTAAATAATTTTTTGAATCATTTCATTTATTTAAAAAAAAAAAAAAAAAAAAAAAATTTTTTTTTTTTTTTTTTATTACCTATTTGCGGCGTTTTTGCCAAAAAACGCCTCAAATAGAGAAGCTATTTGCGGCGTTTTTGCCAAAAAAACGCCTCAAATAGAGAAGCTATTTGCGGCGTTTTTTAGAAAAACGCCGCAAATAACTTCTCTATTTGAGGCGTTTTTTTGGAGCCGCAAATAGCTTTTTCTATTTGCGGCCCCCTTATTTGCTGCTACACCAAAAACGCCGCAAATGACCACTTTTTTGGAGCCGCAAATAGCTATTTTTCTACTAGTGTGGCACCTTTATTGTCACAATAAACGGTGATCGGGTCATTCGAACAAGGCACTACTGATAGTCCTTGTAAGAATTGACGCATCCATATTGCTTCCCTAGCTGCTTCCGAAGCGGCATAGTACTTGGACTCAGTTGTAGAATCTGCTGTAACACTTTGTTTAGAACTTTTCCAGCTGACAGCAGCGCCATTAAGAGTAAAAACGAATCCAGACTGAGTTTTCGAGTCGTCTCGATCCGTTTGGAAGCTAGCATCTGCGTAACCAGTGGCGCAGAGCGTCGTGTCGCCTCCATAAGTCAATCCCCAATCTTTAGTCCTCCGTAGGTACTTAAGAATGTTTTTCACGGCCATCTAGTGTTGTTCACCTGGATGTGCTTGGAATCGACTTGTCATACTCAATGCATATGCAATGTCTGGACGTGTGCATATCATGGCATACATGATCGATCCTATAGCCGAAGCGTAAGGAATCCGACTCATGCGCTCTTTCTCTTCCAATGTCTTAGCTTCTTGAGACTTGCTCAAGTGAAGCCCAGTAGCCATAGGAAGGAACCCTTTCTTTGAGTTCGTCATGCTGAATCTTTCTAGAATCTTATCTATATAAGACTCCTGACTGAGAGACAACATCCGTTGTGATCTATCCTTGTAGATACGGATGCCCAAAATTCTTTGTGCCTCTCCCAGATATTTCATCTGGAAATGGTTTTTCAACCATGCTTTAACCGAAGATAGGAGAGGTATGTCATTCCCAATTAGGAGTATATCATCGACATACAATACTTGGAAGACAATCTTGCTCCCACTCGACTTGATATAGAGACATGGTTCCTCGACTAATCGAATGAAACCATTCTCCTTTATCACTTCGTCGAAGCGTTGATTCCAACTCCGTGATGCTTGCTTAAGTCCATAAATGGAACGCTTAAGCTTGCAAACTTTCTTAGGATGTTCAAGATCAATAAAACCCTCGAGCTGTACCATGTACAACTCTTCCTCCAAATAAATGTTTAAGAAGGCGGTTTTAACGTCCATCTGCCAGATTTCATAGTCATGAAATGCGGCAATCGCTAAGATAATCCGAATGGAACGTAGCATGACTACGGGTGCAAAGATCTCATCCTAGTGCAAGCCTGGCACTTGGGTGAAACCTTTAGCAACTAGTCGTGCCTTGTGAATATCTTGTTGTCCTTCCACATCATGCTTTATCTTGTAAAGCCATTTGCATTGAAGGGGGCGTACCTTTGCAGGTAGGTCCACAAGATCCCACACGTTGTTCTCATACATGGAGTCCATCTCGGATTGCATGGCTTCTAGCCATAGCTTTGAGTCGGAACTAGTCATTTCACCTTTATAGGTGTTGGGTTCATTACCCTCTAGGAGTAAGATGTCATCTATGTCATGTTCCTCGACCATAGCAATGTATCTGTCCGGAGGAATAGAGACTCTTCCCGACCTCCTAGGCTCCTCAGGAATATCTACCGTAGCCGAGGTTGAAGGAACTGTTTCCTCCAATGGTTGCTCGTTAGTTGGTTCTTGAATCTCCGATAGATCAAAGGTTCTATTACTTGACTTGTTCTCCAGAAATTCTTTCTCTAAGAACGTCGCACTAGCCGCAACAAAAACACGTTGTTCGGTTGGCGAGTAGAAGTAATGACCAAAAGTTCCTTTTGGATAACCTATAAAGTATGTCTTGACCGATCGCGGGCCGAGCTTATCCTCGTGTCTCCATTTGACATAAGCTTCGCAGCCCCAAACCCGAAGAAAGGACAAGTTAGGGACCGTTCCCTTCCATAACTCGTAAGGAGTCTTGTCAACAGCTTTAGACGGACTTCGGTTAAGTATTAGAGTGGCTGACAAAAGAGCATAGCCCCACAATGAATCAGGCACAACGGTGTGACTCATCATGGATCGAACCATATCAAGTAGAGTTCGATTTCTCCGTTCGGACACACCATTTAATTGTGGCGTTCCAGGTGGAGTCAACTGTAGAACGATGCCACAGTCTTTAAGGTGTTGATCAAACTCATGAGAAAGATACTCGCCACCACGATTGGATCGTAGTGCTTTTATCTTTCTACCTAGTTGGTTCTGTACCCGATTCTGGTATTCTTTGAACTTGTCAAAGGATTCACTTTTATGTTTCATTAAGTAGACATAGCCATATCTACTCAAATCATCCGTGAAAGTGATGAAATACCTATACCCTTCTCGTGCGTTGATCGACAAAGGGCCACATACATCCGTATGTATGAGTCCTAATAGGTCGGCAATGCACATTCTGACACATTTGAAGGAAATACGAGTCATTTTACCGATAAGACATGATTCAACGTGCCATATGATTCGAAATCAAAGGCCGATATAGCTCCATTCTGTATGAGCTGTTTTACGCGTTTCTCATTTATATGTCCCATACGACAATGCCATAAGTAGGTTTGATCTTTGTCACCAACCTTTAACTTCTTGTTATTCAAGTGTAATATTTCGGTGGTTTGATCTAAAACATAAATTCCATTCATGGAAACTGCCTTGCCATATATCATATCGTGTAACGAGAAAATACAACTATTATTCTCTATTACAAATGAAAAACCAAGTTTGTCAAGTGCAGAAACAAAAATAATGTTTTTGGATAAACTAGGAACATAATAACAGTTATACAACGATAACTCGAATCCACTAGGAAGTTGGATCACGTATGTTCCCCTCGAGACTACAACAACTCGTGCTCCATTCCCGACACGCATGTCAACCTCACCCTTTATGAGGGGCTCTTGGTTTCGGAGGCCCTGCACATGATTACACAGATGAGAACCACAACCAGTACCTAGTACCCAAGTTTCGTAACTAGCATGGTTAATCTCAATCATGTGAATAAAAGAAGAAGAAGACATACCAACATGAGTAACGCGGCCTGCCTTAATGTCCTCACGATACACGGGGCACGTGCGCCTCCAATGCCCAGTCTTGTGGCAATGGTGGCATTCCATGCTTGTATCCTTGCTCTTTGTCTTACCCTGTGAGTTGCTCGACTCACCGGGCCCACTCTTAGCAAATCCCGACTTCTTGAACTTAGGCTTACCTACCGCTAGGTCGCCTTGAGCTTTCGCTTTCCCTTTACCTTTGCCTTTACTAGAGATCATGAGAACATCCTGCTTCATGCTCCCACTTAATTTCAGATTCTTCTCGGTCTATACGAGAAGGGAGTGGAGCTCATGACGAGTCTTCTTCATGTCGTTCATGTAATAGTTGGCCCTAAAGTGGGCGAACCCATCACGAAGCGAATGAAATATTCGATCAACGATTATGTTCTCACTGATCTTGCAGTTTAAGGCCTCCAATTTCTCGATATTCTCAATCATGTTGAGAATATGTGGGCTAACAGCTTGGCCCTTCTGGAGTTTCTATTCAAAGAAGCGACAGGTATGATCATAGGAAACGATTCTCGGAGCTTTCGAGAATTCATTTGAGAGCGTGTTGAAAATCTTGTTTGCACCATGGGAGATGAAGCGTCTTTGCAAATTAGATTCAATTGCATAGATCAGTACGTTCTTTAACGCACCCGCTTCCATGACGAAGTCGCTATGGGTGCGAACTTCGTTAGCTCTAGCTCCAGTTCCTGGGTGTGCCGGAATAGGATGAGTCAAGTATTTGAGCTTTCCGTCAGCAATGGCAGCATTCCGTAATGCCCCCTCCCAGTCAGAGAAGTTTGACCCATCATTCCTCAGTCTAGTAGACTGATTCATGGAGTCCATGAAGGCTTTAAGCCAGGATTCTCGTGCTAGCTTGGCACTTGGCATTGGGTCTTCACCAGCCATTTGTTATTTAGCATTTTAAATTTGATCGTGTTCTACACTGAAAAGAAGATAAAACAAAACGATATAAGCAACTCGTCGTTTGTGATTTAAGTCTATTTTAAATTGAATTTAAACTCGTAGACTCATGCATTTATATAATTGATCTCCCTCAAGAATTATATAAACGATCCCAAGACTCAATTTCCGTAAATTGATAAGCCAACTGTTTGGCTAGTTCTACCGTTAGAACTCCTGGTCGATAGATTTCCGTAAATCTCATCTTTTAGTCCATTATAATCGCTAGATAGTATCTAGTGACCACAAGGTTGAGATAAAATAAATCATTTGTTCCCACTTACCCGACGTAGAAGGGGTAATATTATGCCTACCGACGAAGAAGGGATTCATGGGAGTCTGATTTATAAAGACTTTTCTCAATTTTTGGTTATACGAGGAAGACCCCATGTAACACCCCCATTTATTTAAGAGCCTTTAGCAAGACATTCTCAAATAAATAGAGCTGTTACCATCTCGAAATGTCCGAGGTAGTGAATAACAAGGTAAACAAACCAAAGTACTTTACATAAAAACTGATTAAATTAAAACTTTTGATACTACAACTAATACGCAAGAAATAAAAGTACAACTCATAACATCTATGTTTGTGATCTAATTCTAAGTAGGTCCAAGCCATGTCTCCCTCCTTGCCCAAGCTCCTAGTCCATCTGTCTCTGACCTGTAGAATCTACTCCCCATTCCGGATCATCGTAGGTGTACACGAATACACTGTCAACCTCGCGGTTGAGTAGGATAACACAGTAATTATAATGCAACAGTTAAATGATATGCAAATGCCATGACATGCTCGAGCTCAATCACAATCTCAATCTCAAACCCGAAACACCCAGCCATACCGAACCTCCCGGCAGACTATAATCGGCCGTCGCCGAACACCAGCTCAAAAGCTGATAAGACACCAGGCCTGGTCTGCAGAACCACCCTGGGCTTTATATCAAATCAATATCCATTCCGTAACTTTCTCAGTAACCAATGCATATGCCATGCTCATGAATGCAACAATACTCTTAATCAATCATGCTATTAAATAATGAAATGCTCATGCCAATATTAATATTCAACACTCAATCCAACTAATATCATTCTCATATTAGTTATGCACGGCATCCATAACACACAATCCAATAACCATTCATAACACATCATAGAGTATAGTGTCAGTGTATCCTACCTGGAATAGCAAGTCTGCAAATGAAATCACCCTCTAGAAGTATTCCACCTCGAATTCCGTTCCTATAGATTATTATTCATATCAATTCCTACTCATACAAACAATGCTACTAAAATCACTTGATCATGTTCCTAACTGATATACCTATATCACATTGTGAAAACACCCACATACAACATGCCCATGACATACAATTATTATATATTAATTATAACTTACTATATATAGTCTTACCAACAACATAGGGCTTACTAAAAATAGTACTTACTAAAAATAGCATATGATCAATTAACCGATTATTAGAATTCAATATCGTAATAATATAAATAATTAAGGATAAGTTAAATAACAAAACATACTAATTGTCAAGTCATACACTAATGCTTTAGCATGACTAACATAACATTACCCAAACCCCAAACTTTCACCATTATTAAAATCATAAAATAACTTTTAAATACCATACTAATAATAATTAAAGGGAAGTAATATTAATAATATTAATAGTAATAATATTTAAATAATGTTTTACTATTAAATTAATGAAGAAAACAACTCACTTACGTGAGCAACCCAAAACCGACGCACTAAAAACGTAGCAGGCCATACTTTCAGACCTTAAACAGACCAACGCAGCAGCCTCTGACCCGCGCAAACAGACCGTTGTTGACACCTCACACCGCCTCTAACCTCGCCCCTGGCACCACCGTGCTCGCCTCTGAGTCACGGTGATTCCAGGGGAGATATCGTTGGCTCTCGACCTACCCAACCACCACCAAACAGCCGTGAGTCGAAACCCAGAACACCCATTGCTACCTCGTTTCTCACACGACAATCCCAACGAAGCCTGCTCTAAAACCGACACCAACCACCCATACCCACCATGATAACCACCAACCTACCACCCCGACTACACTTTATACTAAGACCTTATCACACGAGTAAAAAGACAACAGGAAGTGAATCGAAATCATCCCTGAAACACGCATCACAACCCCTGATTAGACAATAGCGAACGCGAAACGAACAGACGACGAAACAACCTCTACTGGTGGTCAACGGTGGTCAAAGATGACTCAACAAAGGTCAAAACATGACTACCATACTCCCTAGACTAGCAATACATACAAATTCGAACTGAAAACATACAACAACCATACGAAAACATGAACAGAAATTAAAAGGACAAAAACAGCGAAAGTGAGGTCGTGTGAGTCATACCTCCTTATACGTGAGTTCGAACCGCCTTAGACTACCTTAAACCACCGAGTAAACCCTCCTTTGTGTTGTTAGAAGTGGCGGCAGGAGTATGAGTGTAGGAGATGTGTGTCGAATAGGGTTGAAGTAGGGTTAAATTTCTCGTTTTATAAGGCGGCAGATAGTTAAGTTTAGGTGTTTGTGTTTGCTTGTGTGTGGGCTAATATCGTGTTCATGATTGTGAACTTACATGGGCTGATTATGCACAAAAACCAAGACCTACCCATGCACTATAATAATTTAAGAACTACAACTCGTGACATACTACTTAAGACATTAAAACACGTTCTCAACTCGTAACTTAAAATAAATAATTACGTATAAATTATTTATACCAAATAATAGAGCAATTTAGTATTAGTAAATTAAGTATAAGAATATAATTTTATTAGGATTAACATAAAATATATAAAATTGTTATTTAATATAATTACGACGTAAATAATAAAACAAGTATAAATGAGAAGCAATATAAAATGTGAAATATATTTAATTAAAATATATTAACAAAATAAAGAAAATACGAATAAAATGTTATTTTACGAAATAATCGTCAAATATAAAAATGATTATGAAATACGAAATAATCGTAGAAATACGATTTATAAAATAATAACAGTTTACATAACAATACTTTATAAACATTCCCTTTGAAATACTTGTATAAAACATGGTTTGACTGCCATTGACCGAAACTAAAATACGGGGTATTACAGTCTTCCCTCCTTAAAATGAACTTCGTCCCGAAGTTCACCACCCCGTTACGACAAGGAAACACATAACAAGCCTGAAACATTCACAGGTAGCACTTATACGAGTACCCAACAAGTGAAATGTTACATTATATCCCCTTAAGAAACTTTGTCCCCAAAGTTTAACATACGACGGTAAAACATGAAATTTAAAGAACCACAATATAACATATAACAGAAGTAATGAGGATTTTCAAGTATTGTCAAACAATCACGACATACCAAATTGCCATATCATAACAACTAGCCATATCAAGATTTTACAATCCCACCTTCCTTAAGACATGGTTACGTCCCTGTAACCCCATTATAAAATTTCACTTCCAATTCTCAAGAAGGTCACCGAAACAACAGTCACAATTCATCAGATAAGTTATCTACTCTACACTAGACAACTTAGCATCCGACTTTTAAAGAACCAAAACTCATTTATCAATTCATGTTACGCGGTAAAACAAAACCAGGTAATTAACACTTATACGTCCTTGAAATTTTTAACACACATTTAACATAATTACACCAATGTAGACAATCGGCTAACCCATACAAATTAAACATCTCGTGCTCTTAATCATATTATAGGAGCAAAATCTTGTTTACGCACATAAGAGAAATAACATTAGACAAAATTTTAATTGATGTAATTAAACATGGAGCCACACGAGATATACACAAATCACAGGTTAGCAAGTCAGTTTAGCATTTCTAGGTATGAATAAGTTAGAAATCACTTAAGTACATTTCTCATTTACTCACATTACATCATTTATCGTAAAACCAGCGATGAACATAACTTGCAAAATAAGAGGTTTATATCTTGCGGTACAATTTCATATTCAAGCATAATTTCATAAACACGTAGCTACAGTTTTTTGTCAGGTTGCAAAGCAATTACCATAATTATCATGCATCAGCTTTATCATGGATTATCATCTGGAAAACATTTTAAAACTTTCCGATAATGAAGTTGTAATTAAAGGCAATTTATAAACACGAATCACTGACGATTTTACAAGCTACAGGTCGAAAGCAAGACTAGTACCCCCATAATTCACATGTCAACCAGATTACGAATTCAACACATTGTGATCAGATTTAAACATAACAATATGTAGTTCACCTTGTGACATAACAATAGTGCCAGTATAGCTAAAACTAGCTTTATATAAAACTCACCAATATAATTAAGGTTATTCTACTATATAACAAAGTTCTTATCCATATCATATGCGTATAGTTCATGCTACTAACGCTATACTGGAATATTACAGTGCTTACATTACTGAATTCATATCTGTTTAAACTTTCATATTTAAAACTTTCACATTGCAACAACCACACATCACACAGTATCTTACAAAATCACAATTAAATAACCGTTTAGCTACTCGCGAGCTATTATAGTTTTAGAAATATAAGGAATTAACTATTCATAGGAAAACAATCAATTGCAAAGCTTAAGGAAATTATTTATAATAAATTTTACAACTCAGTTGGTCTGCAAGGAAACTCTACTGTAAATAGACAGAAAATTTGGACAACTTGCAAAATATAACTCATATACACATGAAACCAAAAGCATCAAGAAGCTAAATCAGATGGTTATCACCCATAAAATTTTCATAAACATATAGATAACATATTTTTAATGGCAGCCCGTACAAACAAGGTAACATGATGGAAGTTTATCAAAATTTTGGTTCCTTTGCAATTTTCACATTACTACATCGAAACTCAATCATTCCTCTTCCCAAGCACGTTGTCATAAGATTTGAAGCATAGACATCCCTTTGCACCATATTAACATTCACTCCTCATTTCAACTATAATTATCATCTAGTACCCAGTAAGGATTTTGAAACTGAAAATAGAAACAATTAAATAATTCACTAGTTTTATATGCATAAATAAATATTGAATTGGCATGTAAATTTAAAGAAGAACCTACACATAACTATATCACATTCCTGGCTTGGCGTAACACATTTCGCATATTACTAGACATGAATTGCTAAGGCAATTAGTAAAAGTAATAACAATCATAAATCTCAAAATTCGATCGCATTTGCTTAGTAAGCAAACAGTAAACTCTTGCAAAGGATAGAGAAATCAAATAAGAAGTATATACACACTCATAATAACAACAAAACAATTATCAACTGACACGACATCCGTTTCGGTCTACTATCGTTATGCACAGGACTTAAATTGATTCCGTATCCTGTAACAACATTGCCTGGCTGGCCCTATTAACCGTTCCAGTCAATTATGGTCATATCTCTCCTACCTCTAACCTCCTAGGTAGCTATAGATTATGGTGCTTCTATCATCTACTCATTACACACATCATTATACTATATCTCTACCTAAGGGTTCAGGGATCATATAGCCGTGTGCATCCAAGTCAACATATACTCATACTCATATTCTCAAAACTTGGAAGTCATATATTTCAACCAACATTCAATATCATTATCATGCTTCACACTACAAACCTCCAACCATGTTTCACATCATAACTTACCTCATTCTTTTAGCGCTGAAAGGTTAGTACACCATACATATATATATATATATATATATATATATATATATATATCAGACTTGGGTCTTCCCAGAACTACCCACACTCTTCAACTCTCAAGGTAACCAGGTTAGACTGAAAGGGCCAGTGGCTTGGTTTGAGGGGGCCCCTAACTCAACCCAATCCGGGGCTCCTAACAGTTACTAGCCTGGGGTTATTTTTAGTTGACTCTTCCTATGTTCATTATTTTAAGTCGGTTTAGGTCTGAGGATCGTTTGCTCTGATACCACTTTGTAACACCCCCATTTATTTAAGAGCCTTTAGCAAGACATTCTCAAATAAATAGAGCTGTTACCATCTCGAAATGTCCGAGGTAGTGAATAACAAGGTAAACAAACCAAAGTACTTTACATAAAAACTGATTAAATTAAAACTTTTGATACTACAACTAATACGCAAGAAATAAAAGTACAACTCATAACATCTATGTTTGTGATCTAATTCTAAGTAGGTCCAAGCCATGTCTCCCTCCTTGCCCAAGCTCCTAGTCCATCTGTCTCTGACCTGTAGAATCTACTCCCCATTCCGGATCATCGTAGGTGTACACGAATACACTGTCAACCTCGCGGTTGAGTAGGATAACACAGTAATTATAATGCAACAGTTAAATGATATGCAAATGCCATGACATGCTCGAGCTCAATCACAATCTCAATCTCAAACCCGAAACACCCAGCCATACCGAACCTCCCGGCAGACTATAATCGGCCGTCGCCGAACACCAGCTCAAAAGTTGATAAGACACCAGGCCTGGTCTGCAGAACCACCCTGGGCTTTATATCAAATCAATATCCATTCCGTAACTTTCTCAGTAACCAATGCATATGCCATGCTCATGAATGCAACAATACTCTTAATCAATCATGCTATTAAATAATGAAATGCTCATGCCAATATTAATATTCAACACTCAATCCAACTAATATCATTCTCATATTAGTTATGCACGGCATCCATAACACACAATCCAATAACCATTCATAACACATCATAGAGTATAGTGTCAGTGTATCCTACCTGGAATAGCAAGTCTGCAAATGAAATCACCCTCTAGAAGTATTCCACCTCGAATTCCGTTCCTATAGATTATTATTCATATCAATTCCTACTCATACAAACAATGCTACTAAAATCACTTGATCATGTTCCTAACTGATATACCTATATCACATTGTGAAAACACCCACATACAACATGCCCATGACATACAATTATTATATATTAATTATAACTTACTATATATAGTCTTACCAACAACATAGGGCTTACTAAAAATAGTACTTACTAAAAATAGCATATGATCAATTAACCGATTATTAGAATTCAATATCGTAATAATATAAATAATTAAGGATAAGTTAAATAACAAAACATACTAATTGTCAAGTCATACACTAATGCTTTAGCATGACTAACATAACATTACCCAAACCCCAAACTTTCACCATTATTAAAATCATAAAATAACTTTTAAATACCATACTAATAATAATTAAAGGGAAGTAATATTAATAATATTAATAGTAATAATATTTAAATAATGTTTTACTATTAAATTAATGAAGAAAACAACTCACTTACGTGAGCAACCCAAAACCGACGCACTAAAAACGTAGCAGGCCATACTTTCAGACCTTAAACAGACCAACGCAGCAGCCTCTGACCCGCGCAAACAGACCGTTGTTGACACCTCACACCGCCTCTAACCTCGCCCCTGGCACCACCGTGCTCGCCTCTGAGTCACGGTGATTCCAGGGGAGATATCGTTGGCTCTCGACCTACCCAACCACCACCAAACAGCCGTGAGTCGAAACCCAGAACACCCATTGCTACCTCGTTTCTCACACGACAATCCCAACGAAGCCTGCTCTAAAACCGACACCAACCACCCATACCCACCATGATAACCACCAACCTACCACCCCGACTACACTTTATACTAAGACCTTATCACACGAGTAAAAAGACAACAGGAAGTGAATCGAAATCATCCCTGAAACACGCATCACAACCCCTGATTAGACAATAGCGAACGCGAAACGAACAGACGACGAAACAACCTCTACTGGTGGTCAACGGTGGTCAAAGATGACTCAACAAAGGTCAAAACATGACTACCATACTCCCTAGACTAGCAATACATACAAATTCGAACTGAAAACATACAACAACCATACGAAAACATGAACATAAATTAAAAGGACAAAAACAGCGAAAGTGAGGTCGTGTGAGTCATACCTCCTTATACGTGAGTTCGAACCGCCTTAGACTACCTTAAACCACCGAGTAAACCCTCCTTTGTGTTGTTAGAAGTGGCGGCAGGAGTATGAGTGTAGGAGATGTGTGTCGAATAGGGTTGAAGTAGGGTTAAATTTCTCGTTTTATAAGGCGGCAGATAGTTAAGTTTAGGTGTTTGTGTTTGCTTGTGTGTGGGCTAATATCGTGTTCATGATTGTGAACTTACATGGGCTGATTATGCACAAAAACCAAGACCTACCCATGCACTATAATAATTTAAGAACTACAACTCGTGACATACTACTTAAGACATTAAAACACGTTCTCAACTCGTAACTTAAAATAAATAATTACGTATAAATTATTTATACCAAATAATAGAGCAATTTAGTATTAGTAAATTAAGTATAAGAATATAATTTTATTAGGATTAACATAAAATATATAAAATTGTTATTTAATATAATTACGACGTAAATAATAAAACAAGTATAAATGAGAAGCAATATAAAATGTGAAATATATTTAATTAAAATATATTAACAAAATAAAGAAAATACGAATAAAATGTTATTTTACGAAATAATCGTCAAATATAAAAATGATTATGAAATACGAAATAATCGTAGAAATACGATTTATAAAATAATAACAGTTTACATAACAATACTTTATAAACATTCCCTTTGAAATACTTGTATAAAACATGGTTTGACTGCCATTGACCGAAACTAAAATACAGGGTATTACACCCCATCAACTTATATTTATCCATTTTAAGTGAATTAAAATCTAGCATTATCGTGAATGAATGAAATTAAGTGATGGCTTAAAATTTACAATAGACATCTCTATGTCATAGAAAACTAACACGCGACCTCTACATGAGTCAGTTTTCAGGCATGTTATAGGTGGTTTGGTTTGAGGCGGAATATGATGCAAGCTATTATCGATGAAAGCATAAAAGTAAGCAATAAACGTAAATCAAAGTCCTAGTGTGGCCTATCCTACCAAAATAAACATAAAACAACTTGGAATCCACCGTTGGACCCGAGAAGCTTGTCTTGATGTTCCATCTTGGTTTTTACAGCGGGAGTGAGCATCCGGTCTCCGTCTTTGGTCTTCACAAAATTACTAATTTAAATTACAAATATAAACCTATTTACATTCTAATTTAAATACAAAAGTAATTATAAGAAAAAAAACCAAAATGGAGATGCGAGATCTCAAAATTACAACCAAGACTATGTTCCATCATTACGGAAACATAATCCACTAAGGCCACACTAAGTTACAACCGTTTGCAAAAATTAAATACGTTATTAAAAGCATTCAATAGCATTCACAAGACGATAAATAAAATGCATAAACTAAAACAAATTCATACGTGACATAATACCGTTATTATGTTTAATAAACTTTACCAAACCACCTTACGAGATTAAAATTATGTGATTATACGTTTTAGTCACATAAATCTTAATATACTTATAATCCATTATTTTTAACCGTTTTAAAATAATATGTTTTTTACGAGTGTGAACTGTTTCACAAAATTCAATATACTATTTCCGTATATAGTATATTACCATGGGCCAAGAGAAAATAAAAAAATTTATTTTCGAAAAATCTGCCAAAACAGGGTTTGCTCGATCCAGTCACTAGAGTACTCGATCGAGTAACCTTGACAGACAAATCGTTCGATTGAGTAAAACAGGTGCTCGATCGAACCCAAAAAATTTTCAAAAAACCAAATTTTCAGAAAATGGAAAAACAAAACCCTGAAAACTGCTCGATCGAGATAAAACATGATCAATCGAGGAACAGTGTCACTCGATCGAGTACAACAAAGTCTCGACCGAGTGATGGGTTATCGAGGCAGACTACGAACGAGTAGTAATGTAACATCCCAATATTTCGGGATTCGGAAGTTTAATGATTTTAAGTCCAAGTTCGAGAAATAATTTATATTTCGTAATTTTTGGAATTTCTTTTAAATAACTGACTAATTTATGTGAGAATATTTAAAAGGATTTAAATAAGATTTCATTTAATTACGTAATTTACGTCTTAGCAATTTAATTTCATAGTCCGGAAAATATTTATATCGTCTTAAGTTTATAGTTACATTAAGTCAGTGTTTTTAGCTTAAACTGTCTTAAAACTTGTCTTATGGGCCAAACTTGTTAATGGACCCATTTCCCCTCTTTTTCCTCACAAAACCCTAACCCCACCATCTTCTACCTCCCTCCAATTCATTTTTCAGATTTAATCAAAACACCATTTTTGATTTCCTCCTCCTTCAATCTTAAAACTCTCATAGAATCTTCGTTTCTTATCCGATTGAGGCGATTTTCGCGGCCACGGATTCCTCTTCTCGCCCTCCATCTTTCTAGGTAAGTTTTTACCCAACATAATTCCGTCTTATATTCTGGCCGTGATCCTAAGGACACGTTTTTCGAGGTTTACGGAGTTTGTTGTGTTTCTAGCGCGGACTTGGACAAAAGGAGTAGCTTGGAGTCGGATTCATATTGGTTTAAGAAGTTAAGAGGTGATGATTACGAGTAACTCGGCCTTTTTGTTAAAATAGCACTTGTGATGTTGTTCTTCTTATTGTTTCTGATTTTTGGTTAAGAATGATGTTTAATGGACTTAGTAACATGTTTAGGAATGTTCTTACTTGTGGAATTCATGCCTTGTTGTTGTTTCACATGTTCTTAAGTATTTTCAGAAATTTCTTGTTTTGCGACGGATAAAAATTATAATCATTTTGAGGATTGTTATGGGCTGAATTGCTGTTAGTTAGTGTTACATAGTGATTTGTGATGTTGAGTAGACTTTGCTTGTAGGGATTTTCAAGATTTGGTATCGATTTAATGGGTTTTGAAGTAGCTATAAAACGCGATTTTTCGTATCAGGCTCTCTGAGCCGGTCGACCGACCGGCCGCCGGTCGACCGGCTGGGAGGCCTTTGTGTTGTTTTTGCGTAGTTTTGAGAAGATAGGAATAGGGAACCCAGCCGGCAGACCGGCCGCCTGCCAGCCGGCTGGGGGTACTTTCTAGAGTATTGCGAAGTTGAGAAGGCTAGGGAATTTGGGTTCCCAGCCGGCCGACCGGCTGGCTGCCGACCGCCGGTCGGCCGGCTGGGAGTCCCTTTGTATTTTCGTTGTTTTAAAAAGAAGGAAGGCTGAGAGGATCACCAGCCGGCCGACCGGCTGCCTGCCGACTGGCTGGGGATCCCCGAAGCTTGTCTTGGATTGTAATTCGTTCATAACTTTTAAACGGTTGATCGGTTTTGATTGAAACTCGTTCCTTGTATCTTTGGTATGTAATTGAGGTCCCCGGAGGATGGGCAACACTATATTGGGTTCGGGAATTGAGAGAGGATAGAGACCCCCCGGTCGGGTAACCGAAAGGGAAACCGGCTCTCCCTCAACTTAGTTCCCGGGGTCAGTTAAGTGTTGTTTAGAGATATAAAAGATAAGAACTAAGATTTAGTTATTGAGTTGAATGCTTATAGTGATACGTATTAAGTTATGCGTTAAGATGTCGCCTCTGAACTTAGTACGTAGGTTGGTTGTCATATATAGGGGTATGCGTTAAGATGTCGCCTCTGAGCCCTATATGTGTTTGTTTGTCGTGTATGGAGTTATGCGTTGAGATGTCGCCTCTGAGCTCCATACATGTTTGGTTGTCGTGTCTGGGGTATGCGTTAAGATGTCGCCTCTGAGCCCAGACATGTTTGAGTGATCGCGTCAGGACATGCCTTAAGTTGGCCTCTGAGTCTGACGAGTAGAGCAACTGCACGACGGGGCAGTCAGGTTGTCATACCTTACCCGGAGTGCAGGTGTTTGGTGCTAGAACATGCGTTGAGTATTCGCCTCTGAGTTAAGTACCTTGTGATGTAGTAGGGGAACATGCGTTGAGTTTTCGCCTGTGAGTTCCTTACTTGTGATTGTGAATTGAATGTTAAACCATGCGTTGAGTTTTCGCCTCTGAATCCTTGCTTGATATTGTGAACTTGGTATCTAGGTTATGCGTTAAGATGTTGCCTCTGAACCTTTTTATTTGCTGAATGTTTGGTAATTAGGTTATGTCTTAAGTTGACCGCTGAACCTCTTTACTTGATGTTATATCTGCTTGCCTAGAGTTTGGTACAGTGTCAGATATGTATGTTGGAGTTAATGAATATATTGCTTGAGTTTTAATCTGTTCATCCAAGGCATTGGATGACTCTTTTATCGGTGTCATAAATAGTTGAATTGAAAGACCCCCCGACTGGGTAACCAGTAGGGAAACCAGCTCTCCTTCCTAACGGTTTTTGAAGTTGGTTGAGAGCCGTGCATTAGAGTTTGCATGATAGTATGAGATCAGTTGATGAGATAATTTATGCTTCACATGTTTATATATGCTGGAGTATTCTGTTTGTATTTCTGTGTTACGTGTCGTTACAAAAGGTGGCTAGGAGAACTCTAGTCACTCCCCACTGATTGTGGCGTACATGTTTTCATGTATGTAGGTACATGCTGGTTGGCAGGGTTCACGAGAGAGCTAGCGAGTGATGATCTTGTTGTCATCATATGACTTACACTTATATCGTTTAGCTGGACTCTTAGTTTTGATACAGTTTTTGGTTGGTGCCTGTAGGGATGTTTCATCCCAGGCTGTTGTATATATTTCGTTTCGTACTTAGAACTGTTACTTATCTATTTCAGTTTATGTCGGTTTCTGTTTCAGTTTAATTCTTCTCGCATGTTGTTTACGGTAAAAAGTTTTAATTCCGCTGCATTTTTAGTATTTTGTATGTTTTATATTTCCGCTTTCGCTAGGGGTTTTACAAGTAATTCGCTCGTTCGTAGAATCCAAAGAGCTCGATCGAGCCAAAAAGTGCTCGATCGAGTGACAAGTTTCTGCGAAAACTTCTCGATCTAGTCTGAAAGTGCTCGATCGACTGACGGGAAGCAGAAGAATGCTACGAACGAGTAGAAATACGCTCGTTCGTGGAATTCTACATACGCTGCCAAGATTTTAAAACAAAAAAAGAAAAATTTATCCTTGATTTCAAACGTGTAAATCAATAATAAACACCAACAACTGATTTATATACTGCTAAGACTATCGATTAATCAACAATATATGAATCAAGATCGAAAACATGATCGATCTCACAATAAAACACACGGCCGAGACATCATACGGGTTTTCAAAATTTGATTTTTAAAACATATTATGAAAAACACAATTGTAAATATTCGTGGCCTTGGCTATGATACCACTTGTGGGGAACAAACATGTATTCACCCTAAAAATTCTAGGATTATAACGAAAAATACATATGCGAATATAGTCATAAGATGGAAAACATGAACGAGAGAGTACAACCTTAGGTCCTTTGCGCGAATGGCCTAAGAACGGGAATTAAAGGAAATTCCCTCCAATAACTCGCACCCAAGACCCGTCTGAGATGATGCCGCGTGTGCTAGAAATGCTCTCCAATTGCCTTGCAATATGGGGAGAGTTATTGTGAGTTTAAGATATGAGATCTAGGTTTTGGGAAAAGACAGTTCTCAAAACCCTAGTTTTTCTTGAGATGTAAAATACCAGTCAGAATGAGACCTCTGACAAAAAGAGAGTCCTTCTCTATTTGTAATACTCGGCCGAATTAGGGTTAGGGTGAGAGTTGGTTTTCCACTCTTACCTTATTCTAACACGTGATTCGACCCTAATTGCTAAAATATAATTCGTGGGATTTAATTATAAATCGTATACACGTTATCAGATACTAATGTAGTCGATACATTAATAATGGTCTGATAAAAATTACGATATTGTATAATTAGCTAAATTAATATAACTGCTTATATTAATAAACGAATCAATATTTAATTAAATATAACTGTTCATAATTAATTTACGAATTAATCATGTAATCCGTATTAGCTAACATTATTTAATCCGTATTAGCTAACAATATTTACCACCCCATAACGTTTTAAGACTCACCTTTGGACCAACTTTAGTAGACTGTAAATTTGGATCCTTTAAACACGTTTTTAGACTCTGACCACTGAGACATTAAAGTTAAAGGACTTACTAAGGAACCAAACCTTACTGGTCTCACCTCAAAACGTTAAGTAGCGAAGGACATATGATGAATTAAAGTTTCTGCTTCGAATCTTTAAAAAAAACCGAGAAAGAATAGTTATTGCATAATTTATGACAAGTAGCTATGTAATGATCGAATATATAAGTAACTATAATTTTAAATATATATTGTAGAGTCGGGATTCATAGAAGAGGATCTCTAACCATTAATCGGTCGTAAGGTAAGGGAAACGCTTATCCGTACACTCTTATTAAACCGTTACAATTTGTTACTATCTTGCATGTTACGACTTTTGGTTATATTGAAATATTTATATTGGTTGAAGTTATTTTACAAAATGATTATGGATAAAGATTAGTTGTTTTGATCTCTTGAAACAGGATTGTGTTTAATATGAAAAGTAGTGCTTTACGAATTTAAAAGTTTTGGGAACCAAAACCGTTTTGCTTTTCTACAAGCTTATGATGAGTTATCAAATTTGAAGGAAATATCTTGGTTATTTGGAAATGGATTCTCATGTTGGTTTGAAAGGTTTTGGTAGAGGGGTAGGTTGTTCCATAATAAGGGACTTCCTATACAGAGCTTCTGATGGGGGTTAGTTGATCGAGACCCCGTCCTCTTATCTTCCTCTTCGGGGCTGGCCCTTAGAGGGTGTGCACACTCGGAATTCTAGGACAGTTTATCACATGATTTGGTGAACCTCGTCTTATCCGGTTTAGGGCGAGAGATCCTCTTCATACGGCCTCTATCCAAGTATATACCGACGTTGGCAATTGTTGGCAAGAAATGTTTTCTTGATTTGGAATTATCTTGAAAGGTTGGATATGGATTGGAATCTTTTGGCACTTATGATTTTCTTAATCATTTTAAATTATTTGTTTCCCCTTCAATTAACAGTGACAATTCTTATACTCTGTTTTCAATCTTTCGAAACACTTTTGTTACTCATTATTTTTAAAATGTCTTTTAAGTTATGGTTTCATATTCATGCAATATAAGATAAAAACTTTTGGAAAATTTAAGGTACATTTTAAATATTGCTTGTGACATACTCAAAAATTTTCGTAGTTAAATTCGCGATATTACTATATAAACCCATTTATTCTCATTTTATGACATTTTAACATTTAAAATTCATAAGTCATGCATTATAACTTCAATAATTACGAAAATTCATATTCATAACATAGATAATACATGTGAGAACATATTAAAAACTTTCGGCCAGAAAGTAAAAATAACTATTTTTCCCAAATTAATTCATTTTAACCGATTTAAAATGACAAATAACCAATTTAGTTATACAAATGAACAATATATATCCATAAATCATTCCAAATGACCTAAAACACTTTTAGGACCAGTAGCTATTCATGCATTAAAATTTTCGGCCATATCACATATGGTTTTAAAATTTATATTTTATTTTGTTATCACAATAACTTCGTAAAAATGACAACGAAAAGCATGCAAGCAACCATTTTGCTCTGATACCAATTGAAAGGTTCATGTCATACATGCCCTCATAATATTAGTCTTACTAATATTAACATACTAATTTAACTCTTTAAATAGATTATAGGATCTTATGCATGCTATATAAAAATGCGGAAATAAGATGTCGAATGCTTACATTCCGACGAAACACTTGCAAGGATGATCCTCCTAAGAGCCTCCAAAATAGAATACCTCGAATAGAGATGCACCAAGACACACCCTCTTAAATCTTGTAATTATTTTTACTAGAAATCAATTACAAAATAACCTAGTTATTAATCTAATGTTACTACTACACACTTAGTGAAAAATAGATTAGATTTTCACTAGTGTATGCAGGAAGTACACGGTTTTAGGAGAGGAGAGGATGAACAATTTCTATCTCATCTTAACACCCTAAATTGTGTTCTAATGAATTACTTAAAAAGAGAAAAGACTCTCTTTTGTCTTCTTAATGGGGGGTGGTCGGTTTAGGGCAGAGTGCCCAATGAATGGGCACCTCAATACCAACAAATGTTCCCGATGTTTTAACATAAAATTAATTAGATGTTTTGATAACATTTTATCTCATAAAATGTTAATGTGTAAAATGTGTGTTTGTGTGACATATCACACGGTCCATTTCTTAAATGGACATTCATTTCACTTTTATTAATTTGTCATGTAACATTACATTGATCATTTTATGAAATTTCAAGTTTAACTAATTAAACATTTATTCATCAAAATTAGTAGCAATTCATAATTACTAACATCCAATTAATAATTTCCCGTGCCACTACAACAACTGTAGTTCAAAATAAATTCATTTGATTAATGTTATTTCATAAACATCTAAATTTTAGTAACGACATTTCGATTACTAAAACTTTGTTATTTATAATCTCATTATAAATATCCTCCTTATACATTTCATAAACTAGGATTGGACTGACTCGTATCATTATACAGTCACTTCCAGTTCTATTAAGAGAGTTGTCCTATAGGTGTGACCTAAAGGGATCAACTGATCACCACCGTCATACGACAGTAATGTCAAACTCTAGCAAGCCAATCATTACCGACTAATGTTGATCAGTTGACTATGTAACATCCCGTATTTTCGTAAAAGTATATTTTGGATATTTTAAAGTATTTTTCGGGATTTAATAATATTTTATTTAAATTCGTGACTTATATTTTAGATATATATCGTGTAAATGTTAGTCTCGAGATCTATTGAGTCTTGAGATTTTATATAATTCCTTGGCTTTTCCGTATCAAGCTTTCCCGAACATTTCTTTTAAAAACCGTCTCATGTCTTTTGTACTTAGAAGAGAATAAAAGAAGGAAGCTTCCTAGTACCTTCCTTCATCCACCTATTTCTTGTTCATCAAAGAGAAAATAAGATCCAGTAAAATTATTTCTCATATCCAACAAAAATACCCAATTCAATAATCTCTTCATGTAATCTTTGTTTCTTATCCGATTGAGACGATTCTTGCGTCTACGGTTTCCTCTCCTCGTCCTACATCTTTCTAGGTAAGTGTTATACCAAAATATTTCCGTCTTATTGTAACACCCCCATTTACCTAGGAGCCTGAACTAGGACTTCCAGAGTAAATAGGACCGTTACCATCCTGGATAACTAGGGTAGTAGATATACATAGTGAAAGAAACACAGTACTTTAAATGTAAATGGTTAAACTGAGTCTATTACAAGACATAGTCAAAAGGACTTCCAAAACAACTGAATTAAAATAAATGTTCAACTATGAAAACAAAACTAAGTGATCTAGCAGCTAGGTAGGTCTAGTCCATGTCTCTCTTCCATGCCCAGTCCTAGTCCACCTGTCTCTGACCTGAAAGATCTACTCCCCATTCCGGATCATTGTAGGTGAACACGAATACACTGTCAACCTCGCGGTTGAGTAGGATAACACAATAATAAGTAATGCAAACAAACAGTATATGCAATTGATCATGCTATGCTCGAGCTCAATCTCATTCTCATTCTCATTCTCAAACCCGTGACTCCCAGCCATACCGAACCTCCCAGCAGACTATGCTCGGCCGTCACCGAACACCAGCATAACAGCTGAGGTCACCAGGTCTAGTCCTGCAGAACTAGCCTGGGCCCAATAATATCTCATCATCTCAATTCCGTATCCAATGCATATGCCATGCTTATGAATGCAATATAAAAATGTTCAACCACTATATATCATTCTCATAATAATCACACTTTCATCCATAACATAAAATACACATCCATTCTCATAATAATCACACTTGCATCCATAACATACAATACACATCCATTCAAAGCACGCCATAGAATATGGTACCAGTGTATCCTACCTGAAATAGCAGTCTGTAAACAAGCAATCACCGGCTAGTAATGTTCCTCCTCGAATTCTGTTCCTATAAATATTACTTATATCAAATTCTACTCGTTCAAACATCACTAACAATCTACTTGATCATATACACATCTGGCTTATTCATAATAAGCTATAGAAATATAGATAAACATGCTCATATACGTATCAATTATAAATTTACTAATTATAGACTTGCTAGGAATAGCATATGACCAATTAAACGATTATTACTTAAATCGATATTACAATAATATAATTATGATTAACTACACAATAAAAATTATACTGATTGTTAAAACATGATTAATACTACTAATAATATCATTCCCCAAAATTACAAAATCCTAATAATGCCATTAGCAATAATTATCAACAAACAATCATACAATTAACAACAATACTAATAAAACAATCATCATAATAATAATAGTAATAATAGTAATAATAATAATAATAATAATAATCAAGATTAACAACAAAGATTATGTTTATTGGAGATTGATTACGCCACCAACTCACAATTGAAACACGTAACAACGCAGACCGTACAAACAGCAACAACAACAGCCTATTCGCCAACACCATCCTTCCGACACCCTATCAACCACCACTTCCTACGCCCACTGAACCCCTGGCCTCCCCGCTGACACCACCAGGCTCGCCCTTGAGCGGGGGTGATCCCAGGGAGGAGGTCAGTGGCCGTCGCCAGCCACACACGACACCAGCAACAGACTCCCAACCCCTAACCATCGCTGCTACTCTATTCTAAACCAACAAACACCTAAAACGAACCCTACTGTACTAAACAAACCCGATACCCCAAACCACCGTTGTTACCACCATCTACACGCCCTGAGAACCACCAACAACAAAGCTCAAAACTCGTCTTGAACACACACAGGGAGGGTGTTCGAAACTGACAAAAACCAGTCGCGCTCAAAACCAGAGACCCGAAACTATCGAAACTGACTTTGACACCAAGACTTTACCACCATAATGACGGTCAACGACGGTCAACGACGCCATACCTATGACTCGTACACGGCTACCTAGAACCCTATATTCCTAATATACGCTAAAAAGAACCCATGGTGTGCACACAATACGGTAAAAGAACGAGTGAAAACAGAGGAACAAGCAGGAATTTCGAAACTCAATGAACATACCTTCTTCCCTCTGAAATCGAGCAACCCTAGGCCTCCTAAAACCCACCGTGTAACCCTCCTTCTAGCTCCCTGATGTGGCGGCAAGGACGTGTGCAAGAGAGACAGGCGTTTGATTAGGTTTAGGTTAGGGTTTTGAGCTTCTTATATAAGACGGCAGGGAGTGAGGAGGTGTTTGTGTGGTTTCTCTCCTTATTCATTCTACCACGGCTGCTCTATTTTTTTTGTGCACAAGTTTCAAGGCCCAACACTCTAACACGCATCCCTAGGTCTTGTAGTATAATTAGAACGTGTTATGATAAAATAATACTCGCATCCGACGCTTCCTTAACCGCTTATAAAAAAACTAGGAACTTAGTCGATAAAAGTAGTTGAACTTAACGTTCAAAATAAATAAGTACCCGTCAAAGCATAATTAAATATTAAAATAAATTATAAATAAATACGGAGTATTACACTTATAATCTGGTCGTGCCCTTCTTATGCACGTTTGTCGACTTATTTCCGTTAATGGTGTTTCTAGTTATGGGCTTGGTCGATTGGAGTAGCTTGGAGGCGATTCTCGGTGTTTTGAGAAGCGAAAAGGTGACGATAATGAGAAAAGCTCGGCCTTTGTCTTAAATTAATTGGACATGTGATTTTCTTGTTGTTTATGTGAAATTGATGAGGATTATAGTATGAATGTTTTATGGGTAGATTATTTCTGAAATTTACATGTGTTTTATGTTAAGAATGAGTACAATCTGATTTTTGGGTTGTTAATTGATGAAATTATGTTGTTGTGTTCATGTTGGGCGGAAATTAGGAAGTATGAATGAATTAGGTTGTTTGTTCATGTTTATTATACATTTTCAGATTATTATGTTGAGTAATTTGTGAAGATTAGACGGATTATTAATGGGTAATGAGTATCCGTCACAAGAATATACGTTATGTTGCTATACTCGTAGCTATTCTGTTCGCCTTAATGTTGTTGGTTACTCTGTATTTATTACTGAATTGGTGTTGCTGCATTCCTGGTCTATCATTGCATTATAGTTGCTGATATTGCAATGTTGCATTTTGTCTAATTACTGTATACATACTACTAGTCGTTGTGTTGCTGCGTGTTCTAATGCTAGTTCTCGTTAATGTTGCTGCTGTTACTAAAACTACTATTATATACTCCGTATTCGTACTACTAATAGTATTAAACTACTATTTTACCGTGCTACCACTGAATTACTACTTGAATTACTATTGTTGCATAGTCGTTATTGTTATTCGCTATCGTACTGTTGTGGGTATATTGCTACTGTCTATGTACATTCTGCCTCTAATATGTTGCTGCTGCTATCCTACTGTTTCATTTCGTTATAATGTCCATATTGCTGTTCGTTGGTATTGGGTACTAATATTAATATTATTAAATTATTATTATACGTACTGTTCGTTGGTTTTGGGTAATAATATTAATATTATTTAATTATTATTTTAGGTACCTGCTTCCTTGCTTGCTTGAATTAATTAGTTTACGTACGTACTTGCTAGCTTGTTTACGTTTAAAAATAATACGTTAGAAATCGTTACGAATTAATAACGGGTTACGGTTATATTTTACGAAGCATGTCTAAATGATTAATTAGTTAATCAGTTTCCCGAATAATTAAAATACGACTTGTTATATTAATTTCTCACATGTTAATTTTATATAGAAAATATGAAGATATAATATAAATGTTAATTTAGTTCTTGTTTCTCTTTTCCGAATGAACTATATATTTATTTTATGATTCTTTTGTTATTTTATATGCGTAATGATTTCCGTAAAGAATATACGTTATATAATATGAATTGTATACATGTTTGAAGTCCCAAGAAATTGGGCGACGCTTATGTCGGGTTCGGTAATGGATTTGAGGATGAAAGACCCCCCGGCCGGGCAACCGGAAGGGAAACCGGCTCTCACCTCAAATTAGTTTCCGAAATCGGCTAAGTGTTGAATGGATGTTTAGTAATGAGATATATACGATATGATTGTCATTCGAGTTTGAGTTTTTGTACATCTTTGAGATGACATATTGTGATTTGTGTAAACCTGCTGTGCGCTGCTATAGTACTCGAGTTCTCACTTGACTGCATTGTGTAGCTGGTTGGCCGTAGTGACTTGGTCTCACGGTCAGGTCTTAGATTGTTTGCCCGCCTTCGGGCATATCTCGTTCCTAGCTAGTTAGGGTCTTGGGGGTGTTTTATGCACTTGTCGAATCGGGGATCGTAATTCGTTTGCGCTCCGAGAGTCTGCCCAGGTTTAGACTAGGACAGTCATTTGTCGTCGTCCTACCAGGGGGTTGTATAGTCTGAGATTGGGGATGTCGTAGTATAAAGACAAGTCGATTGTCGGCCTGCTCATAGTAGTTAGAGTCGAGTCACTTGGTGACCTATCTCTTGTGTGTAGAGTCACTTGGTTGACCTATAGTTGTTGGAATAGAGTCACTTGGTTGACCTATAATTGTTGGAATAGAGTCACTTGGTTGACCTATAGTTGTTGGAATAGAGTCACTTGGTTGACCTATAGTTGTTGGAGTCGAGTCACTTGGTGACCTATCTCTTGTGTTGATGAATCGGTTATTGAGTATGCTTTAGTTTGTTATTGGGAATGTATGATACTTGGTTATCTTAGTATTGTTCGTCCAAGGCATTGGACGACTCTTAGTCTGGTTTCGTAAATGGTTTGGATTAAAAGACCCCCCGGCCGGGCAACCGGAAGGGAAACCGGCTCTCCTTCCAAATGGTTTTCGAAGTTAGTTGAGAGCCTTTGCAAGTATTGCATGATGATTTGAGATTGAGATATATATATATATATATGCTGCACATGTTATAAATGTTGGAGTATGTTGAATGCCTTACGTGTTATGTGTTATTGACAATAGGTGGCTAGGAGCACTCTAGTCACTCCCCACTGACTGTGGCGCACATGTTGTATGTGTGTAGGTACATGAGGGCTGATGCAGGGGGTTACGTTGAGGCTAGCGAGCGATGATCCAATCATCGATGACTTACCTTTATCGTGTAGCTAGACCTTAGACTTATGATTTCAGTATTTTGTGCCTGTAGGGATATGCTATCCCGGGCTGCTTTTGTATCGCACTTATATACTTATTTATGTTTCATTTCTATTCCGGATGTTTAATATTGTTAAGACACCTCGCATGTTTTCTTATCATGTCAAAAGTTTTTAATTTCCGCGTATTTTTGGCATGTTTTGTAAGTTTATTTTTCCGCTGCCGCGAGGGGTTTTACAGTTGGTATCAGAGCGTTATCGCTCCCGACGCACTCATGTAATCCCCAAACATAACTTGACCTATAACTGCGAATAATGAATGAGAGAATGGGTAGACTTAAGGACAAGTGGTAGTCTGTATTGTGATTGCTTTTACTAGGTCTAACGTGTTTGTTGATTGTCATTTATCTTACTTTTATATCTTCAAATCGACGGACTGTGAGTTCATCCATTTGACGATCAAGATCGGTGTTTTCTACCGAAGATGGACGATTCGTGCTACCGTTGGAGAATGCTTCTGAGCCTTGAAGATACTCCTCATATATTTGTGCATCGTCTTCTTTGATAACTCCGGATGCACATCCCTTTTTATTGAATAGTTGACCATCTTACTTGAAATCTATCTTCCTCGCCTTTCGACTTATCCTTGTTACTTGATTCTCGAGGTACCTTGTAAGTAAACTTTCCCCTTGATTGAGTTTTGAGGAATTATGACCCTTCTTGACTCGATCTCTGTTGACTCCGCCTCCTTGATCTTAAGTTGTTGTCTTTGTGCTTTCTGTAACCGTTTTTAATTGTTTTCCTTTCTGAGGATTTTAAACTTTCGTTACTTTTGCAACTTTACTCTTTTTGAGAAATTTGAAATAAAAGTTTATTTTTGGGAGGTTTAGTTTGAAGAAAGTTGAAAGTTTGACAACTTTGATGGATTTCAGCGTTGATTTGCCATTGGAACGCGTTATTGGAGACGTCTGATAACCTGTACTATGCTCATCGACACAGAATCAATCTAAATTTTGGGATTTTAATTGATTTTCACCTTGGTTTTGCCTTCGGATTAGAGCGTCAGGTTCTTGAATGCGCAACGAGAACCTCAACGTTCCTTGATGGAAGCTGGACTATGGAATTTACCTTTTGAAATTTTGGAAGAAGCCTAAGTTTTTGATATCAAGGTTTCTGTGAGAGTTTTAGTTGTTAATGTTGTCCTGGTAACTGCTTTCAAGTTTCGAGGACGAAACTTTTTGAAAGATGGGGTGATTGTAACATCTCGTATTTTCGTAAAAGTATATTTTGGATAATTTAAAGGATTTTTCGGGATTTAATAATAATTTATTTAAATTCGTGACTTATATTTTAGATATATATCGTGTAAATGTTAGTCTCGAGATTTATTGAGTCTTGAGATTTTATATAATTCCTTGGCTTTTCCGTATCAAGCTTTCCCGAACATTTCTTTTAAAACCCGTCTCATGTCTTTTGTACTGAAAAGAGAATAAAGGAAGGAAGCTTCCTAGTGCCTTCCTTCATCCACCTATTTCTTGTTCATCAAAGAGAAAATAAGAACCAGTAAACTTATTTCTCATATCCAACAAAAATACCCAATTCACTAATCTCTTCATGAAGTCTTCGTTTCTTATCCGATTGAGACGATTCTTGTGCCTACGGTTTCCTCTCCTCGTCCTCCATCTTTCTATGTAAGTTTTATACCAAAATATTTCCGTCTTATAATCTGGCCGTGCCCTTCTTATGCACGTTTTCCGACTTAATTCCGTTAATGGTGTTTCTAGTTGTGGGCTTGGTCGATTGGAGTAGCTTGGAGGCGATTCTCGGTGTTTTGTGAAGCTAAAAGGTGACGATAATGAGAAAAGCTCGGACTTTGTCTTAAATTAATTGGACATGTGATTTTCTTGTTGTTTATGTGAAATTGATGAGGATTATATTATGAATGTTTTATGGGTAGATTATTTCTGAAATTTACATGTGTTTTATGTTAAGAATGAGTACAATCTGATTTTTGGGTTGTTAATTGATGTAATTATGTTGTTGTTTTCATGTTGGGTGGAAATTAGGAAGTATGAATGAATTAGGTTGTTTGTTCATGTCTATTATACATTTTCAGATTATTATGTTGAGTAATTTGTGAAGATTAGACGGATTATTAATGGGTAATGAGTATCCGTCACAAGAATATACGTTATGTTGCTATACTCGTAGCTATTCTGTTCGCCTTAATGTTGTTGGTTACTCTGTATTTATTACTGAATTGGTGTTGCTGCATTCCTGGTCTATCATTGCATTATAGTTGTTGATATTGCAATGTTGCATTTTGTCTAATTACTGCATACATACTACTAGTCCTTGTGTTGCTGCGTGTTCTAATGCTAGTTCTCGTTAAAGTTGCTGCTGTTACTAAAACTACTATTATATACTCCGTATTGATACTACTAATACTACTGCACTACAATTTTACCGTGCTACCACTGAATTACTACTTGAATTACTACTGTTGCATAGTCGTTATTGTTATTCGCTATCGTACTGTTGTGGGTATATTGCTACTGTCTATGTACATTCTGCCTATAATATGTTGCTGCTACTATCCTACTGTTTCATTTCGCTATAATGTCCATATTGCTGTTCGTTGGTATTGGGTACTAATATTAATATTATTAAATTATTATTATACGTGTTGTTCATTGGTTTTGGGTAATAATATTAATATTATTTAATTATTATTTTAGGTACGTGCATGCTTGCTAGTTTGAATTAATTAGTTTACGTACGTGCTTGCTAGCTTGTTTACGTTTAAATATAATACGTTAGAAATCGTTACGAATTAATAACGGGTTACGGTTTTATTTTACGAAGCATGTCTAAATGATTAATTAGTTAATCGGTTTCCCGAATAATTAAAATACGACTTGTTATATTAATTTCTCACATGTTAATTTTATATAGAAATTATGAGGATATAATATAAATGTTAATTTAGTTCTTGTTTCTCTTTTCCGAATGAACTATATATTTATTTTATGATTCTTTTGTAATTTTATATGCGTAATGTTTTTCGTAAAGAATATACGTTATATAATATGAATTGTATACATGTTTGAAGTCCCAAGAAATTGGGCGACGCTTATGTCGGGTTCGATAATGGATTTGAGGATGAAAGACCCCCCGGTCGGGCAACCGGAAGGGAAACCTGCTCTCACCTCAAATTAGTTTCCGAAATCGGCTAAGTGTTGAATGGATGTTTAGTAATGAGATATATACGAAATGATTTTCATTCGAGTTTGAGTTTTTGTACATCTTTGAGATGCCATGTTGTGATTTGTGTAAACCTGTTGTGCGCTGCTATAGTACTCGAGTTCTCACTTGACTGCATTGTGTAGCTGGTTGGTCGTAGTGACTTGGTCTCACGGTCAGGTCTTAGATTGTCTGCCCGTCTTCGGGCATATCTCGTTCCTAACTAGTTCGGGTCTTGGGGGTGCCTTGTGCACTTGTCAAATCAGGGATCGTAATTCGTTTGCGCTCCGAGAGTCTGTCCAGGTTTAGACTAGGACAGTCAATTGTCGTCGTCCTACCAGGGGGTTGTATAGTCTGAGATTGGGGATGTCGTAGTATATAGACGAGTCGATTGTCGGCCTTCTCATAGTAGTTAGAGTCGAGTCACTTGGTGACCTATCTCTTGTTTGTAGAGTCACTTGGTTGACCTATAGTTGTGGGAATAGAGTCACTTGGTTGACCTATAATTGTTGGAATAGAGTCACTTGGTTGACCTATCTCTTGTGTTGATGAATCGGTTATTGAGCATGCTTTAGTTTGTGATTGGGAATGTATGATACTTGGTTATCTTAGTATTGTTCGTCCAAGGCATTGGACGACTCTTAGTCTGGTTTCGTAAATGGTTTGGATTGAAATACCCCCGGCCGGGCAACCGGAAGGGAAACCGGCTCTCCTTCCAAATGGTTTTCGAAGTTGGTTGAGAGCCTTTGCAAGTATTGCATGATGATTTGAGATTGAGATATATATATATATATATATATATATATATATATATATTGTATATATATATATATATATATATATATATATATGCTGCACATGTTATAAATGTTGGAGTATGTTGAGTGCCTTACGTGTTATGTGTTATTGACAATAGGTGGCTAGGAGCACTCTAGTCACTCCCCACTTACTGTGGCGCACATGTTGTATGTGTGTAGGTACATGAGGGCTGATGCAGGGGGTTACGTTGAGGCTAGCGAGCGATGATCCAATCATCGATGACTTACCTTTATCGTGTAGCTAGACCTTAGACTTATGATTTCAGTATTTTGTGCCTGTAGGGATATGCTATCTCGGGCTGCTTTTGTATCGCACTTATATACTTATTTATGTTTCATTTCTCTTCCGCATGTTTAATATTGTTAAGACACCTCGCATGTTTTCTTATCATGTCAAAAATTTTTAATTTCCGCGTATTTTTGGGATGTTTTGTATGTTTATTTTTCCGCTGCCGCGAGGGGTTTTACAGTTGGTATCAGAGCGTTATCGCTCTCGACGCACTCATGTATCCCCAAACTTAACTTGACCTATAACTGCAAATAATGAATGAGAGATTGGGTCGACTTAAGGACAAGTGGTAGTCTGTATTGTGATTGCTTTTACTAGGTCTAACGTGTTTGTTGATTGTCATTTATCTTACTTTTATATCTTCAAATCGACGAACCGTGAGTTCATCCATTTGACGATCAAGACCGGTGTTTTCTACCGAAGATGGACGATTCGTGCTATCATTGGAGAATGCTTATGAGCCTTGAAGATACTCCTCATATCTTTGTGCATCGTCTTCTTTGATAACTCCGGATGCACATCCCTTTTTATTGAATAGTTGACCATCTTACTTGAAATCTATCTTCCTCGCCTTTCGGCTTATCCTTGTTACCTGCTTCTCGAGGTACCTTGTAAGTAAACTATCCCCTTGATTGAGTTTTGAGGAATTATCACCCTTCTTGACTCGATCTCTGTTGACTCCGCCTCCTTGATCTTAAGTTTTTGTCTTTGTGCTTTCTGTAACCGTTTTGAATTGTTTTCCTTTCTGAGGATTTAAACTTTCGTTACTTTTTCAACTTTACTCTTTTTGAGAAATTTGAAATAAAAGTTTATTTTTGGGAGGTTTAGTTTGAAGAAAGTTGAAAGTTTGACAACTTTGATGGATTTCAGCGTTGATTTGCCATTGGAACTCATTATTGGAGACGTCTGATAACCTGTACTATGCTCATCGACACAGAATCAATCTAAATTTTGGGATTTTAATTGATTTTCACCTTGGTTTTGCCTTCGGATTAGAGCGTCAGGTTCTTGAATGCGCAACGAGAACCCCAACGTTCCTTGATGGAAGCTGGACTATGGAATTTACCTTTTGAAATTTTGGAAGAAGCCTAAGTTTTTGATATCATGGTTTCTGTGAGAGTTTTAGTTTTTAATGTTGTCCTGGTAACTGCTTTCAAGTTTCGAGGACGAAACTTTTTGAAAGATGGGGTGATTGTAACATCCCGTATTTTCGTAAAAGTATATTTTGGATAATTTAAAGTATTTTTCGGGATTTAATAATATTTTATTTAAATTCGTGACTTATATTTTAGATATATATCGTGTAAATGTTAGTCTCGAGATTTATTGAGTCTTGAGATTTTATATAATTCCTTTGCTTTTTCATATCAAGCTTTCCCGAACATTTCTTTTAAAACCCGTCTCATGTCTTTTGTACTTAAAAGAAAATAAAGGAAGGAAGCTTCCTAGTGCCTTCCTTCATCCACCTATTTCTTGTTCATCAAAGAGAAAATAAGAACCAGTAAACTTATTTCTCATATCCAACAAAAATACCCAATTCACTAATCTCTTCATGAAATCTTCGTTTCTTATCCGATTGAGACGATTCTTGCGCCTACGGTTTCCTCTCCTCGTCCTCCATCTTTCTATGTAAGTTTCATACCAAAATATTTCCGTCTTATAATTTGGCCGTGCCCTTCTTATGCACGTTTTCCGACTTAATTCCGTTAATGGTGTTTCTAGTTGTGGGCTTGGTCAATTGGAGTGGCTTGGAGGCGATTCTCGGTGTTTTGTGAAGCTAAAAGGTGACGCTAATGAGAAAAGCTCGGCCTTTGTCTTAAATTAATTGGACATGTGATTTTCTTGTTGTTTATGTGAAATTGATGAGGATTATAGTATGAATGTTTTATGGGTAGATTATTTCAAAAATTTACATGTGTTTTATGTTAAGAATGAGTACAATCTGATTTTTGGGTTGTTAATTGATGAAATTATGTTGTTGTGTTCATGTTGGGCGGAAATTAGGAAGTATGAATGAATTAGGTTGTTTGTTCATGTTTATTATACATTTTCAGATTATTATGTTGAGTAATTTGAGAAGATTAGACGGATTATTAATGGGTAATGAGTATCCGTCACAAGAATATACGTTATGTTGCTATACTCGTAGCTATTCTGTTCGCCTTAATGCTGTTGGTTACTCTATATTTATTACTGAATTGGTGTTGCTGCATTCCTGGTCTATCATTGCATTATAGTTGCTGATATTGCAATGTTGCGTTTTGTCTAATTACTGCATACATACTACTAGTCGTTGTGTTGCTGCGTGTTCTAATGCTAGTTCTCGTTAATGTTGCTGCTGTTACTAAAACTACTATTATATACTCCGTATTCATACTACTAATACTACTGCACTACTATTTTACCGTGCTACCACTGAATTGCTACTTGAATTACTACTGTTGCATAGTCGTTATTGTTATTCGCTATCGTACTGTTGTGGGTATATTGCTACTGTCTATGTACATTCTGCCTTTAATATGTTGCTGCTGCTATCCTACTGTTTCATTTCGCTATAATGTCCATATTGTTGTTCGTTGGTATTGGGTAGTAATATTAATATTATTAAATTATTATTATACGTGTTGTTCGTTGGTTTTGGGTAATAATATTAATATTATTTAATTATTATTTTAGCTACGTGCGTGCTTGGTTGCTTGAATTAATTAGTTTACGTATGTGCTTGCTAGCTTGTTTACGTTTAAATATAATACGTTAGAAATCGTTACGAATTAATAATGGGTTACGGTTTTATTTTACGAAGCATGTCTAAATGATTAATTAGTTAATCGGTTTCCCGAATAATTAAAATACGACTTGTTGTATTAATTTCTCACATGTTAATTTTATATAGAAAATATGATGATATAATATAAATGTTAATTTAGTTCTTGTTTCTCTTTTCCGAATGAACTATATATTTATTTTATGATTCTTTTGTAATTTTATATGCGTAATGATTTTCGTAAAGAATATACGTTATATAATATGAATTGTATACATGTTTGAAGTCCCAAGAAATTGGGCGACGCATATGTCGGGTTCGGTAATGGATTTGAGGATGAAAGACCCCCCGACCGGGCAACCGGAAGGGAAACCGGCTCTCACCTCAAATTAGTTTCCGAAAGCGGCTAAGTGTTGAATGGATGTTTAGTAATGAGATATATACGAAATGATTGTCATTTGAGTTTCAGGTTTTGTACATCTTTGAGATGACATATTGTTATTTGTGTAAACCTGCTGTGCGCTGCTATAGTACTCGAGTTCTCACTTGACTGCATTGTGTAGCTGGTTGGTCGTAGTGACTTGGTCTCACGGTCAGGTCTTAGATTGCCTGCCCGCCTTCGGGCATATCTCGTTCCTAGCTAGTTCGGGTCTTGGAGGTGCCTTATGCACTTGTCGAATCGGGGATCGTAATTCGTTTGTGCTCCGAGAGTCTGGCCAGGTTTAGACTAGGACCATCAATTGTCGTCGTCCTACCAGGGGTTTTATAGTCTCAGATTGTGGATGTCGTAGTATATAGACGAGTCGATTGTCGGCCTGCTCATAGTAGTTAGAGTCGAGTCACTTGGTAACCTATCTCTTGTTTGTAGAGTCACTTGGTTGACCTATAGTTGTTGGAATAGAGTCACTTGGTTGACCTATAGTTGTTGGAATAGAGTCACTTGGTTGACCTATAGTTGTTGGAATAGAGTCACTTGGTTGACCTATAATTGTTGGAGTCGAGTCACTTGGTGACCTATCTCTTGTGTTGATGAATCGGTTATTGAGCATGCTTTAGTTTGTGATTGGGAAAGTATGATACTTGGTTATCTTAGTATTGTTCGTCCAAGGCATTGGACGACTTTTAGTCTGGTTTCGTAAATGGTTTGGATTGAAAGACCCCCCGGCCGGGCAACCGGAAGGGAAACCGGCTCTCCTTCCAAATGGTTTTCGAAGTTGGTTGAGAGCCTTTGCAAGTATTGCATGATGATTCGAGATTGATATATATATATATATATATATGTATATATATGTGTATATATATACATATATATATGTATATAGAACTGGGATCCTATGAGAACCACAAATATAATGAGAACCGTGAGAACTCTACCTTACGGACTTTTTAAAAAAAAATTAATGACATATTTGGATTCGGCATGGAATTTTATGGCTAGAGAACATATTTCTTGGTCGAAAAAATATATACTAGTGACGGAAATCAAGGTGAGATACGTTTTGTTAATTTTCATGCACCTACTACCGATTTTTACGTATCTATCATTTTTCATGCATCTAGAACGCGTTTTAATGCATGCAGAGCCTATTATTTCATGCACCTAGTAGTCATTTTCATGCATGTAAAAAATTTCATGCATGTAGTGATCGTTTTCGTGCATTTACAGCCGTTTTAGTATACCTAATTGTATTTTGGTACACTAAGTATATATTTTGTTAATAAAATCAATAAATTTTGTTTAATGATACTAAAGTGTGTATTTGAATAAGTTAAAATAATGGTAAATGATCCCTCGGAACTTACGAAGCGAGATTTGGTGGAGATTTAGTGAGGGTTCTCATGGTTCTCATTATAAGGGTGGTTCTCACCGGATCCCGACTCTATGTATATATATATATATATATATGTATATATATGTGTATATATATACATATATATATATGTATATATATGTGTATATATATATATATATGCTGCACATGTTATAAATGTTGGAGTATGTTGAATGCCTTACGTGTTATGTGTTATTGACAATAGGTGGCTAGGAGCACTCTAGTCACTCCCCACTGACTGTGGCGCACATGTTGTATGAGTGTAGGTACATGAGGGCTGATGCAGGGGGTTACGTTGAGGCTAGCGAGCGATGATCCAATCATCGATGACTTACCTTTATGTTGTAGCTAGACCTTAGACTTATGATTTCAGTATTTTGTGTCTGTAGAAATATGCTATCCCGGGCTGCTTTTGTATCGCACTTATATACTTATTTATGTTTCATTTCTCTTCCGCATGTTTAATATTGTTAAGACACCTCGCATGTTTTCTTATCATGTCAAAAGTCTTTAATTTCCGCGTATTTTTGGCATGTTTTGTATGTTTATTTTTCCGCTGCCGCGAGGGGTTTTACAGACTATATGATGAAGAATCATCCCATGGGTATTCTTTGTGGGGAATAAACATGTATTCACCCTAAAAATTCCAGCATTATAACGAAAAATACATATGCGAATATAGTTATAAGATGGAAAACATGAACGAGAGAGTAGAACCTTTGGTCCTTTGCGCAAATGGCCTAAGAACAGGAATTAAAGGAAACTCCCTCCTATAACTTGCACCCAAGACCCGTCTGAGATGATGCCGCGTGTGCTAGAAATGCTCTCCAATTGCCTTGCAATATGGGGAGAGTTGTTGTGAGTTTAAGATATGAGATCTAGGTTTTGGGAAAAGATAGTTTTCAAAACCCTAGTTTTTCTTGAGATGTAAAATACTAGTCAGAATGAGACCTCTGACAAAAAGAGAGTCCCTCTCTATTTGTAATACTCGGCCGAATTAGGGTTAGGGTGAGAGTGGGTTTTCCACTCTTACCTTATTCTAATACGTGATTCGACCCTAATTGCTAAAATATAATTCGCGGGATTTAATTATAAATGGTATACACGTTATCAGATATTAATGTAGTCGATACATTAATAATGGTCTGATAAAAATTACGATATTGTATAATTAGCTAAATTAATATAACTGCTTATATTAATACACGAATTCAATATTTAATTAAATATAACTGTTTATATTTAATTTACGAATTAATCATGTAAACCGTATTAGCTAACATTATCTAATCCGTATTAAATAATTATCTCAACATCTCATTGACTAATTTAATAGTCAATACCTCTGACTAATAGTTTAGTCGTATTCAGCATAAATGTGACTGTATTTTCATACCTTCACATCTGTCAAACTTGTCCTATAGGTGTGACATATAGGGACTAGTTGATCACCGCCATCTGTATGACAATAACGTCAAACTTATCTAGCAAACCAACCGTTATTGATAAACGTGGATTAACTGATAATAATACCAAAGTAGGCCCTTGTGATCCTTTAAGAGATTTAATAAGTCATTGTACTAACTATCAAGGACACCAGCCCCAACAATCTCCCACTTGTCCGTACAAGTGTATGTGCAATGACGTTATCACACTACATGTGGAGGACACCAGCTCCAACAAACTCCCACTTGTCCGTACAAGTGTAGGTGCGATAACCGATTCTTATATCCTTTTAAAATTTCTCCCACTCAATGTAAAACAATTTGCAAATCCGTATTCGCAAAGGTCGTATTCTACAATCGATCTGTATCGAGAGTGGTTTCCCCGACTAGAGAGTAACTTAACTGATAAAACGAATCTGTATTCGAGCATGGCCATGCATTTCAGTTACTACTCCTCGAATGGCCCTGAGAAATGATAAAATCCTGATAAGGGTTTGGATATTTCCCTCAACTCGAATCCTGCAGATGTAAGCGCAGCATGAAATAACCCAGAAAAAATCCTCTTGGCCCCTGTTCCGGAAGACCGTGGGAAAGAAACCAAAGTTACCCAAAATCTGCCTTAATCTTAAGAGACAGTAGAAAGTCAAAAGACTCGACTCTAAGGAACACTATGGAAGTCCTATCCACGACCTGACAACCAATGTTATAAAACATTTAGGACTCTATAACGTTGTCACGGGGTGTCCTACGAGATATCCGAATAACTCGCCTTTGTGATTGGTCAGTCAACTGTTTGACTTATGGTTCGTTGAACCCACCATCAACCAACGTCACAAAATGATTACCTGAGTTATCAGCTCAAGTGAGTAATCAAGGACCAAAAACGATGTAAGGTTAATCAGTTCACTTTGTGGTGTTCAAAATTGGCGTACAATTCCACATGAAAAACAAAACATAAAATATCATAACAATGCGGTTGTAATAGAGTACACCAGAAAATGAATTCCCATGGAATTAACGTGCCCTTCATGTTTATCACGTCGTAATGCTTTAGTGAGAGGATCGGCTATGTTGTCATCCGTAGCGATCTTATCAATAAATATCTCTTTTTGCTCCACGTAATCTCTGATTCGATGAGCATTCCGTTGTACATGTCTAGACTTGTTACTAGACTTAGGCTCCTTAGCTTGGAAGATGGCACCTTTATTGTCACAATAAACGGTGATCGGGCATTCGAACTAGGCACTACTGATAGTCCTTGTAAGAATTGACGCATCCATATTGCTTCCTTAGCTGCTTCCGAAGCGGCATAGTACTCAGACTTAGTTGTAGAATCTGTTGTAACACTTTGTTTAGAACTTTTCCAGCTGACAGCAGCGCCATTCAGAGTATAAACGAATCCAGACTGAGTTTTCGAGTCGTCAATTCGTTTGGAAGCTAGCTTCTGCGTAACCAGTGGCGTAGAGCGTCGTGTCGCCTCCATAAGTCAATCCCCAATCTTTAGTCCTCCGTAGGTACTTAAGAATGTTTTTCACGGCCATCCAGTGTTGTTCACCTAGATGTGCTTGGAATCGACTTGACATACTCAATGCATATGCAATGTCTGGACGTGTGCATATCATGGCATACATGATCGATCCTATAGCCGAAGCGTAAGGAATCCGACTCATGCGCTCTTTCTCTTCCAATGTCTTAGCTTCTTGAGACTTGCTCGAGTGAAGCCCAGTAGCCATAGGAAGGAACCCTTTCTTGGAGTTCGTCATGCTGAATCTCTCTAGAATCTTATCTATATAAGACTCCTAACTGAGAGACAACATCCGTCGTGATCTATCCCTGTAGATACGGATGCCCAAAATTCTTTGTGCCTCTCGCAGATCTTTCATCTGGAAATGGTTTTTCAAACATGCTTTAACCGAAGATAGGAGAGGTATGTCATTCCCAATTAGGAGTATATCATCGACATACAATACTAGGAAGACAATCTTGCTCCAACTCGATTTGATATAGAGACATGGTTCCTCGACTGATCGAATGAAACCATTCTCCTTTATCACTTGGTTGAAGCGATGATTCCAACTCCGTGATGCTTGCTGAAGTCCATAAATGGAACGCTTAAGCTTGCAAACTTTCTTAGGATGTTCAGGATCAATAAAACCCTCGGGTTGTACTGTGTACAACTCTTCCTCCAAATAACCGTTTAAGAAGGCGGTTTTAACGTCCATCTGCCAGATTTCATAGTCATGAAATGCGACAATCGCTAAGATAATCTGAATGGAACGTAGCATGACTACGGGTGCAAAGATCTCAACGTAGTGCAAGCCTGGCACTTGGGTGAAACCTTTAGCAACTAGTCGTGCCTTGTGAATACCTTGTTGTCCTTCCACGACATGCTTTATCTTGTAAAGCCATTTGCATTGAAGGGGGCGTACCTTTGAAGGTAGGTCCACAAGATCCCACACGTTGTTCTCATACATGGAGTCCATCTCGGATTGCATGGCTTCTAGCCATAGCTTTGAGTCGGAACTAGTCATGGCACCTTTATAGGTTGTGGGTTCATTACCCTCTAGGAGTAAGATGTCATCTATGTCATGTTCCTCGCCATACCAATGTATCTGTCCGGAGGAATAGAGACTCTTCCCGACCTCCTAGGTTCCTTAGGAATATCTACCGCAACCGAGGTTGAAGGAACTGTTTCCTCCAATGGTTGCTCGGTAGTTGGTTCTTGAATCTCCGATAGATCAAAGGTTCTATTACTTGACTTGTTCTCCAGAAATTCTTTCTCTAAGAACGTCGCACTAGCCGCAACAAAAACACGTTGTTCGGTTGGCGAGTAGAAGTAATAACCAAAAGTTCCTTTTGGATAACCTATAAAGTATATCTTGACCGATCGCGGGCCGATCATATCCTCGTGTCTCCATTTGACAAAAGCTTCGCAGCCCTAAACCCGAAGAAAGGACAAGTTAGGGACCGTTCCCTTCCATAACTCGTAAGGAGTCTTGTCAACAGCTTTAGACAGACCTCGGTTAAGTATTAGAGTGGCTGACAAAAGAGCATAGACCCACAATGAATAAGGCACAACGGTGTGACTCATCATGGATCGAACCATATCAAGTAGAGTTCGATTTCTCCGTTCGGACACACCATTTAATTGTGGCGTTCCAGGTGGAGTCAACTGTAGAACGATGCCACAGTCTTTAAGGTGTTATCAAACTCATGAGAAAGATACTCGCCACCACGATCGAATCGTAGTGCTTTTATCTTTCTACCTAGTTGGTTCTGTACCCGATTCTGGTATTCTTTGAACTTTTCAAAGGATTCACTTTTATCTTTCATTAAGTAGACATAGCCATATCTACTCAAATCATCCGTGAAAGTGAGGAAATACCTATAGCCTTCTCGTACGTTGATCGATATAGGGCCACATACATCCGTATGTATGAGTCCTAATAGGCCGAGATAGCTCTATTCTGTATGAGCTGTTTTACGCGTTTCTCATTTATATGTCCCATACGGCAATGCCATAGGTAGGTTTGATGTTTGTCACCAACCTTTAACTTCTTGTTATTCACGTGTAATATTTCGCTGGTTTGATCTGAAACATAAATTCCATTCATGGAAACTGCCTTGACATATATCATATCGTGTAACGAGAAAATACAGCTATTATTCTCTATTACAAATGAAAAACCGAGTTTGTCAAGTGCAGAAATAGAAATAATGTTTTTGGATAAACTAGGAACATAATAAAGTTATACAAAGATAACTCGAATCCACAAGGAAGGTGGATCACATATGTTCCCCTCGAGACTGCAGCAACTTGTGCTCCATTCCTGACACGCAGGTCAACCTCACCCTTTTTGAGGGGCTCTTGGTTTCGGAGGCCCTGCACATGATTACACAGATGAGAACCACAACCAGTACCTACTACCCAAGTTCCGTAACTTGCATGGTTAATCAAAATCATGTGAATAAAAGAATAGGAAGACATACCAACAGGAGTAACGCGGCCTGCCTTAATGTCCTCACGATACACGGGGCACGTGCGCCTCCAATGCCCAGTCAAGTGGCAATGGTGGCATTCCATGCTTGTATCCTTGCTCTTTGTCTTACCCTGTGAGTTGCTCGACTCACCGGGCCCACTCTTAGCAAATCCCGACTTCTTGAACTTAGGCTTACCTACCGCTAGGTCGCCTTGAGCTTTCGCTTTCCCTTTATTTACCTTTGCCTTTACTGGAGATCATGAGAACATCCTGCTTCACGCTCCCACTTAATTTCAGATCCTTCTCGGTCTATACGAGAAGGGAGTGGAGCTCATGAGGAGTCTTCTTCATCTCGTTCATGTAATAGTTGGCCCTAAAGAGGGCGAACCCATCATGAAGCGAATGAAGCATTCGATCAATGATTATGTTCTCACTGATCTTGCAGTTTAAGGCCTCCAGTTTCTCGATATTCTCAATCATGTTGAGAATATGTAGGCTAACAGCTTGGCCCTTCTGGAGTGTCGCTTCAAAGAAGCGACAAGTATGCTCATAGAAAACGATTCTCGGAGCTTTCGAGAATTCATTTCAGAGCGTGGTGAAAATCTTGTTTGCACCACGGGAGATGAAGCGTCTTTGAAAATTGGATTCCATTGCATAGATCAGTACGTTCTTTAACGCACCCGCTTCCATGACGAAGTCCCAGTCAGAGAAGTTTGACCCCTCATTCCTCAGTCTAGTAGACTGATTCATGCAGTCCATGAAGGCTTTAAGCCAGGATTCTCGTGCTAGCTTGGCACTTGGCATTGGGTCTTCACCAGCCATTTGTTATTTAGCAGTTTAAATTTGATCGTGTTCTACACTGAAAAGAAGATAAAACAAAACGATATAAGCAACTCGTCGTTTGTGATTTAAGTCTATTTTAAACTGAATTTAAACTCGTAGACTCATGCATTTATATAATTGATCTCCCTCAAGAATTATATAAACGATCCCAAGACTCAATTTCCGTAAATTGATAAGCCAACTGTTTGGCTAGTTCTACCGTTAGAACTCCTGGTCGATAGATTTCCGTAAATCTCATCTTTTAGTCCATTATAATCGCTAGATAGTATCTAGTGACCACAAGGTTGAGATAAAATAAATCATCTGTTCCCACTTACCCACGTAGAAGGGGTCATATTATGCCTACCGACGAAGAGGGGATTCATGGGAGTCTGATTTATAAAGACTTTTCTCAATTTTTGGTTATACGAGGAAGACCCCATCAACTTATATTTATCCATTTTAAGTGAACTAAAATCTAGCATTACCGTGAATGAATGAAATTAAGTGATGGCTTAAAATTGACAATAGACATCCGTATGTCATAGAAAACTAACGCGCGACCTCTACATGAGTCAGTTTTCAGGCATGTTATAGGTGGTTTGGTTTTAGGCAGAATATGATGCAAGCTATTATCGATGAAAGCATAAAAGAAAGCAATAAACGTAAATCAAAGTCCTAGTGTGGCCTATCCTACCAAAATAAACATAAAACAACTTGGAATCCACCGTTGGACCCGAGAAGCTTGTCTTGATGTTCCATCTTGGTCTTTACAGCGGGAATGAGCATGCGGTCTCCGTCTTTGGTCTTCACAAAATTAGTAATTTAAATTACAAATATAAACCTATTTACATTCTAATTTAAATACAAAAGTAATTACAAGGAAAAAAACCGAAACGGAGATGCGAGATCTCAAAATTACAACCAAGACTGTGTTCCATCATTACGGAAACACAATCCACTAAGGCCACACTCAGTTACAACCGTTTACAAAAATTAAATACGTTATTAAAAGCATTCAATAGCATTCACAAGACGATAAATAAAATGCATCAACTAAAACAAATTCATACGTGACATAATACCGTTATTATGTTTAATAAATTTTACCAAACCACCTTACGAGATTAAAATTATGTGATTATACCGTTTTGGTCACATAAATCTTAATAAACTTATAATCCATTATTTTAAACCGTTTTAAAATAATATGTACCTTACGAGTGTGAACTGTTTCACAAAAGTCAATATACTATTTCCGTATATAGTATATTACCATGGGCCAAGAGAAAATAAAAAATTTTATTTTCGAAAAATCTGCCAAAATAGGGTTTGCTCGATCGAGTCACTAGAGTACTCGATCGAGTAACCTTGACAGACAAATCGTTCGATCGAGTAAAACAGGTGCTCGATCGAACCCAAATTTTTTTTCAGAATACCAAATTTTCAGAAAAACGAAAAACAAAACCCTGAAAACTGCTCGATCGAGATAAAACATGATCGATCGAGGAACAGTGACTCAATCGAGTACAACAATTCTCGATCGAGTGACGGGTTATCGAGGCAGACTACGAACGAGTAGTAATTCGCTCGTTCGTAGAATCCAAAGTGCTCGATCGAGCCAAAAAGTGCTCGATCGAGTGACAAGTTTCTGCAAAAACTGCTCGATCGAGTCTGAAAGTGCTCGATCGAGTGACGGGAAGCAGAAGAATGCTACGAACGAGTAGAAATACGCTCGTTCGTGGAATTCTACATACGCTGCCAAGATTTTAAAACAACAAAAAAAAAGTATCCTTGATTTCAAACGTGTAAATCAATAATAAACACGAACAACTGATTTATATATTGCTAAGACTATTGATTAATCAACAATATATGAATCAAGATCGAAAACATGATCGATCTCACAATAAAACACACGGTCGAGACATTATACGGGTTTTCAAAAACGGATTTTTAAAACATCTTATGAAAAACACAATTGTAAATATTCGTGGCCTTGGCTCTGATACAACTTGTGGGGGAATAAACAAGTATCCACCCTAAAAATTCCAGGATTATAACGATAAATACATATGCGAATATAGTTATAACATGGAAAACATGAACGATAGAGTACAACCTTAGGACCTTTTCGCGAATGGCCTAAGAACAGGAATTAAAGGAAATTCCCTCCAATAACTTGCACCCAAGACCCGTTTGAGATGATGTCGCGTTTGCTAGAAATGCTCTCCAATTGCCTTGCAATATGGGGAGAGTTATTCGAGTTTAAGATATGAGATCTAGGTTTTGGGAAAAGACAGTTCTCAAAACCCTAGTTTTTCTTGAGATGTAAAATATCAGTCAGAATGAGACCTCTGACAAAAAGAGAGTCACTCTCTATTTGTAATACTCGGCCGAATTAGGGTTAGGGTGAGTGTGGGTTTTCCACTCTTACCTTATTCTAATACGTGATTCGACCCTAATTGCTAAAATATAATTCACGGGATTTAATTATAAATCATATACACGTTATCAGATATTAATGTAGTCGATACATTAATAATGGTCTGATAAAAATTACGATTTTGTATACAACAACAACAACAACATCAGAGCCTTAGTCCCAAAATGTTTTGGGGTCGGCTGACATGAATCATCCCTTGGAATCGTCATGAGTGAACTCTCATCTCAACAAGAGAAAAAAAAGGAAAAGAAAAAAACGGAAGTGGAGTGAAACAAAAAAAATGGAAGGCAAAGGGGTCTTATAAATTTTAAATCGAACTTATCACATGTATAAAAACCCAAAAAAAATAAATCAAGAATAAAGTTTAAAGTGATTTTGAGAAACGAAGTAAAAATTAAAATAAGAGTTTTGGAGGAAAAAGTGTAACAAATCCAAATATAAATTTTGTTTTTTTAGAAAATTTAATAAAAACATCAAAGGCTAGAAGTCCACATGTACCATATCCCTCCATAGTGCCCTCTCCATCACCATCCCCTCCTGAAGCCCGAGAAATCTCATATCGTGCTCAATAACTCTTCTCCAAGTTTGTTTAGGTCTCCCTCTACCCCTAGCAACCGTTTCGGCACCCCAGGTCTCCAACCTCCTAACCGGTGCATCCATAGGTCTCCTTCTCACATGGCCAAACCATCTTAGTCGGTTTTCCATCATCTTGTTCTCTATTGGGGCCACTTTTACCTTCTCTCTAATCACCTCATTCCTTAACCGGTCTTTCCTTGAATGGCCGCACATCCACCTCAACATACGCATCTCTGCCACACTCATCTTATGAATGTGACACTGCTTCACGGCCCAACACTTCAAGCCGTAAAGTAAGGCCGGTCTAATTGCCGTACGATAAAATTTCCCCTTTAATCTTTGGGGCATACCCTTATCACACAAAAACCCCGTAGCACTTTTCCATTTCATCCATCCCGCTTTAATTCTGTGGGCCACATCTCTGTCTACATCTCCATCTTTTTGGACAATAGATCCGAGATATCTAAATGAATCTGACCCCTCAACAACCTTTCCATCGAAAATAATGCTCCCCACCGCCGTCGATCTCGGCCCCGCAAATTGACACCTCACATACTCGATCTTACTCCTACTTAGCCTAAACCCACGAGTCTCCAACGTATGCCTCCATAATTCCAACTTTCTCTCAACCTCCTCTTTCGTCTCATCAATCAACACAATATCATCCGCAAACATCATACACCAAGGGATCTCGTCCTGAATATCCCTTGTCAACTCATCCATAACTATAGCAAAGAGAAAGGGACTAAGTGCGGAACCTTGATGCACACCAATGGTAATGGGGAATTCTTCCGTTCTCCAAACATTAGTTCTAACACTTGTACTAGCCCCTTCATACATGTCCTTTATGAGGTCGATATATTTTTTTGACACACCCTTTCACTACAACGAAAACACAATCGGGCGACAAATATTGGCGACTGAAATCTGTCGCAAAACACCTATTGGCGACGGACAACAGTCGCCAAACAGTTGTCGCTGACTTTTGTCGCCAAAAAAATTCGGGCGACTGATTCTAATACGTGATTCGACCCTAATTGCTAAAATATAATTCGCGGGATTTAATTATAAATCGTATACACGTTATCAGATATTAATATAGTCGATACATTAATAATGGTCTGATAAAAATTACGATATTGTATAATTAGCTAAATTAATATAACTGCTTATATTAATACACGAATTCAATATTTAATTAAATATAACTGTTTATAGTTAATTTACAAATTAATCATGTAATCCGTATTAGCTAACATTATTTAATCTGTATTAAATAATTATCTCAACATCTCATTGACTAATTTAATAGTCAATACCTCTGAATAATTGTTTAGTCGTATTCAGCATAAATGTGACTGTATTTTCATACCTTCACATATCTCAAACGTGTCCTATATACGTGACGTATAGGGACCAGTTGATCACCGGCATCCGTATGACAATAACGTCAAACTTATCTAGCAAGTCAACCGTTATTGATGAACGTGGATCAACTAATAATAATACCAAAGTATGCCCTTGTGATCCTTTAAGAGATTTAATAAGTCATTGTACTAACTGTCAAGGACACCAGCCCCAACATTCTCGTCATGAGATTCATTATGTGATCGCACTATTGTTGAGGACACATTTCCCAACAATCTCCCACTTGTCCTCGACAAGTGTGCGTCACCAATTCTCTTGTCCTATTACAATCTCCCACTCAATGCAAGGTGTCTCTCAGGTCGTACTTGCATTTGATCATATCGTGAGTGGTTTCCTCGATATGGAGATTAACTGCTTTACCGGAATTATCTACCATAGATACATTCCGAGCGTGGCCACACATTTCCAGTTAACTTCTCCTCGAGTGGCCTTGATATTTGAACAACCCTGACAAAGGGGTGGACAATTCGATCACTACTCCCTTCAACTAGCCACAACCTAACATAACCCAAAATAATCCCATTTGACTCCAGTTACGAAAAGTCGTAGAGAATGAATCAAAGCTATGCCAAAATTGTGCCATCTTGGGCGAGTAGTCTTTAGTCCAAGAATTGACTTATAAGAATATTATAGCAGCTCTTGCCACGGCCGAGCTATTATAAAATTTCCAGAACTCTATAAGCGGTCACTCTGCCCGACAGAGTGTCTCCCACAGTCTGCCTATGTGATCGACTAGTCATCCCATATGACTCTATGGCATTTGAACTTGCCATCAATCGCCTCACACTCTAGTCGCTTCGAGATGTCACCTCATACAAGCGGCGAGGGGCTATACTAGGTTAATCCAGTTCACTTTATGGGGTTCAAATTTGTCTCTTACAACCCATTTGGATTTGACAAAGTATCTTTAAATTGTGAGTTAATTATAACTCAAATGATATTGTCATGTATGGACAGTCAATACAATATTACTGCTCCATAGCATTTCATGCACGTTCATCAATTTGTATTAGTGGTTTGAATTTGTGAATAAACCTTTTATTCATATTCTTCCAAAACCTTACAAATTTTAGTCTCCTTCCGACTTATATTATCTCGTATAATATGATCTTATTTGAGTACATGTCTAGAACTAACTCATTCTAGATCTCGGGTTTCTTTTCCTGAAAGAAGCTCCCACTGTTATCTTATAACTCGTGACGTATTTGGTATATCAAAGGGATCAACTTATCGCTCTAAAGTACCTAGTCACATCTGTACTAAAATTTATTTTGTAGTTATTCATGTTTTCATTACTAGTTCTCCTAGAGAACTCGTCATTTTCAATTATCTTGGCTATTAATCAAAAGTTTTTAGGTTGTATGAATCACCACGTGATTCTTTATTCATCAATATTAATAATTTATCCAACCCTTTTGATTTCTAATGGGTGACGTTTCATTATCAATATAATAAACTCTCCCGTGAAGCTCCATCATCTTATGATGTTCAACATTATTATTCATCTAGAATTGAAAACTTCTTATTCTTTACACTCTAAAGAATTACCATTCTCTCTTAATGGTAGGTTTAATTCTCTAATGAATATTGCTCCCACTAAAAACAATATCACTCTCTCTATAGTGATAGACTTTCACTCAATCAATATCATTTCTTAAACGAACTTTTCATTTCTTGTCTTCGTTTCCTCGGAACGAAACTTGACATGATATTCCTTTGCTCCCAGTAACACCAGTATCACTATCTCTATAGTGATCTACTTCCACTGAATCAATATCACTTCTTAAATGAACTTCTCATTTATTGTCTTCGTTTCCTCGAAACGAACATGACATGATATTCCCTTATAATTCTTTTTGAATTCAAAGACACTACGATCGAGAGAACAGAGATGATTTATCCTCTATTATCTTATAGTTTGAGAAACATCATTTTTAAGGAAACTTTTTCCTTCCAATTCCACACGGGGTTTCTTTTATCCTCTTTAAGAAACAATGACATAAGGAACATTTCCTTTCGTGTCCTCCCGTAGTTTCTTCAGTGTCCTCCCGTAGTTTCTTCTATCCATTCATTTAGGGTTCTTCTAAAGAATCCCATGTAGGATTATTCTATAAGATCCCACATTTATATCATTGGTTTGCGGGCGAAATATTTTCTCCCACTCTATCCTTTAAAATAACCTTTATTTGTATGTACAAGGATAGCAATTTTCCCATAACCAATGTTTTGAATGGCAATTATTATTAAGGGTGAGATATTAGCTCTCATTTTCATTTAAAATGATCATCTTATAATAAACTAATTATATCTCATTTTGATTGAGTGTTTTCTCTTGAGGTGTAGTTCTCCGTTTAAATAAATCAACACTTTGATTCTTTCTTTTGATTTTTGATTGTATCAATCAAATGTACAATGAACATTTCAGGGTACTTCTTTAGTGATTTATTAAGATCACATTAACTCATGTTATAAGGTATATGCATTTTAGGAATCAACGATTTGATTAAGAACAAAAGGAGTGACTTGGGTTGAAAACCAAGTCACCAATATCCAATATAACAACCATTGTTTGGGAATTAAATTCTTGTCATACAAGAAAATATAATGTTCTTAAAAATAAAAATGCTTAAAATGAAAGAAGACATTAATGAAAATTAGAGTCAAGCTCTTTATGTCTTCAATCTCTGGATGCTACCATAGCAATCTATGTAAGGAACTTTAAGCTTCCTTTTTCTTAGCTCTTATCTTTATAAGGCGCCCCTTTAAAACAATTAAAAAGGGGTGAGAGTCAACAACTTGTATCGACATACAAAAGTTGACAAAATAACATGAATTTAAACGAGAATTATAACCTACTGCAAGAACCTTTCCAACTTTGATGATCAGTTAAGTATTTAGGGCAATTTCGTTTCCAATGACCTAACCTCGTGCAATAATGGCACTTGTCTTCAACCTTTGAAGATGAGATGGAAGCACCTTTCGAAAAGGTCTTCTCTTTAGAAGGTTTGGATTTGGAGGTTTTGTTGCCCTTGCCTTTGAAGGCACTCCTCTTAAATTTCCCCTTTCCCTTCTTTTCGATGTTCAAAACATCCCTTGTGGAAGTCTTACTCAAATTTTGAACATGACTTAACTTATTTTTCAAATATTGTTCGTAATATAATCGGTTTTACGGGAAAAATAATACAAAAATCCAAATGAGTCATAAAAATTTCGAAAATTTCAAAATTCAAATTTTGAATATTCTGGAATTTTCTTAAAATTCCAGAACCAAAAATTATTAGTATATAAACGAAATAACCATTTATTCCGTAATTAGGTCGTAAAACCGCGCATTTTTAGTCGGAAATTGAAAAAATGACCTTTATAAATGCAATTAAAATACCAATAAATTTTTTACATATTCCAAAACACTTAGGGAACTAAGATGGACGGCAAAACACTGCCCAAGGACTGAAAAAGTACTTTATGACTCTCAAAATTAAATTTTTCAACTTTAACTTTTAAAACTAAAAAGTAAATTTCAGAAACTTTTGGTTCCCAAGAAGAATATGTTGATGAAAATATCTAATATGACATATATGGGTTAGTTTTTTTCGGTCATTTTTGCAACTTTTGCTATATTAAACAATTTATGTCATATAATGTACGATTTTAACCATTAAAATCATTTCACAAGCAATATAAGAAAGAAAAATCTCAAAATTTTTATACATGCTGGAAATAATATATATGACATTATGTAAAAGTTTCATGGCTAAATTCCAACTCAAACTATTTAAGTCGAAATTATGTCACTATTATCCGATTTTTACAATAAAAATCAATAATCATGCAATATAAGATAAAAACTTCTGGAAAATTTAAGGTACATTTTAAATATTATATGCACTACAACAAAATGGCACTTGCGCCATGATTTATGTCACGGGAATTCATAATTCGTGACCTAAATTTGCTTAGTTACGGGAAAAAAAGTCCCATTCCTTCAAAATTAATTGGTAAAAAAATTTATGTCACGGGAAAATATATCCGTGACAAATAATTGTTTTTAGTCATGAATTAAGCCATGACCGTGGCTAACAAATGCGTTTAGTCACGCATCAAGTCACGAACTTGGCTAATAATTATTTTTAGCCACAATGTCGTGGCTAATTATGATTTATTGCCACATGTAAGTTAACCGTGACTAATTAGTGTGCTTAGCCACACTGAATTCTTAACGTGGCTAATTATGATTTATTGTCACAGCTTAATTATCCGTGACTATATTGCTCTTAGCACACACTGAATTCTTACCGTGACTAATTGTGATTTATTGTCACAAGTAAATTACCCGTGACTAATTATTGCTCTTAGCTACGAACTGGATTTTTACCGTGACTAATATTTTTGATATGATAACAAATAATAGTACAAAATTATTAGTGCAACATGGTGTGTACTGTGACATCAAGATGATTGCGCCGTATAATTGCGAGATGTGAACAATATTCGTACTTAATGTTCTTCATTGTTGACGTAGATGATCTTATTATGATTATTCTTATTATTGGATGTTGTCTGTCACAAGCGAGAATTTGTGCAATTTATTATGATTATTCTTATTAACACTACTGACTTGAAAATGAATATGATTATATGAATAAATGATTGTTGTTTAACAATTTATTTTGCTTTATTTTCGTTGAATGTTGTTTTACTTTAAGTATACGTTTAATTATGTAATGACAATTTTGTAATTTCAAAGCTACTTACCCAGTTACTCAATTTATTAAGTTGCGCAACAAGCCCGACAAAAAACACTACAACAAATTGACACTTGCGCCACGATTTATGTCACGGGAATTTATAATTCGTGGCTAAATTTTGTTTAGCCACAGGAAAAAATTTATTCACTATTTTAGAAAAAATTTATGCCACGGGAAAAATTTTCCTGTGGCAAAAAGTCAATTGCGCCACAATTTAGGTTACAGTCGTGGCTAATAATCATTTTTGCCACAAACAATGTCGCACCCATGGCAAATATATATTTATAATTATTTTTTTGTTCAATTTATAATATTGAATAACATTATTTAGAGACCGCATCACACTTAAAGAGAAAGTATGTCCAATTAAATAATTAACTTATTAACACCTATCATTGAGAAGTCTGAAACTAATATATTGTTAAATAAGCTTTTCATTAGAAAATTGATTTCAACTTTATTTGTAAAATATTTCTACAAGAACTTGAATTCGAGATGTTAAATTGGAAAAAATTGGGGAAGTTTTTAAGGAGAAAAAAAAAAGAAAAGACAATTAGATTGAAAATATGATTAAATAAAAAAAAGTAGTCTAAAAAATTAAATTCAAAATGATTTCCAACAAATCATTGAATAAAATGGAAATAAAAACATATTGATAAAATAACCGATATAAAAAAAATCAATATAGAAAAACATTTTAATTATTGAAAATGAGCATATCACACCGAAAAGTAAAATGAAAATTAAAATAATAAATATACATGTGTAAATAATGAGAAATTTTGTTGACAAAAAGAAATATCAAGAATAATGAAAAGAAATCAATTTAGAGAAAACAAAAATTTATACGATATTTTCTGTGTTTTTTGGCAAAAACTGATTATTTTCGAGTTAATAATGTCTTGGTCATTTATTTTAGTAATAAAACTCGGTCATTGATACCCATATGTAATTATTATTCAAAATTGATCATTATTTAGTAAAAAGTGATTAAACTTTTTTTCGTTACAAATATGACGATCTTACAAATAGTATTTGTGTGGAAAAATATATGAAAAATTGGATAAAAGAAAAATAAAATAAAAATGCCGACAAATGAAAAAAAATAAAAAAAAATGTATTAGGGAAAAAAAAGGGGAAAATGTGATTAAATAGTTTGGAGAAAATGGTTTTGTTGACTCGGGCAAAAAATGACCCGAGCATCATTAATCGGAAGGTTAACATTGAAAACTCGAGTAATTTGAGAAAAATAATATTTTTTTCGTAAAAATATGTAAATCATTTAATATTTTTTCGCAAAAATAGTAGTGAAGATAATTTAGAAAAAAAAGAATATAATTTAAAAAGGTTTCAAAGTGTTAACTATATCAACAAGCTTAAGTTTCATTTTCGGTAGCTCATTATAAGAACTCCACAGTTAAGCGTGCTCAGGTGATAGTAGTCTTGGGATGAGTGACCTCATGGGGAGGATAAAGGATTCGCAAAAGTGAATGACTTGTGATTGTAAGTAACGAGTTGAGATAACTAACCAAGCAAAGATTAAAGTTTGACGAAATTCCATATGTAACCAAATGTGTTTGGTAGTGTGGTGGTTGCTCACCTCATCCCTTAACCCTGAGGTCAGGGGTTCGATTCCTACCCATGGGAATGAAGCAACTCTTTGGCAAGCCGTTTACCTCTTCGTGAGAGAGCCCGCGGCGAGGGGATTATACACCGTTGTCGACACGGTGGACACCCCGGTTTAGACCAAAAAAAGATTCGATATGTGAAAATATTTGCATTATAAGTAAAAAACAATATATTACATTTTCTTTATTTATTTTTTTTTTTGTTTGTCACGGGAATAATTTTGGCCACGAGAATTAATTTTTGGTGACGGGAATTATTAGCCACGTGAGAATCTGTGGCTAAAAATATAATTTTAGCCACGTTCTTGTTTTTCCTGTGGCTATCTGTTAGCCACGACCACTTGGGCCACGGAAGGTATTTCCGTGACAAAGAGTTTTAGCCAGGAGAAATTAGTACTTGCGCCACAAATTTAGTCGTGGCCCAAGTGCTTAATTGTAGTAGTGATGTGACATACTCAAAAATTTTCGTAGTTAAATTCACAATATAACAATATAAACCCATTTATACTCATTTTATGACATTTTAACATTTAAAATTCAGAAACCAGCATTATAACTTCAATAATTACGAAAATTCATATTCATAACATAGATAATACATGTGAGAACATATTAAAAAATCCATGTTCTCTCCACCCTTCCAGCATCCATAGGTCTAAACCTGTCATGTGATAGCCCAGTTATTTAGTTTTTTCACCATACTTGAACTTTTAGTTTTGGTTTATCACAGTTGTAATACTTCCGATACTTTGGTTTAACTTTAATTATTAAATAAAGTATTGTTTTTCTTCCTTTGTTATCTACTACCTCGGGTCACCGAGTGTAACACCCCAAGAGTATGAGAAGAAAGTTGTCCCACATCGGTAGAATGTGAAGCTTGTGATATGTTTATAATAGCTTCCATCCACCACTTAGCAACAAGGCCTTGTGCTTTTGGGCTTAAGTGAGGACAAACAATGAGCCTAAAAGTATGCACCCATCTTATTGGGTTTGTGTTACGACGGTGGCGGGTCGAGTTGTTACAAATGATATCAGAGCGACCCTGCGACCATGTGGTGAGCCTGTGGTCGGGAGTACCCGGGTCACACACCTAGCGGGGGAGGATTCTGGCCCTGGTTGTGGTCAAGTTTGAGGCACAACGAGGACGTTGTGTTCTTTAAGTGGGGGAGTTTGTAACACTCCAAGAGTATGAGAAGAAAGTTGTCCCACATCGGTAGAATGTGAAGCTTGTGATATGTTTATAATAGCTTCCACCCACCACTTAGCAACAAGGCCTTGTGCTTTTGGGCTTAAGTGAGGACAAACAATGAGCCTAAAAGTATGCACCCATCTTATTGGGTTTGTGTTACGACGGTGGCGGGTTGAGTTGTTACAACCGAGATGGTAACACCCTTAGTTATCTGGAGAGTCCTCGTTCAGGCCTCTAAATAAATGGGGGTGTTACAAAGTGGTATTAGAGATGTGTTTGGTTAGGTTTTAGTGCACAGACTCCTATGGTTTATATAAGGCGGCTGAGACCTAAAGCTGGCTGTTTTGAAATTCCGTGTGGGCTTGGTCTGTTGTCACGCCAATCGAGGCCCAGTGTAGGGTGACAACAGGTCCCAAGTTCGAACCACACCATCACCATTCCACATATATTGTTACTAGGTGCTTAGGTCCCCAAATCGAATCCCACAGTAGTACGAAAATCACTCAACAAAACGAGTATGCGCAAGCTTATAAAACGACTATCTAATCATAATAACTCATCGCTCGATCATAACTATCCTACGAAACCACATTTAAATAATAAAATTCGGGTTATTACACTATATGTGTATGTTTGTCATGTATGGGGGTATGCGTTGAGATGTCGCCTCTGAGCCCTATACGTGTTTGGTTGTCGTGTCTGGGATATGCGTTGAGATGTCGCCTCTGAGCCCAGACATGTTTGAGTGATCGCGTCGGAACATGCCTTAAGTTGGCCTCTGAGTCTGACGAGTAGAGCAGCTGCACAACGGGCCAGTCATGTTGTAATACCTTACCTGGGGTGCAGGTGTTGATGCTAGGCCATGCGTTGAGTTGTCGCCTCTGAGTCTAGTGTCTTGTGATGTAGTAAGGGAACATGCGTTGAGTTATCGCCTCTGAGTTCCTTACTTGTGATTGTGAATTTGGATGCTAGTCCATGCGTTGAGTTATCGCCTCTGAGTCTAGTGTCTTGTTGAGTAGCAGGTCCATGCGTTGAGTTGTCGCCTCTGAGTCCTTGCTTGAGATTGTGAATTTGGTATCTAGGTTATGCGTTAAGATGTCGCCTCTGAACCTTTATACTTGCTGATTGTTTGGTATCTAGGTTATGCGTTAAGATGTCGCCTATGAACCTTTATACTTGCTGATTGTTTGGTATCTAGGTTATGCGTTAAGATGTCGCCTCTGAACCTTTATACTTGCTGATTATTTGGTATCTAGGTTATGCGTTAAGATGTCGCCTCTGAACCTTTATACTTGCTGAATGTTTGGTATTTAGGTTATGTCTTAAGTTGACCGCTGAACCTTATACTTGTTGAATTTCATCTGCTTGCCTAGTTTTGGAACGGTGTCAGATGTAGTTATTGATATTGATAAGTATAGCGTATTGACTATAATATTGTTCATCCAAGGCATTGGATGACTCTTTAATTAGTTAATAAATGGTTTGGACTGAAAGACCCCCGGCCGCGCAACCGGAAGGGAAACCGGCTCTCCTTCCAAATAGTTTCCGAACTTGGTTGAGAGCCTTGCATAAGTAATTGCATGATGATATGAGATTCAGTTATCGAGATTTGTATGCTTCAAATGTTCTATATATGTTGGAGTATATTGAATGTTTTTGTGTTACGTGTCGTTACAAAACGTGGCTAGGAGAACTCTAGTAACTCCCCACTGATTGTGGCGTACATGTTTACATGTATGTAGGTACATGACAGGTGGTTGGCAGAGGGTTGCATGAAGCTAGCGAGCGATGATCCTATTCATCGATTGACTTACACGTTTACGTTAGTTAGACTTTAGTTTACATTTCAGTTTTGAGTGCCTGTAGGGATGTGCCATCCCAGGCTGTTTGTATTTATATTTTACTTTCAGTTTCAGTTTTAATTCACCTCGCATGTTAGTTAAGTTAAAAAGTTTTAATTCCGCTGCATTTTTTGTACTTTGTATGTTTATTATTTCCGCTTTCGCGAGGGGTTTTACAGAAGGTGCTAGGAGGCGCGGCCACAAAGGCGTTCTTGGGGCGAATCGAGTTTTATCCATCTATGCAGGAAACATGATGTTGAACCATATATTCAAATATATATATAGTATATATGTTTATGTTTTGATAATGACAAGTCTAGCTATTTATATACTATATACTCGTATGTATAATCGTGTGCTAAGTGTACAGAACATTAGTAACAAGATCTAATCAATCAAGTATAAAAGATTCAAGCATGTTAGTCAATGAATTGACTAAGTTGAAGATTGATAGAAGATCACAAGCGCGCATAGTGAGCTAAAGTTATATTGATCAACTATAGCTTTAATACAAGATTGGTCCTAGTTATAGCCCGTAGCTATAACTCTATATCATGAAGAAATGATTGGAATATATATGTGTTTGAGTTGAAACGATTGTTTCTATATTAGTGTCGTGTAGAATTAGTGTTTAATTGGTATTCTATTTTAATAAATAGAATTGTTAATCTTAATAGGATTATATAAAATATCTTTAAGTTAAATAAGGAATAAATAATTGTCTTATGAGATAATTATTTATTACTAAAATAAACTAAGGATTTTTTATATGATTTTATTTGTCAAAATATATAATCTAAGATATGGTTTGTTTCGATTTTTGGAAAACGTGTAACATGTCACGTTTCTATAAATCGTGTAGGGTTTATTTAAATAAATATTATGTATTTATTTAATGTCCTAAACTAACTAAGATTATATTATGGTAATATATTTTATTATCTTTGACTTGGTTTAGGAAGTTGATTTAATAAGGATACTAATTGTTTATTATATAAAGATCTTTCCTAAATATGAATTAGGAAATTAATTCCTTATATAATTTTTTTTTTTGGTGAAATGTGAGTATGTATTAGATATATCAAAAACTTAAATCATATACAGGGGGGTTGTGGGTTCGAGGCACCACAAGCACATAACCAAGATCATTAAAAAACAAAACCAGAATAACAGTCAACTAGTTATCTAAGCAAATCCTTCCAATCAGTAGCAGCAATATCTGATCCCAGCTTGATTTTGAGACGATTTCTGACATTGTCCTCAATCTGAGCAGAAACTTTCTTTGGCAAATTCAGAGTTTGTTCAATTCGAGCTTGATTTCTTTGGTACCAAATATGATACCTATAAGTTGTCAGGAGCATGGCTAGCAGTTGCCATTTAATTGTACTTTTGGGAGCAGTCACCAGAGCAGTCATAGTAGGGAAAGGAATGGTAAGCCACTCTTCAACTTGGCTTCTTATAATACTACTGTACTCACAGACTTGGAACAAATGATCTGAAGTTTCAGGTAGCAGTCCACATAAACAGCATATAGCATCATTACAGTAGCCAATACTATGAAGTTTGGCTTTGGTATTCAACCCATCATGCATAATGATCCAGGAATTGATGGAATGCTTTGGCCAATTCCATTTATTCCAAATAACAGGAGTCCAAACTGGTTTAGGATGTGCAGTGGTTAGCCAGTCATAGCCTTGTCTAATAGAGTAACCTTTATCATCCAAGGCCCATCTATTCCCCACAAAGCCTGCCTTGATTTTTTCTTTGATTTTGCAGATGCTTTTCCAGGTCCAAGGAGCATCCATGAGTGGTGTATAGTTGTTCCAGTCCCTGTCTTTTATGTATACACTGTTAACCCATCTAATCCATAATCTGTCAGTTTTGGTGTATATCCAGTCCACTAGCTTCCCTACAGTAGCCATGTTCCATTCCTCAGCTTTCTTAATTCCTAGACCTCCTTCAATCTTAGGCAAAGTGACCTTGTCCCAGCCTACTAGAGGGACTCTCTGATAATCTGCTATTCCTCCCCACATAAAATTCCTACAAATAGCTTCTATTCTCTTAACAACACCTTTAGGAATAAGAAACATAGAGCCCCAATAGTTATACAAGGTGTTGAGGACAGAGTTAATGAGAACAATCCTTCCAGCATAGGAGAGTTTTTTAGCTCCCAACCCCCTTATTCTAGCAACCATTTTCTCTGTCAAGCTGGCACAATCTTTCTTATTCAGTTTCCCTGGTTGTATAGGAACTCCCAAGTATCTGAAAGGCATACTGCCCTCTTTGAAGCCTGTAACACTCATGATATCAGCTTTGAGTTCTTCATTCATGCCACTACAGTAGATCTCAGATTTTGTATTGTTCATGCAGAGTCCTGTGGCTTTGGAGAAAGATGAGAAGGCCCTCATGAGGAGGAGGACAGAAGGTGCATCCCCTTTACAGAACAAGAGTAGGTCATCAGCAAACATTAGGTGAGTTAGTTTGAGGCTTTTACACATTGGATGATAATGAAATGGCCATCTACTAGTTGCAAACTCAATGAGCCTAGTTAAATATTCCATGCATAAGGTGAAAATCAAAGGGGAGATGGGGTCCCCTTGCCTTAGTCCCCTCATGCCTGAGAAGTATCCAAAGTTAGAGCCATTTAAAACTAGAGTATAAGTGGGAGAAGTGACACAGGCCATCACAAGAGTGATGAAATGAGGAGGAAAATTCAGCCCTTGTAGAATCTGAGCAACAAAATCCCATTCAATGGTGTCATATGCTTTCTGCAGATCTATCTTAAAGAGGCATCTAGGAGAGGCATTGCTTCTGTGATACATGTGGACTAGATCTTGGCATATCAAAACATTCTCTATGATGGACCTCCCTTTGATGAAGGCCCCTTGATTATCATGAACTATGTCAGGCAGGACTGCAGCCAATCTGTTGCATAATAATTTAGAAATCACCTTGTATATGGTATTGCAACAGGCTATTGGCCTAAATTGAGTAACTGAGGTGGGTCTATCACACTTAGGAATGAGTGTGATATTTGTAGCATTTATTTGATGTAGTAATTGCCCAGTTTGGAAAAAATCATCTATGGCTTCATAAATATCTGATCCAACCACCTCCCAAGCATCTCTGAAGAAGCCACTACTATATCCATCAGGCCCAGGGGCTTTGTCAATGGGGATGGAAAAAACTGCTGCCTTAACCTCCTCATAAGAAATAGGTTCAGTCAGCATGGCTATATGGTTGTCATTGCATTTCTGTCCATAGGCCAAAACAGCAGGCCTAACCATGTCAGTTGCCTTCCTGCTGCCCAGTAAGCCTTGATAGTAAGATAAAAAGGCTTCCTGAATGCCATCTCTTGTAGTGTACTGCTTGCCTGTTTGATCAGCAATCTGTATTACCTTATTCCTGAGGCATCTCCTTTTTATAGCATTATGAAAGTAAGCAGTGTTGGAATCCCCTTCCTCTAGCCAAAGGGCTTTAGCCTTCTGTTGGAGAAAACTATCCCTTGCTTTGGTTAGCATTTTGAGTTCTGTCAAGAGAGTAAATTCCTTTTGGAGGAGATCTTGGTCAGTCACATCTCTTGCTAACTGAACCTGAATATCATACAGAGCTCTTGCTGTGTGATCAGTGGTATTTTCAATATCTGAAAAACAAGAGTCATTGAGCCCCTTGAGGATGCTTTTGAGGGCCTTTAATCTTTTAACAACTCTGAACATATGAGTGCCAATCAGAGGCACTGCCCATCCTTCCTTTACTCTGGTAAGAAAATCTGTGGATGTACTCCACATGTTAAAGTACTTAAAGCTTCTCTTCTGCTCATGTATTAAAAGTTTATTGCTGACAACACAAGGATTGTGGTCCATAAGACCTTCAGGATGAAAATGACCAACCATTTCAGGAAAAGCTTCTAGCCAAGCAGTATTGACAAGATATCTATCCAGTCGACTGTATTTTCTGGTAGCTATCTCTTGCTTGTTGTTCCATGTAAAGAAGGCTCCAGTAGAGTAAATATCACTCATATCACAAGCTTGCAAACAAGTGAGAAAATCCTCCATATCCTCTTGCTTGGTCTGACCCCTCACTCTTTCATCTGGGTGAATTACAGTGTTGAAATCTCCTGCCATGACCCATGGACCTGTCACATTTGCTGCTATACTGGTTAGAGATTCCCACAATGGAACCCTATCTTTCCCTTCATTGAAAGCATAAATCATGCTGAGTAGAAACTGCTGCTGAGTGGCTTTGACTGTGATTTTGGTATGAATAAACTGGGGCTGATATTCCAATAAATCCACATCAAAAATACTAGGTTGCCAGAGAACCCAAACTCTTCCCCCCTTGTGAGTGTGACAGTTGGTTGACACACTTCAGCCATCAAATAAGTTGAATGCTATATTACTCACATTTGCACCATTGATTTTAGTTTCTAACAAACCAAAAAGACCTATATTATGTTTATTAATAAAGCTCTTTATTTCCTTCTGTTTATTGACATTATTCAAACCCCTTACATTCCAGAACCCTATGCTATTCATTAAGAGGGTGTTGAGTAGGTGGGTTACCAGTTTGCTCACTTTCATTGTTTGCTGCCTCAATTTTATCCAAGTCAATGACAGGTTCCATATCACTGTCCTCAGTATCATCTGTGATTGTAGGTGGATCTGTCTGCTTATTCATAACAGTAATTACTTTTGGGATTGAGAGTGTTGGTAGTGCAGGGAAATCTTTATCTGATATAGCATTTGGATTTCCTGAAGTTGTTTTCTGCACTGGTTTCCAAACTTTCCTGTTGCCTGGGATAGGTTTCTGAGGCTGCCCCTTCCTACAGTACTGCATTTCATGACCCATACCTTTGCATTTAGTACAGATTGTTGGCTTCCACTCATATTCTACTTTAATCTCAACCATTTGGCCCAATTCATCCTTGAATTTGATCAAGGAAGGGAACTTTTGTCCCACAGTAAGTTCAACCATTATACGAGCATACCCCAGTCTAGTTTTGTCACCTGTAGCTTGATCAGTTTTGACAAAAGGCCCCACCAGGTTGGCTATAGATGGCAAACACTTGCCCCAGAATTTCAGTGGTAATCCATGGAGTCTAACCCATGCTGGTACAATTTTTATTTCCTCCTTCAACAGATCAATGTTTTGCGGCCATGGCTTAATGATTAGTGGTTTGTTATCAAACATATGATATCCAGCATTGATCACAGCCTCTTTATCTTTCATTTCTTTGAATCTCACTAGGAAAATCCCATTAGGAAGGAATGAGATTTTGTCTATGCCATAGGCTTTCCATATTCGATGAATAAAGCCTTCAAGGACTTCCCAGGGAGGATTTGCTCCTAAAACAAAGCAATATACAGATTGGTTCCAATACTGTATCTCCTCCTGTACATCCTCAACTGTAAATTGCAGTATATCATCTGTTTCCTCTGTGTCCATTACAGTTTCATTAATAGGAATAACCCTAGTATTGTCCTTAACAGAAGAACGTTTACCTCTGTTTGTTATCCATGGGAGATTGTCTGCTGGATCCTCCTCGTCTGCATAAGATAATCCAGGGATGCCATTAAGTTCATGCATGGTTTTGGTACGTAGTACATCCTCTTCTGTAGGTCCTTTCCTGCCTCCATTACTATGGCTTTGAGTGCTCTGTTTACTAGAATTTTGCTGTTTTGGGGATGAATGATGAGTAGAGTTGGTTGCTGATTTGTTATGCACAGTTTTTGATGCTGAATTTCGAGCCATAATGATGGAGAAATCAAGCCCTAATGATGGCTGCTAATCGCCTGCTAATCGCTCATTAGGGTTTTTTTCTTAATTCCTTATATAATACATAAAGTATATTATTAAATCTTTCCTAAATATATTAAGATTAGATTTAAGGTAGTATTACTAAAAGACTAGTATTCTAGTTTTAGTAATATTCCTAAATCATCTAGGGTTTGAATTACCTAGATACATATTCTATATAAATAGACTACCTATGACACATTAAAGGAGACGAAATACACACACACATATACACGCAAATCAAGAGAGAAACCGCCGTTCATATACTTCGATATTCGAGCTTATCATTGTCATATCCGATTCAAGATTCAAGTGCTCAAGCATTGATCTTATTCATTCAAGATTGTGACAGCAAGAAAACATTGAAGACTTTATCTTATTTACGTAAGATAGAACGAGTATTTAGCGGTACTCATTGTAAGACAAATATTTAACGGTATTTGTCGAAGCTAGATATTTAACGGTATCTAGATAGAGTTGTGACTAACATCAAAGTCGCACGAGTAGGGTTGATAAAATTGTAATCCAGAGTTGGTACTAATTTTATTAATCGAGAATAGTGGACGTAGGTCTCAAAGTGTGAGACTGAACCACTTCAAAAATATCGTGTCTCTCTTTATTACTTGCTCTACTCAACGATCATCATACAAACTTACAACACATCGAAGAAGATTTAAGAAGAAGGCATACTCAATTCAACCCCCCCTTCTTGAGTATATCATATCAATAGACTCTTCAATTGGTATCAGAGCCTCGTGTTCTTGATCGCCTAGCCGCGTGAGTTTTTATCCTTCTATTGATTCTATATTATATACTCTTTCATCAATGGATTCCAAGCATCTCAAGTGCCCTATCTTCGATGGCAAAAACTATAGTTTATGGAAAAATATGATGACTCATTACATCAAGGGTTGTGATTGGGAATGTTGGAAGATCAATCAAACTGGACCAAAGAAGATCTTGGTCGCCGCCGCCAATGGAACAACCTATGAAAAGATGGAAAGCGATTATGTGGAAAGTGACTACAAAATTGCAGAGAAAAACTCTAAGGCCATGAGCCTCCTACAGAACGGTATGATAACACCTCAGAATTCGATAGATTCTCATCCTGTAGTTCCGCTAAGGAAATATGGGATAGTCTCGAACTTGCTTATGAAGGAACATCCGCAGTCAGGAAACATCGTATAGACTTGCTCGTTCAAAGATATGAACTTTTCAATATGGAAACGAATGAATCTATTGATAGCATGTCTGCACGATTTTCTTGTATTATTAATGAACTGCGGAACCTTGGCAAAAAGATCGCTTCTGAGGATATCATTCGTAAGATTCTTAGGAGTCTCACCAAAAAGTTGCAACCTAAGGTCACGGCCATAGAGGAAGCACGTGATTTATCTAAAATCACTTACCAAGAATTGATTGGATCCTTAATGGCACATGAGATCATACTAAATAAAAACGATGATGATCCCAAAGGAAAGGGAGTCGCCTTACAAGCCTCCACAAGTGAAGTGTGCGAAGAAGAACTAGAAGACGAGACAGTTCTATTCGCAAGACGTTTTAAAAAGGCTGTCTTCAAGGGAAGATACAAAAACCCTAACAACAAAACAGTCGACAAAAAGAAAACTGACACAAAACAAACATTCTTCAAAAGAGGATGTTTCAAGTGTGGTCAACAAGACCACATGATCAAAGACTGTCCAAGTTGGGACAAAATCAAAGATAAGTCAAAAAGAGAAAAGACCAAAACGGAGTTCAAGAAAGTAATGCTTGCGTCGTGTTGGGGAGAATTAGAATCCGAGGATGACGAGGACTCAGAAGAAGATGAGGTAGCAAACCTGTGCCTAAGCAACGTCAGCCTAGATCTAATCTCAAACGACAACAACGAAGACGACGCATCCCATATGTGTCTCCTTGGAGAATCCGACTCAGACGACGACGACGACGATGAAGAGTTTTTCGCCAAGGAAAATAACCTATGGTATCTCGACAGTGGATGCTCAAGACATATGACAGGCGACGTAAATCTATTTCAAACCCTTAAACCCTTTGACGGAGGTAAAGTCACATTTGGTGATAACAAAAAAGGAAAGATCATCGGAATTGGTAAGATAGGTATTTCATCCTTTCATGCAATAAATGATGTATACCTTGTAAGTGGTCTCAAACACAATCTTATCAGTATATCTCAATTATGTGACAAAGGAAATAAAGTGGTTTTTCATTCAAATATATGTCGTATAATTTTAGAAGGCACCAGTAAAGTAATACTTGAAGGTCATAGGATAAAAATGTGTATATGATTGATTTAAATGTTGTACCTACTGATTCTCTATCATGCATGAAAGTTACGTTAGATGATCCATGTCTATGGCACAAGAGATTTGGTCATATTAGCACACCTATTCTAAGTAAGCTGAAAAGATGGGACTTGGTCGAAGGTCTTCCAAAGATCAAATTTGATCAAGAAAAGATGTGTGACACATGTGCACGATGTAAACACGTCAGATTATCCTTTAAGCCAAAAAGAGTGGTAAGCACAGAACAAGCTCTTGAACTTGTACACATGGATCTATGTGGCCCTATGAAGGTAAGAAGCAGAGGTGGTTCCAGGTACGTTTTCGTTCTAGTTGATGATTACTCTAGATTTGTTTGGCCAATCTTTCTTCATTCTAAAGACGAAACATTTGATGAATTTGTTAGTCTCATGAAACTTGTCCAAAACAAATATAAATCAAACCTAGTAACAATCCGTACTGACCATGGAACTGAGTTCGACAATCATGCTTTTATTGAGTTCTGTAAAACCAATGGTGTTGGACACAACTTCTCGGCCGCTAGAACTCCTCAACAAAATGGAGTCGTAGAACGAATGAACAGAACCCTAGAAGACATGGCTCGAACAATGCTTCTTTGTAGTGGCCTACCTAGAAACTTTTGGGCTGAGGCTATTAGTACAGCTTGCTATATTCATAACCGTGCTATGATTAGACCTATCCTTAAAAAGACTCCTTATGAACTTCTTCGTGGTCGTAAACCAAACATATCTCATTTAAGATGCTTTGGTAGTAAATGCTTTGTTCACAACAATGGTAAAAACAGATTAAGCAAATTCGACCCTAGAAGTGATGAAGCAATCTTTATAGGATATTTAGATCATAGTAAAGCCTACAAAGTTTTTAACAAACGTACTTTATGCATAGAGGAAAGTATTCATGTTATCTTTGATGAGAATAATGTCTTCGATAAGCCATTACAAGATATAGAGGAAAACCTAGAAGAACCTGATTTCAGATTATCAAGGGAAGATCCTCCTGAAATGGAAATTGAAGAAGGAGAACCTCAAGGATCTCATGATGAACTCAACTTGGGAGAAAATGGTGCGAGAGATGAAACTACAGTTGATGATACTGTAGATAACTCTCAAACCAATGACGTGGAACCCAGAGTTACAGCTAATGAAGCTGTAACATTGAATCAAAACCAAAGGGAAGAGGCCAGAGTTATACCTGACCCTACTATAAACCCAGGTTTGGATTCAGGGGGAACAAGTCAAGATCCCGAGTCAAGTTCAGGGAATGCAAATGATCAATCAAGGAACTGGAGATATAAAGGCTCTCATCCTTTGGACAATGTCATAGGAAGCCTGACAGATGGAGTTCAAACTCGAAGGAGCTTAAATAACTTTTGCTCATTCTACTCCTTTCTCTCCACCATTGAACCTTCAAATATCAAGGAAGCTCTCGCAGAACCAGACTGGATAGTTGCCATGTAAGAAGAACTCCAGCAATTTGAAAGAAACAAAGTTTGGCATCTTGTTCCTCGACCTAAGGACAGAACTGTCATTGGAACTATATGGGTATTCAGAAATAAATTGGACGACACTGGAGTCATTGTGCGAAACAAGGCCAGATTAGTGGTTCAAGGATACAACCAACAGGAAGAGATCGATTATGACGAAACCTTTGCTCCTGTTGCTCGTCTTGAGGCAATAAGACTACTCATTGCATTTGCAGCACATAAGGGAATGAAGCTTTTTCAGATGGACGTTAAGACTGCATTTCTTAATGGCTATCTCCAAGAGGAAGTATTTGTTGAACAACCTCCTGGATTTCCTGACAGCAAACTCAAGGATCATGTATTCAAATTGGACAAAGCTCTCTATGGCCTGAAACAAGCACCTAGGGCATGGTACGACAGATTATCAAAGTTCCTATTGGAGAGTGGATTCAAGAGAGGATCTGTGGATAAAACCCTATTTCTTAAAAGCGAAAACTCAGATCTACTAGTCGTTCAGATCTATGTTGACGATATTATTTTTGGCTCAACTAATAAAAGGTTGTGCAAGTACTTCTCTGAGTTGATGACTTCTGAGTTCGAGATGAGTATGATGGGAGAACTAAAGTTCTTCCTTGGACTTCAAATACAACAAACTGAAGAAGGAATCAAAGTTCATCAACAAAAATACGTCAAGGAATTGCTAAAGAAATTCGGAATGGAAACCTCTCATGCAATGCCTACTCCAATGGTCACAGATAAGAAGTTAACCAAAGACGAAGATGGTAAGTCTGTAGATGAAACAACTTACCGAGGTATGATTGGCTCACTTCTTTATCTTACAGCAAGTCGTCCAGATATAATGTTCAGTGTCTGTGTTTGTGCGAGATTTCAATCTGCACCAAAAGAATCACACATGATTGCAGTTAAAAGAATATTAAGATACCTAATCGGAACCTCAAAATTATATCTATGGTATCCCATGGACTGTAACTTTAACCTAGTAGGATATTCAGATGCGGATTATGCATGATGTTCATTAGACAGAAAGAGTACCTCGGGACTTGCTACCTTTGTAGGTCCATGTATAATATCTTGGGGATCCAAGAAACAAAATTCTGTCACTCTCTCAACTGCTGAAGCAGAATATATTGCAGCCGCACTGGTATGTTCTCAACTTTTATGGTTAAAGCAACAGTTACATGATTATGGTGTTGATGTTGGATGTGTGCCTATCTTATGTGATAATACGAGTGCTATAATTATATCTAAAAACCCAGCCCAGCACTCGAGGACCAAACACATTGAAATTAGACACCACTTTCTAAGAGATCATGTTGAAAAGAAAAATATAAAATTGGAATTTTGTAGTACGGAAAAACAATGGGCAGATATCTTCACTAAACCATTGGCTAGATAACGCTTTGAGACTTTGCGATTGGAAATTGGTTTAATCGGTGGCACCTAATCAAATCATAAAACCAAAAATAACCCAATGATTGACTACGGTTTAGATGAGATTATATGACTGTGTCCGTATACTCCGCTGCATGTGTATGTATATATTCGATGATAAATTTTGTGATTATAGTTATATTATACTATTTACATATGAATGTGTGCACAACCGATCTCAAAATTATATTACGTCACATATTAATTTTTACCTCACATATATATATTATACATATTACAAATTATATCATACATAATAATATACAAATATTACAAAAATAAAAATAAATTTACCTAAATTTAAACACACAAAGTGTGTGTGATGGTCCCCCGTGCCACGTCTCCCCCAAACCTGTCCCACTACCACCTGCCACGTGCCCCCTACTAATCCTAGCCTTTGACCTTTACCCCTTCTCATTATTACCCCAACTCCCTCAACTTACCTCACCTTTCCACCATTATTACCGTCCTAATATTTGTAAAACCCATTAATACTCTCAAACCTCCACAAAACCCAAACCTCCATTAAAACAACCTCAAAACCTCCACCAACAACCGTCGACTTAAATCACCATTCTCATAATGCCTCCTTCTCGAGCCCCCCGCTCCCAACAAAAGAAACCATCTCCTCCTTCACCTACCCCATCACCCCCACCGTCTCCGACACCCCTTGCCGCTTCAGCTCCACCATCCGACAATGGCAAACGGCGCAAACTCAACCGCTCGTCCTCCTCCATTCCCGATGACATGCATGACCTAGGCTCTCCGTCGGAAAATCCGCGTCCTCTGTTTTCCGAGTACTCCATAGAAGCCACTAGGGAAGGTCTTGAGAAGGTGCGAATGACTAAGCAAGAAGGTATGTTAATTGAACGTGTTTTACCTTATGCTATTCATGGGGGTCGCTACTATCCAGGGTCATGGGTTGAAAATTCGAAATCTTTGTCTTTCTTTAAAGACTTCTTGAAGTTTCAGGGTTGGGAATTCATTAGTAATTTCTCTGGGTTGATTTTTCCAATCGAAATTGTTCAATTTTTTGCGTCAGTAAAAAGTTGTGATGAAGGGTTGCGTGCTATAGTGAATGGTAAAGATGTCGTGGTAACCACTTCTGATTTCTGTGATATTTTTCAAATTGATCAAAGTGGTCTTGTTCTTGACCCTAGGAAGGAATGGAATGGGGTGTCAAAAGAACAAAAGATGGAAATTAAGAAGTATTTTGATGAGTCTGCAACAGAGAATAGTCCCCTGTTGACCGTGACCTTCTCCCCGAAACTGAAATTGTTTGTCAATTATTTGTGGAATACGATCTTACCACGAAGAGGGGGAAGGGATAAACTTTCAAGTACTGAGGCAGTAGTGATGTACAATTGGTTAGAAGGTATAAAGATTGACTTGGCTTCACTTGTTTATAACAAAATCTTGCAAATATCGAGTGTTCTTGTGAAAGAAAAACCGTGCTCTACACTCGACATTCCCTATGGAATGTGGGTGTCTGAGCTTCCGTTTAAGAAGGGAGTTGTTGATGATTCGAGCTTTGGAATCAGGCCTCGTGACAAGATGAATGATCGGATGTTAAAATTAATGGGGATATGCTTTGAAGGGGATGATCTCACGTTTGGTAAGAATATTGGTAAGGAACCCGTGTCGACTTCATCTCCATTCTTTGCAAATCTTGAGGCAAAAATGGACAAAGTCATTGGTTTGTGTGAAAGGCAGAAGAACACTGGTGAGACAGGGGGTAGTAGTAAGAAGAGAGGTCGTGATTTTGAGGTTGAGGTAAAAGAATGGATGGAAAAAGTTGATAAGCATTTGGTGAAGATTGGGTCAGAGGTCTCGGTGGTATGCTCGGAGTTGTTAAGCATGAGCGATCGTCTCTCATTCATCACGTCTCAGGGAGGAGCCATGGTGAGAGACCATGGGTTGTTGCTAGAGGATGCTTCTAAAGCACTTGAGGCCGTCAAGGCACTCTCGCTCAAGGTACTTAACTTCGAAATCACACTCAATGCTCAAGGGAGGAACGTGAACAGTTGCCTCGATAGGTTGGAGACCCTCGAATTCCGTACCCAACCCGACTACGTGAACCCTTATGCAAAGAATCCGGGCTCAAGCTCTCGCTCTTGATAATCCGTATCCGTTTCTGTCTCATTCGAAGTAATGGTTGTGTTGTTGTTGTTTTGTTCAAAGTCTGGGGTGGACTTATAAACAATCTTGGTATTGTGGCCCAATTTCATTACCTGGCCCATTAGGAATCCGAGGCCCTATCCCCTTTTGCCTTCCTCGGATTTCTTAATCCTAAACCGGCCCAGTTCTTATTCCTTTTTGATGCGGCACAATTTGTTTGTTACCTTTTGCCTTAGCCCATCCTATCTTACACTTAGCCAGGCCCATTTTTTTTAAAACACTATTATTCCTAATTCGGCCCATTGGCATAGTATATTCGGATTGGTTGTGTATATTTTAACATTCCGTATGTGCTTGTGTGATATTTTCTATGTTCATATTTTTAGACTCGTTTATATGCTTGCTTATGCTTCGTACGTATATTATTCTAGTCGTTTCATGTCTTTGTTCTCATCTCATCGATGATGTCAAGAGGGGGAAATATGCGACTTAGATTAGAATTTGCCTAAGCTTGCTCCTTGTCGTAATTCATTGTGTCTTAGGGTCCTTAAAGGATATGGGATAGATAGAAGATAAAAACCCTAAGTTAATCTTTGCTATGAATAACCTTTATTATATTGAGGGGGAACATACACTTAGACACTAAATCTAAGAAAGACTTGCCATCATCAAAAAGGGGGAATTTGTTGAACCATATATTCAAATATATATATAGTATATATGTTTATGTTTTGATAATGACAAGTCTAGCTATTTATATACTATATACTCGTATGTATAATCGTGTGCTAAGTGTACTGAACATTAGTAACAAGATCTAATCAATCAAGTATAAAAGATTCAAGCATGTTAGTCAATGAATTGACTAAGTTGAAGATTGATAGAAGATCACAAGCGCGCATAGTGAGCTAAAGTTATATTGATCAACTATAGCTTTAATACCAGATTGGTCCTAGTTATAGCCCGTAGCTATAACTCTATATTATGAAGAAATGATCGGAATATATATGTGTTTGAGTTGAAACGATTGTTTCTATATTAGTGTCGTGTAGAATTAGTGTTTAATTGGTATTCTATTTTAATAAATAGAATTGTTAATCTTAATAGGATTATATAAAATATCTTTAAGTTAAATAAGGAATAAATAATTGTCTTATGAGATAATTATTTATTACTAAAATAAACTAAGGATTTTTTATATGATTTTATTTGTCAAAATATATAATCTAAGATATGGTTTGTTTCGATTTTTGGAAAACGTGTAACATGTCACGTTTCTATAAATCGTGTAGGGTTTATTTAAATAAATATTATGTATTTATTTAATGTCCTAAACTAACTAAGATTATATTATGGTAATATATTTTATTATCTTTGACTTGGTTTAGGAAGTTGATTTAATAAGGATACTAATTGTTTATTATATAAAGATCTTTCCTAAATATGAATTAGGAAATTAATTCGTTATATAATACATAAAGTATATTATTAAATCTTTCCTAAATATATTAAGATTAGATTTAAGGTAGTATTACTAAAAGACTAGTATTCTAGTTTTAGTAATATTCCTAAATCATCTAGGGTTTGAATTACCTAGATACATATTCTATATAAATAGACTACCTATGACACATTAAAGGAGACGAAATACACACACACATATACACGCAAATCAAGAGAGAAACCGCCGTTCATATACTTCGATATTCGAGCTTATCATTGTCATATCCGATTCAAGATTCAAGTGCTCAAGCATTGATCTTATTCATTCAAGATTGTGACAGCAAGAAAACATTGAAGACTTTATCTTATTTACGTAAGATAGAACGAGTATTTAGCGGTACTCATTGTAAGACAAGTATTTAACGGTATTTGTCGAAGCTAGATATTTAACGGTATCTAGATAGAGTTGTGACTAACATCAAAGTCGCACGAGTAGGGTTGATAAAATTGTAATCCAGAGTTGGTACTAATTTTATTAATCGAGAATAGTGGACGTAGGTCTCAAAGTGTGAGACTGAACCACTTCAAAAATATCGTGTCTCTCTTTATTACTTGCTCTACTCAACGATCATCATACAAACTTACAACACATCGAAGAAGATTTAAGAAGAAGGCATACTCAATTCAACCCCCCCCCCCCCCCCCTTCTTGAGTATATCATATCAATAGACTCTTCACATGATCCAAGATCGAAGGTTCTTGAATGCTAATCATCAAGCATTGAGGTCAATTCTCTTTGAAGGGGGAGGGGATGAACCGATTATGGATAGGGCAACAAGTCGTCATTTCATCGTAAAATCAATAAGGCAAATTATATTAGCTATTCTATTATTTATTATCATATGGCTAGTATTTTTGCTAATGAAGATTTGATGGGCCTTACGACCATGGGCTATTAAAGGAGTATCAAAGATCAAATCAAGAAAAGGGGAAACAAGGCCTTGGTGGAGGGACCATCTTGAGGACGGGTGGGCCGTGGGCCGTGTATGGCTCGGTCACCACGGTAGAAGTGCTCGGGCATCTCGTGTGGTTGCTCGGCCAAGTTGGTTTCCAAAAAGAGTTTGGAGTATCTTTAATTACTTTGTTATTTTTATTATCTTTAAGGAGTTAGTTATTAGTTTGTTATGTTTGTTAAGTTTGTTGTAAGTTAGTTACAAGGTAGTTACTATCTTGTTAGTTTGTTATCCTAGGGTTATTAGGGTTAGTTATTTAATTCTTTTAATTTCTAGGATAGGGTTTGCTTAATAAGGATTATATTTAATCCATGAGATTTAATTTAGGACTTCTATTCTCATTAGGGTTTCGAGATAGGAGGCATGTGTTAGGGCATTGGGACGTGTGACCTTATGTATAAATAGGCACATTGTTCTTCTTGTGCCTATGCGAACTCTCCGAACCTACCACCCAATGCGACTCCGGCAACGATCAGGGCCGCTTCCATGTCGATCGAAGAGATGGCTCAAATGATCGAAAGCCATGAGACTCTGACTACAGCAGTCAGAAACTTTGAGAGATCTCGAGTACCTCAGGTGAATGCCCTATTGGGAAATGTGTCCTCAACAATAGTGTGATCACGTAATTAAATCTCATGAAGAGAATATGCAAGGGATGATCCGAAATTATATAGTTACCTGACCAACATTAATCGGTAATGATTGGCTGACTAGAGTTTGACATTACCGTCGTATGACGGTGGTGGTCAGTTGATCCCTTTAGGTCACACCTATAGGACAATCCCCTTAATAGATATATTGAACAATTGTATACGATACGAGTTGATCAAATTACTTAAAATCAAATATCGAGAAATCAGAGGTTAAATCTTAAAATAAGACTTATATTTGAAATTGAAACGTGTCAATTGTCAAATATTAATCGATATTTATGAAATATCGAAATTAGAATGAGAAAGGTTCGTGGTTATAACAAACGTTGTATATCGTATTGACGATTATTATAATAACCATATTTTGGAACGATAATTATGAATTACTAAATTGATTTGTTAAATATGATTTAATTAATTTAGAAATAATATTTATTTGATAAACTCAAACGATAAAGTATAACATAAAGTATAGAAAGAGTTAATGATAACTCAAACGATAAGTGTGATTATCACATCTAAGTAGTCAATACCATATTACTACTTAATGTCTTATAATCTAAAGTGTATTCATGTCGGTGCTCCGGCATGGCAGTGTTGATTAAAACATACACTACTTTGAGGGTGGTGGGTAGGAAGTGCATCTTCTTTTGCCATCTTCTAAAATCAACACCTTCAAACTTCTTAAGTTTTCCAAACTTTGATGTCATCTCCTTGACATTCGACATTCTCAAAGTAATAAATTACTTTCTAAGAATGTTGTATATCGGAAAAGGGTGTTTGACAATTTCGAACTTAGATAACTTGATGATCGCGTAAATGAATCCGTTTCTTTAGAAAGTATTTTTACCCTATTAGTCATGGGTTACAAGAAACTTTTCCTAGAATAATGCATGATCCGATTATAGATAGGGCAACAAGTCGTCATTTCATCCTAAGATCGATAAGGCAAATTATATTACCTATTTTATTATTGATTATCATATGGCTAGTATTTTTGCTAATGAATATTCGATGGGCGTTACGACCATGTGCTAATAAAGGAGTATCAAAGATCAAATCAAGAAAAGGGGAAACAAGGCCTTGGTAGACGGACCACCTTGAGGACGGGTGGGTCGTGGGCCGTGTATGGCTCGGTCACCACGGTAGAAGTGCTCGGGCATCTCGTGTGGTTGCTCGGCCAAGTTGGTTTCCAAAAAGAGTTTGGAGTATCTTTAATTACTTCGTTATTTTTATGATCTTTAAGGAAGCGTGTGTTAGGGCATTGGGACGTGTGACCTTATGTATAAATAAGCACATTGTTCTTCTTGTTTTTCATTCAAGTATTCAATCACTAAAAATTTACAAGTTTTCTTTTTAAGGCATTCTTAAAGAAATCTCAAGGACTCATCGAGTGTTGATCCGAACCGTTAATATTTGTCGCGTTTCAAGTATTAGGAAGAATTACAAACTATAGGTCTAGGGAGTAATTCACCATTGTTTATCCTATAGGTCTAGGGCAAACAAATATCCTTCTACCTTGGGGATTCACCTCAAGACCGTCACCACTACAACAACAACCACCATCACCACCACCACCGACGGACGCCACCATCATCAACGACATCACAACCGACCATCTCGTCATCCATCGTTCATTATTTTCAAGATTGTTCCATAATTTGCCTATTTTATTAAGGATTAATTGATAAGAATACTCTGAACTATGAGTGTCATGCTCAAAATACTCCAAACTTTATTTTAACTACCAATATAACAAACTAATGCTCTAGTTCGCTTTTATTATAATATATGACATGTTACCTGCTAAATAAGTGAATAAATTTTTAACCCTTCTTTTACCCGTCTTTCCCTTTTTACTTGTATGTTAATATATTCACCTAATCACGTCATTAAAACAGGCTATAATAAGTTAACAAAACAACATATTCTACTCAAAGCAAACGAGGGCATTAGTTGGTTATATTGGTAGTTAAAATAAAGTTTAGAGTATTTTGAGCGGTTCACCCATAGTTCAGATTGTTAATTCATTCAAGATTGTTCCATACTTTGCCTATTTTATTAATTCATCCAAGATTGTTCACAAGATTTCCAAGAAAGCTTCCGCAGACGATTTCTTTGCTCAAGAATTTGTATCAATGCATCAAAGTGACCTCTTGATTTTAAGGCAAGAAGCAAGAGAAAATTATGATTTTTTTTTGTTTTATTTACAATAACAAAATCTGAAAATTATTGTGAATAATTTTTTTTCTTGTTATTTGTTTTCTCAAAATGCAATCTATATATGTAGAGATATACAAATAGTTTATACTCTGAATGAGAAAATAGTTACCATCCAAAAGGAATAAACAAAAGAGTACGATACAATGCACCATGAACAAACAGAGAGTGCGAAAATTCCTGTAAACGACCCTAGCCCCGTTCGGGTCTTAATGTTTCAAATTTGTCGCGTTTTATTTCTCTGCCATTAATTGTTTCCCCGATCATTTTACCCCGATCGAGGTTAGTCAATACTTCGTAGTTTAGTCTTAAAACATCCCTTAATATATGTTAGGATCGATTAACATCGAATATTTGCATTGTAACTTTGTTCCACTTAGAACTGCATATTTAAACTCGTTTATGTTAGTGTGTACTCCACACTCCCTAACCCATATTATAACAGTAAACATGCTATGATTTTGGTCAAATCTCGATTGCATTCAAATGTATTTGTGATTAACATAAATCACTAACATATATGATGTTGGCGATACCAAGGTAAGTTTGTTTGTAAGTCTTGTTGTATACAATCCTTCATATGTTATTCACGATTAATTTTTGGTCTTTATTTAGTAAATGTTAGTTAATTAACTAGGATTACATATACTTATTCCCGATTGATTATCGCACTGCTCCCCTTCGATCTTAAGTTGAAATGGTTGTTGCTTGTTTTGATGTTCAAGATGAAAGGACGTGTGACGAGAAGAATAATCTACATAGGAAATTGATTTGAAATTTAAGAACCTGAATGATGTAGTTGTTGATGGATTTGACTTTAGTAATGAATCAGATTCGGTAATGTGTTTTCACCACCTTCGACCTCGATCATATTTATAACTTATTAAGGTTAAACTTAGATCAGATATTTATTTATTATAATGTTATCCCTATATTATAAATTTGGGTTGTTATAGTTAGTATTAGAGCAAACACGCTCTCAATTCTCATTTAGTAGATGACTTAAATAAACGACATAGTTAAATGAGTGAGAATAGATGAGCTAAAAATCAATAAGGACTATTTATATGGTTGGTTGATGATGCAGAGAAAAGGAATAATTAATTGAATTGGTGTTGGGATTTTATTATTACTACTTCCTCTTAATCATCATTTTCTTCTCTATTTGACTAAATAGATCATTCAGGTTTTCTTTTCTTTTTTATTTTGAAAATTTTTTACCCATATTTTATTAATTCTTTTGCACTATCATCAAACCTCATCCAATTCTTTTACACTTATTTTATTCTTTTCTTAAATGTTTGTGAGTCACTATTCCTTATTTAACTGATAAAATTTAAAACTTGGTTATTACAGTTACTATATAACGGAAAAGAAAGTACAACTGATGACTTCTCTAGATGTGATATTATTCTAGGTCGGTCCAAATTATGCATCTCACATTCCTGCCCTAGCTCCTAGCTCATCTGTCTCGGACCTGTAGAATCTACTTCCCATTCCGGATCATCGTAGGTGTACACGAATACACTGTCAACCTCGCGGTTGAGTAGGGTAACACAAAAAGTATAATGCAACAATTATGATATGCAAATGCAATGATATGCTCGAGCTCAATCTCAATCTCATTCTCAATCACAAATCTCAATCTCAAACCCGTAACACCCAGCCATACCGAACCTCCCGGCAGACTATAATCGGCCGTCGCTGAACATCAGCATAACAGCTGAGGTCACCAGATCTAGTTCTGCAGAACTAGCCTGGGCCCAATAATATCTCATCATCTCAAAATTGTATCCGATGCACATGTCATGCTCATGAATGCCACAGTACTCTTAATCAATCATGCTATTAAATAATGCAATGCGCATACCAATAATAATAATAATAATCCACACTCAATCTGACCAATATCATTCTCATATAAATCATGCTCAGCATCCAAATCACACAATCCAACATCCATTCATAACACATCATAGAGTATAGTGTCAGTGTATCCTACCTGGATAGCAATAAAATCCAATAGCAAGCCAGCAGGTAAACAGAATTATGTCACCCCACAATCGTTACCTAACAAATATAATATACGTAATCACTAACTAATACAGTTACGCAAATTAATATAATATATCAATTATATATTTAAATTAACTATTTAAATAATATACTACGCATAACGAGACCGTATTAAACACGACTACTGCAATTAACTTGACTATCCCGTCTTTATTACTTTTATAATTAACTTCGATTAATAAACGAATATAGAAAATATAATCGAACTATTGATAACCGTCACATTCTTATATCATAAAATTCGCTTAACAACTTTAATAACTATATATCATGATCAACACATTCTTAATAATAATGAACCTACGATTTCTAATAATAACAATAATAGCAATATTACTACTAATAATAATAATAAGAAAAAATTGATAACCAGTACCATATTAATCACCCTTTTTAATGAAGAGTACCAACAAAAAAATTAATTAATTAATAGTACCAGTTTATTTCCTCCGTTCAATAAGTAGTACCAGGTCACCGGAAAATCGCACTTTTCAGCTAGTTTTGAATTTTCCGACTATTTTTTTGATTTTTTATACCTATTCTACCCATCCCCATGTTTTGCTCACATTTACCCAACCAAACATTTACCTCTCACACCTCCTATCCCCACCCACCACAACCTCACCCCACTGCACCCCCACCACCGGTGCTACGGACCACCAACACAAACAACTCCCACCTCGCTCTTTGTCACCTCATTCGTTGGCTCGCTGCGAGTCGCACACCACCATGAGTGGCAACAGCCTCAATTACCGCCACCTGCCTGATGCTACTCCGTTCTCCACCATGCCACATGCCTCGTGCTCCTCCAACAACTAGCAGCTCCAATCTCCGCCACATACCTGTTGCTCCGTCACACACCATTAGCATCTTCCTTCACCACCACACACCATCGTCCTACTCCTCTGCCTCGACTAATTCGTACCATAACAGCAACTCAATCAACCACCAACTTCATATCTCCCTTCTCCCTCGCTCCCTCACTCTCACCGCCGCCTCCACCACTGGTCGCCATGCTATCTTGCTTCCGCCTCCCTCCTACTCCCCCTTTGCGCGGCTGTCGTCGCCTTCTCTTCTCCTCAATTTTTTTGTGGTTGATGGGGTGGAATTGTGGTGTTGATACTTGGGGTGCTTGTGGTTGTTGCTGGGTGGACGGAGTTGTTGTGGTTGTTGTTGGGTAGTGGTGTTAGTAGTTGAAGGATAAGGAGGGATTAAAGTTAGTGGGTCTTATGGTGGTTGGGGATAATAGGATAGTAGTAGTTAGTAAGGGCATTCTAGTCCTTTTATGTCAATTTTAGCCGAAAAATGGGAGTTGGTACTACATATTGAACAGAGTAAATAAACTGGTACTATTAATTAATTAATTTTTTTGTTGGTACTCTTCTTTAAAAATGGTAATTAATATGGTACTGATTATCAATTTACACTAATAATAACATATAATAATAGAAGGATAATATTACTCAATATAGTACTAACAATAAGAAGGATAAAACCCCAATACATACACCACTAATATAATATTAATAGTGATAATAATATAATGATAACTGTTGGAAATGAAATTCTAGATTTTATACTCATATCTAATGTGAGTTTTGTTTATTTAAGTTTAGTCATAAAAACTTAATAAGATCTTATGCATGCATGATGATTACATAAGATGTGTGAATGGCCTTACATTGATTATTTTAGAGGGTTTATACTCAATAATCACCTATTATGTGAGTCTTCAAAAACCGAAATACCCTTATAACGATCTAACATAAAATCATCTTCAAAAGATGCGTATCAAGGACCCAATCTCAAACCAACACAATTTTTGTTACTAGAAAAATTGTATTAGTAAACTAGAAAATAATAACAATATTACAATAATGTTATTAGTTTTGAAATGATTTTATTTCTCTAGAAAAACTATTTTCTAGAGAGAATTATGATAGGTTTTTGTCTCTACAAAAACTAGTAAGTATGAATGAATGTGTGGTTTGTAAGAATGCATGTGAATCAAAGGAAAAATGATCCTCTTCACTACTTGGAATAGCCGGCCATCTAAGGCCTTATAGAGCCTTTGCATGCTTCTCATTTTTATGTCCAATGCATGACTCTTACAATATGTCAAATGCATAAAAAAGGTCTTACACAAAGACTAGGTTTTGTAAGCTTTGTCATACTAGTGCATTATTATATACACAAAGAATCCACACATACACATATATACACGGTCCATGTGATGATAAAATGGACTCCATTTTATTTTTGTCAATTGTGTTAATTTGTAACATGTCACACATGTCTCATAACACATGAACCAATTTGTTAATCATGCAATTTTAATTTCTCAAAATCCATAATTTACAAATTCATTACATTTAAATAATCCCCCTAGTAATTCGAAATTACTATCCTATAAAAATGTAATGTCATAATTTTATTACAACTATTTGTAATTTTATTATCAACCGTGTTTATTCTCAATTTAATCGTTTCTCAAACGAGTAAATAAAACTTGTAATAAAACAATTTTATTACCTTGACCATTATTAATATAATCCCATTATAATAATATTTGTCACGTAAAATCATTTCCAAATTTCCAGTTATTAATTAATTGGTATCCAATACGATATTAATTAATTATTCCATTGAGACGGAATTCCCTAAAGATATGACCTTAAGGGATCAACTGATCACCACCATCATATGACGATTGTAACACCCCCATTTATTTAAGGGCCTGTACTAGGACTCCCCAGATAAATAAAGGTGTTACCATCTCGGTTTCCCGAGGCAGTAGATACAAAGGAAAGATAACAGTACTTTAATTAAAATAAACTCATAACATGTTCTTACAACAGTATCCGAAAGTCTCAACAAAAATAAATAAAGTACAACTCATGCTAAACTGACTAAGGTGATCTAGACTCTAGTCTGGTCCGGATCCAAGCTCTTTCTCCATAGCTCCCCCTTAGTCTCAGCCACCTGTCAATCTGCTCCCCAATAATTTGGTTCATCACAGGTGATCACGAATACACAGGGTCAACCACGAGGTTGAGTAGGGAAAAAGAAATAACTATACCAACAATATAATAAACTCCGCACCGATCCAACGCCAAATAAACTCCGCACCGATCCAACACCATATAAACTCCGCACCGATCCAAAACCATATAAACTCCGCACCGATCCAACGCCAAATATACTCCGCACCGATCCAACACCAAATCACAAGACCCATATCACAAGACCCATTTCACATCTCCGTTCTCCACAATGAGCAGTAAGTAGCAATCAATCACAATATATCACAATTAAATATATCAATCAGATACTGAGTGTCCTCATGTCAGATCACAATCACAGTCATAGATATTCCCCTACCTCAAATTGCAGAAAGGCAACCGAACAGCTGCTAGAAATATTTCACGCGGAAACCGTCACCTAAACGTATATTATATAGCAGTTATTAACCCATGTCCTAGAATAGTAAGGATCGTGTTACGCAGTAAAACAGATTCGGAATAGATAACACTTACACCCCCATGAAATTCCAACGCAAGCCAGTATTTACAACTACATAAATAATCAAGAAAACTCATAGTTCATAACTGACAATTTAAAACGTTTCATGTTCATAAACATATTTTTGAAGCAAAACCATATTTAGGAAAAGACATAGCGCAAAATTAATTAACGTAATTAGACATGGAACATGGACATGCCTCACAAGACATACATAACTCCTAGACTTCGCAAGGTCGTTTAACATTCCCAGATATCAATTAGTTAGTATATTTCACTTAGGTACATTCCCCGTCCACTCATATTACATCATTTATCATGGAGTTATTATTATATATGATTTGCACAATAAGAGATTTACACGACGCGCAGCAATTAAACATTCAAGCTGGTTTTCATCTACACATAGCAACAGGATTGTCATTTGCAAACAATCATCATAATTATCAAACATCAAGCTTTTCCTTGTTTGTCACCTTGAAAAAAAAAATATTTTGAAATGTTTGAAGCAATAAAAGGTAGTTTGTGACAGTTATAAACTCAATTCAGGACAATCTTACCATCTACAACTCCGATTTAAGACTACATGGAGGCATTCCGATTCTTCTTTTCTAACATTGTTCTTTTAGTTCATGAACTATGAAAGTTTTACCAATAAAAGTAAACGAATTCACCAGACTAGTACTTCCATAAATCACATGTCAACCAGTTAGCATTTCAACACATCGTGATCAGATTCTAAATATAACAATATGCAATTCACTATATGGTATAGAAATACACTTGAAAAGTTATGAAGATCATAATCACAGGGAACTAGACAGAGATAACCATTAATATACGAAAGAACATCCACAAGATTCACTTTGTTCAAATAATCACAGTTACGTATAACCATTAGGTTGTTATATCATACCAATAAGCTTACCAGCTAAATTTCCTTCTGCCACTTGGCAGGACTCTTCTCGGATAAACATGCCTTTGACATCGTATGCGAGCAGCACATCTTTAAAATTAGACATATAATTGCAATGATTTTATATAGAATTTGACGAGATAAACAAGGTTACGCCCTCATATAGTGGGGTTCATACTCATACCCTATGCCTGCTATTCATGTTACTAAGGCCATATCAAGATATCACGTGGTCACATCTCATAATTCACATTTGATTAAACTTTTTGATACGAAACTTACATACCTCACAACTTCACCAATTAAACGTTATGCAACAACTTACAAAAATCATAATTAAATAACAGCTTAGCTAACGTGTGCAAACATAATCTTTTAGTAAAAAAATAAGGAATTATTTAAAAAGAGGAAAAGTATCGAATGCATACCTCAAGGAAATTATTTAATACAATATTTACAACTCGAACAATTTGAACAATAACTTTACAGCATTTCAACAAAATTTTAGGCATCTTGCAAAAATCACAATTGAAAAACAACTCGTTAAGTTTTTACATGGCGTAAAGTTTTGAAAACGTGAACGAACATTCTGAACAGTAGAGTTGGAACTATGCACAGGCAATAACCAAGTTTTAAATGATTTCTGTTACAAAAGATAGGGCAAAACGGGACTATGCAGTACCAGTCTGACTACTGTCGAATAAAAGAATTATTTCTCCCAAAGACATTACTCATATCAAGATAAAACACTAGCATTGTAAATCCAACTAAGAAGGTTATCATACATAAAATTTTCATCCTCAATTATGAAACACGTATAAAGTGACAGCCCGGACAAACCAGGTAACATTCTGAAAATTTATTAAAATTTTGGTACCTTTGCAACTACACATTCCTACATCCACACTCAACCTTTCTTATCCAAACACATTGACAATCATTTGAAGCATAGACATCACTCTGTACCATATTAACATTCATTTCTCATTTCAATTGTAGTTGGCATCAAAATACGGTAAAGGTTTCGAAACTGAAAATAAAATCAATTACATAACTTGATAGTTATACAGGTGTATCCAAGTACGGAAATATAACCTAGGGACTACTACGTATCCCTTATTGATGACAACCTTCATAACGAATTTAAATGTATATAACAGGCATAAAATTTTAAATACGATATACGCAACACATGACTATATACATTCATAGCTTAGAACACACATTCTGCATATTACTAAACATGGATTGCTAAAGCAATTAGTAAAATAATAAAATCATAAATCTCAAATTCCGATCACATTTGCCTAGTACGTCTATCAGTAAACTCTTGCAATGTATAAGACATGCAAATAAGAAGTGTATACACACATAGAATAGTACAGACAATTATCAACGGGCTCGACCTCCGGTTCGGTCTACTAGCTTTACCCATATGACTTAACTTGGTTCCACATCCCATAACGACATAGCATAGCTGGCTCTAATAATCATTCCGGTCAATCATGATCATATCTCTCCTACATCTATCCTTTTTGGTAGCTATAGCTTATCAACTCATTACACATATCTTTATACTATACCTCTACCTAACGGTTCAGGGATCATATAGCCGCATGCATATCACCATATACAAGTAAAGCTCATATTCAAAACTCTTGTTCTCAATACCCGAAATAGTATATCTCAGTCAATATTCAACATCAATCTCATGATTCGCAGTATATATTACTAACCATATTTCAAATCATAACTTACCTCATTCCTTCTCCTGCAAGAACGTTAGTACCAGATAACTAGGTCACTATATAATCTACCCCACTCTTCAATTACTCTCATTGGGTTCCCGAGATAGAACAGAAAGGGCCCAGGTTTGGTGTGAGGGGGCCCCTAACTCATCCCATTCTTTTTTGGGGCTCCTATCAGTTTCATCTCGGGGTTCATTTTATTTGACTCGTCCTACATTCATTATTATTTATTTGGTTTAGGCCTGAGGATCGTTCGCTCTGATACCACTTTGTAACACCCCCATTTATTTAAGGGCCTGTACTAGGACTCCCCAGATAAATAAAGGTGTTACCATCTCGGTTTCCCGAGGCAGTAGATACAAAGGAAAGATAACAGTACTTTAATTAAAATAAACTCATAACATGTTCTTACAACAGTATCCGAAAGTCTCAACAAAAATAAAAAGAGTACAACTCATGCTAAACTAACTAAGGTGATCTAGACTCTAGTCTGGTCCGGATCCAAGCTCTTTCTCCATAGCTCCCCCTTAGTCTCAGCCACCTGTCAATCTGCTCCCCAATAATTTGGTTCATCACAGGTGATCACGAATACACAGGGTCAACCACGAGGTTGAGTAGGGAAAAAGAAATAACTATACCAACAATATAATAAACTCCGCACCGATCCAACGCCAAATAAACTCCGCACCGATCCAACACCATATAAACTCCGCACCGATCCAAAACCATATAAACTCCACACCGATCCAACGCCAAATATACTCCGCACCGATCCAACACCAAATCACAAGACCCATATCACAAGACCCATTTCACATCTCCGTTCTCCACAATGAGCAGTAAATAGCAATCAATCACAATATATCACAATTAAATATATCAATCAGATACTGAGTGTCCTCATGTCAGATCACAATCACAGTCATAGATATTCCCCTACCTCAAATTGCAGAAAGGCAACCGAACAGCTGCTAGAAATATTCCACGCGGAAACCGTCACCTAAACGTATATTATATAATAGTTATTAACCCCTGTCCTAGAATAGTAAGGACTCCAAACATAGTAACTTTCTAAAAGTGGAAAGTTTCTTATAATAGAAACTTTCCGAAATAGCAACCTCGTCCCAAAAGACAATACCACAAAATTATTGATCATGTTCTCATTTATTAATCTTAATCACATATAAATAATTGTCACCATATAAAATCACGAAATTACTCATACCCAAATACATTACTAACCACAAAACATTATAAACAAGTTACCACATACTAACAACCAATCATTAACAACAAAATGATAATAATATTAATAATATAGATATTAGTAAGAATAAACATATCACTAATAATATTAATATTAACAATAATAATACTATTAACAAGAATTATAATAATAATAATAATAATAATAATAATAATAAATATTCATTCAGCCACTCGCAAAAGCCCAAACAAACCCATAACACACGTACAGCAGCCCCCCTGTTCTCATAACCGTACTTCACTGCTCTGACGGCTCCCAAAACAACCCCTTTCGACGCCCCTACACTGCTTGCACCACCACCAACCCGCGGTGGTTGACACACTCGCACCACGCCGTAACTCCCTGACACCACCACGACACCCGACGCAACCCCAGAAGCCCTCGAAGCCACTGTAAAACCCGTACCAACACAACCGCGAACCGCTAAACCGATGCACCTGTACACAATATTCCTGCCCTGAAAACCGTATGTTAACACCACCAACACTCCAGCCAACCACCAACCCGACACCTTACCTCTCCCACGACCATCTGGTGACGACCACCAGGTTTCGACACCTCCTTAAACACCCAGACAGACGCCTAAAACCAGGTTACATCTCACGACAACCCCCCCTGTTCCTAATCGTTAACCATAACTTTGAGCAATGCCACTGGTGTTTCCCGACCACCACGCTGCACCCTACCATCCCCAACCTAGCCTTACAACACCCCTACCAAGACTCATGAACAGAAGAACCAATAAGTCCAGGAATAAGACAAAACGCAGGAGCATACAACACACAAATACAAGAGTGAACAGAGTGATAGGCGCGGTCACGAGCGATATTCTGGTGGTTATTCTGACACCTCCGGTGGCCCTATGGTGTTTTAAAGATGACCAAAATGTAAAGGACACTACAAGGATTACATACAGCCATTAAACATTAAAAACGATAAACTGGAAGGTACGATAAACACTCACGAAAATTCTACTGCAGAAGAGGTGAACTCGCTGGTTTATGGTTGTCCGTATCTCGCCATTGATCTTCTCTATTCCCCACGGCAGGTCAGGCTATGGTTTCTGATGAAGACGGAGTAAGGAGGCAGACAGAGGTGTGAGGATAACTAGGGTTTATGTTTTGAGTGAAAGTCTATGTATTGTTGTGGAATTGGTATATCGATGTATGAGTTTGTGAGGTCACGGGTATTAGGGTCTACATGGATTCTCGTGCTTATCTTTTAGTCACGGTACCCATAGTGTATTCGAGCCCAAGCCCATCACGTTTCTCAAAGACTTACACTCCATCCCCGACTCATACTTAAAATTAACGAGACATGTAACTAATATAATTATTTTAGCAACTAATATAATTATATTAGCAATTAGCTCATATGTATCGAATAAAATATAATTATTCCCGTCTCGATGAATTATAAAACAATTTTCCTTTACGAACCACGAAAAATACGGGTATTACAACGATAATGTCAAACTCTAAACAGCCAATCATTATCGGTAAATGTTGATCAGTCGACTTTAAAAGAGTAACATTCCCAGTTGTGTTTCAGTCAAATGAGTTTGAATTATGTCAACACACTATTGTCGAGGACACTTCCTCCAACAATCTCCCACTTGTTCAAGACAAGTGTGTGTCACCAATTCTCTTACCCTATTACTATCTCCCACTCAATGCATGGCGTCCTCTTAGGTCGTGCCCGCAATTGATTTAATCTAGAGTGGTTTTTCTCGATCTGGAGTTATAACTACTGACCGGAATTATCTACCATAGATACCTTCCGAGCGTGGCCACGCATTTCTAGTTATTATTCTCCACGAGTGGCCTAGAGATATTTCTCAACCCTGACAAGGGGTGGACAATTCCTAATCGACCTATTCCTTCCGGCTGGCCATAGTCCATCATAACCCAAAATATGTCCTTATAAACCCCAGTTACGAAGGTGTTAGGACATAAATCAAAGCTAATCTGAAAACTATGCCACCTCAGAGAACAGTCATTAGTCCAAGAACTGACTCATGTGAAACACGATAGATGCTCCCGCCACGACCAGGCAGTCTTTTAATAAGAGTACGCCAGAGCTCTATCAGCGGTCATTAGCCCGTCAAATGTATCCTAACATGTCTATGCCTAGGTGATCGACTAGTCATCCCGTATGACTCTATGGCAATCGAACTCGCCATCAATCGCATCACACATCTAGTTGCATTGAGAAGTCACCTCACTTAAGCAACTAGGGGCGAGATCATGATAATTCAATTCACTTTAATGGGGGTTCAATATGGTCTTACCATCCCATTTAAATTTTTACATGACCTTGGGTGAGTTATTAATACCTCAAATGATGAATGCATTATCACATAATGTAAAATTGATACCATATCAATTACTACATAATCTATAATCCATACTTGTATAGTATTACATCTCAACTCAATTGAAATGTCATGATTTATCATGTTAAGCCTATAAGAAGACTTTTGGTTAGTAAGCCTTAACAACTTTTGTGCTTCACATAACCTTACTATAATTTCCCTTGGTTATGTATAATCTTATTATGCTAACCTTACGAGTACGTGTCTTGATCCATATCTAGACACAATCTTTCTAACAATAGAATAGCTCCCACTGTTTCCACAGTGTCTGAGATACCCTTCCCTCTATGATATCTATGATATCTCATAGATATAAGTGTACTCATACTTGTTGTATACCTTCCATTGTTCTATTGGCTAGAACATTTCTAACAGATTTCCTCCTTTATGATTGTAGTCTAACTGGTTCTCTAACCATCCATATGTGTTTAGAACATGGTATTGTGCAACTCTTTGCACATTAAACCAATGAAGTATCCAAACATTTAGCTTCATCCTTTTAGTACTTCTTCAGTACTGTTTGATGAACTATATGGCTACACATAGAGACTTCACTCCAAATTCGATTTGTAACATTTCGTCATACTCCAAGTATACGAAGTTTGATAATGATAATACATCTTAGCGTAAAGAATTGATCCTGCAGCGGAAGCATGTGGATCCAATTTCTATAGTTCAAAACGTTTGAACTTACCCTTATTCTTATCGACATAAGAATATTTACTTATACGCTAACATCCATTAATAGGATATCATGGTGATGTATTTATTCCTTTCACAAGTCTTTATCATTCATAATGATCTTTATCATTCATGATGATCAACATGTCACATTCATGTAAGACTAGTGACATAACTTTACTCCCACTAAACTTCATGTATAAACATAACTTCTTGACTTTCAAGAAAATGCTTATCACATGATCAAAATAAATAATTCAACCTTTTGACATTTCCTTTTTAGGACAGTTGCGATTATACAAAGCTCATACTTGATGACTTTTAAAATCCAACAACATCATTTGATCCGGTTTTAATATAGTTCCGTTGTTTGCGTGCGAAACCCTTTCCACCAATTAACTGAGCTATTTCGGATTCAAATAGAGTCAAAACTAATAAAGCATTGCAAAGATTCTAAGCAAGTTACAAGTTCGTTGCACTAAAAGGGCAACGTGACACTCGTCAACTTAATTTTCGAATGAAATTTCCACTGATCTCAACTAGGAAGAACATTTTCCTATTGCATCATACTGAAGTTGTGGCTCTACAATAATTTCTCCCACTCTGTCTAAAAGAAATAAACATCTTTTCTTTATAGACAACATCATGAGCCACAAATTATTTGTTCTCATGATCATATAGGAAAAATTTTGCCATCCGAAATAGGCTACATCTTAGGCACCTTGCCTATTCATATCTCATATGACTTGTATGCCCATGCTTTATAACATAGCGGAAAGATAAATGCTCGATAAAATCGGAACAGAAAATAACTCCCACTCAATTGTAAAGATTTAATCATATCTCATATGATTCAATACTACTTTCTCGCCCATTCTGTGCTTATGAAAGTAAACTTGTGATACATTATCACACTCTATTTGGTGTAAATTACTAGGCTCAATTAGATCACTATCTAATTCCAAGAACATTTTCTTGAGCCATTGCACATGTATTCTCAACGAGAATTTCTTTTGCGTTGATTTCCTCAATCGAAGATGAACCTCATCTACTCGAGGATAGATCCTCTAGATAAAGTATTTCTACTTCGGTAGAAAGATGAATTAAAATGTCTTTCTTGATTTAAAATTTCACTCACCTACACGCTTTAAAGTGTTTATAGAGTGAATGACTTGCCTTGAATGCATGATTCGCATAACCCATGAGATTCCTAACCTCAAATGCGACTTTCAATTGAGAAATGAGGAAAAATTTGGGGTACCAACTCGAGTTTTAGGGTACATATGACATTTCCACCTTAGTTTTGGAATATAATTACCTTGATTCGTCTGACTTAACCATTAATCAATTCGTGGTAACATTCAGTACAACATTTGTTTTAATTGCGTAATGGTAAAACGTTTTACCTTTTATGCAAAACTCAAATTATATTTAGAGATGATGTATATAATAACTATTATTTATGTATTACTCTAAATCCAAAACTTGGTTAAGCATAATATAACATGTATATGTCATACGGATGAAATGGCAACTACTTTAGTTCCATTCATGTTTATCATTCTTGACAAATCGTCATACGATTTTCTTCACGTTAGGACCAATAGGATTTACAAGAACCCTCGGATCGTGTTATTAACACATCCTCCTCTAAATACCCATTTAGAATAGTAGGTCTTGTCATTCTTTTACCATAGTTCAATCATATGAAAATGGAATTTCTAACGTGAATCACCAATTTGCAGTCATATGCAAACAATGTAGAATGAAAACTTAAAATCATAAGTATTACCCAAGAAATATGTTGGAGTCATACTTCCAACATTCTCAGACTTTACAATTTGGAGTAGTTTCTAACTTTGTGTCTTACACGATTTTCTCTCAACCTCGTTCTATTCTTAACTACTTAAGAAAGATTTGGTCTTCCCATAGCTCTCACTTACTTCAAGAATTATCACTTGAAGAAGACCTTTTCTTCAATTAATTCCAAATTAATTCCTCACAGGAGTTAATATCTATGAAGTGAGGTGGCATTGGTTACAATAATGATTTTCTCAAATCAATTTACCAATTTATATCAACTTTGTCATGTTCTTAGCCCTTAAGTTTTAGACGATAAGTTAATAAATTGAGCAATAAGACTTTAGAACCATGTTTGAATAGAAGATTTAATCAACACTTTTTGACTAGGATCGCTTCTATTTAAGTTTCTTTATAAGAATTCATAATGGTTTAATAGGAATTTTAAGATGTTAATCTTATGTTTGCATAGGACCTTCCTATCAAATTCTATGAAATAGAATAATTCCTACGGACCTTGTCCATAACCAAAGACACGGTTTTAAGTGAGGAGAAAGAGATTCTATTTGTCGATATAGCATAAGATGTTTAGCGAAGATATTGGTTACAATCGAATGATATTATATAGGAGTAAAAATGAACAATTATAAAACAACAAATTTAGGAAAAACAAACATTCATCATTTTGATTCAACTTGTAATTATTTTAACAAGTTAAAGCACCTATAAAATGACCTCTATCCAATTTTATAAATGATTCCAAGACCCAAACCCATACCACCGAAATCGTGAACCACTGGAACTCCAACCCAATGATATGGTTTGGTGGGTTAAAATTTTAACTGGTTCTACCATAGCACTCTTGGTTGATGAAAAATCATTATTTATTCATCTTAGCCCGGAACACATTGACCACTGGTCCTCTACACTTCCGTTGAGTACAAACCAAATTTCAAATGCATCGAGATGCGATTCGCCCACTAGACTGAATCCACCTCATTGCCCCATGAAATAGAAGCTCATGGGTTCTCCTATTTGGTAAGGCTAATCTCAATTGTTTTGTTAATATATAGGTCTTGTCAATTTATTATATATCTCCTTTAAGTGAATTAAATCGGTGAACTTGATAATTATAATTGACACGGCGGTCGTTTTTAACGATTTAAACTAATATGCATGTTTATGCCGATTTGGCTGTGCATGCAAACATATAAAGAATGCAAAAAATAAAAGCATTAAAGCAATCAAATCCTAGTATGACCTTCCTAGTAATAGAAAAACTAATTAACTATTACAAATTCGGAAACCAACTCCATGGTCCCTTGAACTTCATTGGCACGCTATCCAAGAAAACACCGTCTTGTTGGAACTCCTTTTCGTATGGCACCGTCTTTTGGATCTCCGGATTTACAATAAAATAATACAACTACTCTATTGTAAAACTGAAAATTAAATTTAAATTACAAACCCGTGATACGAGATCACATAAATTACAACCGAATCAATATTCCTTTTCATTACGGGTAATATTGATTAAAACTAAGGCCATACTAAGAAAATTACATAATTCCAAATTATATAAATAACATTCAATTATGACATTCATATTAAATAAAAGGCAATAATAAAATATGTATGCACATGCTCAATTTTTAATGCCAAATCGCCTTATGGGAGCAAATATCTCATATTTGTTTACGGTTTTTACGGATATGCGTGATCTTAACTATTAAAATCATCAAAATTACATAAATCTCATTTATGTCAAAGTTTTTTTTTGGTGAAATGTGAGTGAGTATATTATATCATAGACAAAGTTACAAGGGAGGTAAGGGTTCGAGCCCCCACTAGCAATACATTCTTTAGGAATCAATAGTCTCTACTAATGTTTGATCATGATTTAACTTGATTTTGCATTATTGTTCATAAATTACTTTTATATTCGGGAAGATAAACAAAATATGGCCAAATGAGTCAATAAAAATTCAAAATTTAAAATTCAAAAATTTTAAACATTCTTGAAATTTTCTAAAAATTCAGAAATTAATAAAATGGTCTTATGCAAATATATATAGTTTTCTCAAATAAATCGTATAAAAGGTGTTTTTAAGGTTAAAAATACAATTTAAATTATAAAAACTTGCAATAAATTGCTATAAATTTTTAGTCATCCTAAAATATATATTAGAATCTGGAAATGACCAAAAAATACAGACCATACTCGAAATTTTATTTTTAAGACTCATAAATTACGATTATTAGCTATTTAACTCATAAAAATTAATAATCATAAAAACAGAAACTTTTTGATATCCAACTTTTAGATCTGATGTTCCTATTATATAAGACATCTATGGGTAAAATTTTATGCCATAATCTTAAGATTAACTATTTTTAACACAATAAGTCATTATGTCGCCGATTTTAACTATTAAAATCACAAATCATGCATCACTTGAGAATAAATTCTCAAAAATTATATACATTCTCTAAATATTGCATGTGACATTGTGTAAAAATGTTATGGCAAAATTCCAACTATAACTATTAAAGTCGAATTTGAGTCACTATTAATGCGATTTTTACTAAAAAAATCATTAATCATGCAAAATAAGTCCAATATTTCCGAACATTTATACAGGTACTTTATATATTGCATGTGACTTCTCATAAAAATTTTAAGATTAGATTCAAAATATAACCTCCTATACCCATTTTAACTCATATTATGACTATTTTTCTCATAAAATTCATAATCCATGCATAATAACTTCATTTGTTACAAAAATTTATATACAATATATAAAATATGCATGTGAGAACATATCAAAAAATCTCGGCCATAAACTATGTTTAACTATTTTTCTCATTAATTGTTATTTAAAACGGATTTAAACTACAAAATATACAAATAAATATGAAAATGAACAATAAAAATCCATAAAATTATTTTATGTCCTAAAACCATTTTAGAATCAGAAACTTTAACATGCAAAATTATTTTGTGATTTATCATAATAAATACAATAATTTCGAAATATGTATGTTAATCCGTTTAACATAAAACATGAATCCGATTATCCATGCAACAACCGTAAAGCTCTGATACCACTTGTGGGAAACGAAATTCCAGATTTTATACTCATATCTAATGTGAGTTTTGTTTATTTAAGTTTAGTCATAAAAACTTAATAAGATCATATGCATGCATGATGATTACATAAGATGTGTGAATGTCGTTACATTGGTTTTCGAGGGTTTATACTCAATAATCACCTATTATGTGAGTCTTCAAAAACCGAAATACCCTTATAACGATCTAACATAAAATCGTCTCCAAAAGATGCGTATCAAGGACCCAATCTCAAACCAACACAATTTTTGTTACTAGAAAAATTATATTAGTAAACTAGAAAATAATAACAATATTACAATAATGTTATTAGTTTTGAAATGATTTTATTTCTCTAGAAAAACTATTTTCTAGAGAGAATTATGATAGGTTTTTGTCTCTACAAAAACTAGTAAGTATGAATGAATGTGTGGTTTGTAAGAATGCATGTGAATCAAAGGAAAAATGATCCTCTTCACTACTTGGAATAGCCGGCCATCTAAGGCCTTATAGAGCCTTTGCATGCTTCTCATTTTTATGTCCAATGCATGACTCTTACAATATGTCAAATGCATAAAAAAGGTCTTACACCTAAGTCTTACACAAAGATTAGGTTTTGTAAGCTTTTTCATACTAGTGCATTATTATATACACAAAGAATCCACACATACACATATATACACGGTCCATGTGATGATAAAATGGACTCCATTTTATCTTTGTCAATTGTGTTAATTTGTAACATGTCACACATGTCTCATAACACATGAACTAATTTGTTAATCATGCAATTTTAATTTCTCAAAATTCATAGTTTACAAATTCATCATTACATTTAAATAATCCCCCTAGTAATTCGAAATTACTATCCTATAAAAATGTAATGTCATAATTTTATTACAACTATTTGTAATTTTATTATCAACCGTGTTTATTCTCAATTTAATTGTTTCTCAAACGAGTAAATAAAACTTGTAATAAAACAATTTTATTACCTTGACCATTATTAATATAATCCCATTATAATAATATTTGTCACGTAAAATCATTTCCAAATTTCCAGTTATTAATTAATTCGTATCCAATATGATATTAATTAATTATTCCATTGAGACGGAATTCCCTAAAGATATGACCTTAAGGGATCAACTGATCACCACCATCATATGACGATAACGTCAAACTCTAGACAACTAATCATTATCGGTAAATGTTGATCAGTCGACTTTAAAAGAGTAACATTCCCAGTTGTGTTTCAGTCAAATGAGTTTTAATTATGTCAACACACTATTGCCGAGGACACTTCCTCCAACAATAACATGATATTAGTAAGCAAAACAATAATAATACTATTATTAACGATAACCAAAAATGCTAAAATAACATCAATAATGATAATAGTAGCCATATTAATAGTAATAATAGTATTACTAATAACAATATAATACAATAATAATAATATTAATAATAATAGTGTACAAACCATGACAACAACCACGCATAGGACAACCACATACGAACAACACAGTCCTCAACAGACCGTCACAATTAGCCCCTTGACATCCCTCGACACCCTCCAAAACAGCCCCAAAAGACACCCCTTCAGCCACCTGCAACACCACCAACCCACGGTGGTTGCAACCACCGCACCATGACACGTCCATTGGCACCGACCGCAGCCCCTGAGTCGTCCCCAACAACACTCAATACCCGTCACAAACAGCCTACCAACAACCGACCTGTAACAGAACCCCTGCACTTGTTTCGCTCCTGCCCTGTACCCACGCCTTCAACCGCCAGCTATCACCACCCAAACCGCCACCTACCACTTCCCTCGACACTAAACACCACCCACGACACCCTGGTGGGAGGTACTAGGCTTCGACCCCAGCCAACCCTATGAAACAGACACCACAACATTGTTGCACACAACCCCCTATTCCCGTGTTTTGCACTGTCTCATAACCTACCCTATTATAACCTGTCACGGTAGATTATAGAACACCACACACTACCCCAGCACCACCCATGCAACCTACTAACACCATGCTACGAGGACTCACGAACCCACAACTAATCTTAAACCATGAACATGATGAAAACGCAACAGAGTGTAGCACAGAGCAAACACGCATAACAGGGCAGTAAAACTGTGATTATCAAAGACACTCACGATGAATTATTGTGACAGTTACAGTGGTCCCATGGTGATTCGAAGATGATGAACATGTTATTGACATTACAAATTTTACATACACCCAAGAAACATACAAAACGATGGTCTGGAAGGGTACGATAAATACTTACAAACTCGCTGCAGTGCAAAGGCAATACGAGGATGGTTCTTGGCTGTTATCTCTGCGTTTTTCCTCTTCTTAGGTCTCCTTCATTATCACGGTGGTCCAAGGATTTCTTGGTGTAGGAGGGTAGGGAGGCAGATACGGCTCGATGGTGACTAGGGTTCGTTTGTATTACGTTGATGGAGGCAACCGTGTATAGGTATTAGGATTTGCTTTGTGTTGTGTCAATGGTTTGTATTGGATGTCGATGGGATGAGGATGTTCATGGGATGAGTAGAATTAGGGTTTACATTACTATTAGGTGGATATGTCAATGAGTTGTATCCTAACCGAAGACCGAGCCCATCACCAATGGTCCATCACGCAACTCGAGGTCATATACGACTACATCCCGATCTTTAACCCGTAACATAAAATTAACGAGACATCTAAATAATTCTATTAATTAAATTATGTAAATATTAATTAAATTAAGAATATAAAATTATTAATAATTACATAAGAATATAGATAAATTAAAACTACGATCTAAATAATAAAACAAGTTTAATGAGAATAGTATAAAATAGGAAATATATTTAATTATTAACATATTATCAAAATTAAAGAAATACGAAAGAAATTTCATTTAAGAAATAATCGTCAAATATAAAATGATTATGATAAACGGAATAATCGTAGAAATACGATCTATAAAATAATAACAGTTTACGTAATATACTTTATAAGCATTCCATTCAAAAATACTTGTATAAAACATGGTTTGACTGCCGTTTACCGAGGCTAAAATACGGGGTATTACAGTCTTCCCTCCTTAAAATGAACTTCGTCCCGAAGTTCGCCACCCCGTAACGATAACAAAACATTTCCAGCACGAGACAAACACAAGTAGTACATATATATAAGCTCTAAAACGCGAAGTGTTACATTATATCCCCTTTAAGAAACTTTGTCCCCAAAGTTTAACATATAACTAAGTTAAAGTATACATCACGAATCACCATATAATGCATAACAAAAGTGAACAGGTTTATGGAGTATATACAACAATCCCAACATATCAATTTTCAATGTCATAACAACTAACCATATCATAAACGATTAAGATTTTACAATCTTATCCTCCTTAAAACATGGTTACGTCCCCGTAACCCCATTATAGATTTCTACATCCAAAGCTCAAGAAGACCACCGAAACAACAGTCACAAATCATCTGATAAGTTAATTACTCTATACTGGGAAACTAGCATCCAGCTTTTAAAGCAACAATACATACTTGTCAATTTTATGATACGCAGAAAAAGAAAAAAAATTCAGGTAACTAACACTTATATACCCTTGGAAATTTTGACACAAGATTAACACATTTATATCAATGTAGACAATCAGCCAACTCATAGTTCATAATCAACAAACTGAAAGATTTCCTATTAGTAAGCATATTATATACGTAAGATCATGTTTATGCACACATGTTTTAGAAAAGACATTAGGCAAAATTTTAATTAATGTAATTGCGTCTGTATAAATGAAATTACTTTATAGATAACTCAGAAAATAAATAAGATCATATTATCATAAAATATAGTTCGTATTCATATCATATGCCTATTGTTCATGTTACTAATGTCATATCAAAGTATTACATTGTTTGGTTCTAAGGTCTCACAAGCCCTAAAACATAGTCTTACTAATATTATAACTAATTAACATTTTAATTAGGTTTTTACAAGATCTTATGCATGCTAATGATAAAGCGGAATAAAGAATCGAAAGCTCACAATTTCGACGGAATAATGCAAGGATGATCCTTCAACCCTAATATCCGACGTAGGATATCTCCTCCAAGATGAACCCAAGACAAGCCTTAAGAACCGAAACTTGATATTGCTAGGGCAAGAATCGGTTTTTCCTTAAGTAATATTCTAATCTCTTATTAGATATATTAAAATCTAATATTATAACTATTATAGTATTAGGCTTATTATCTTATAATAATTTTTGAGGTTTTGAATAATTTTCTTACTAGAAAATTTTGCCAAGAATTAGAACTAATGAACTTGTAAGCAAAATCCAAGTTATATGAAGGTTGTCTTGGTCTTTGGGTGGCCGGCCATAGGAAGAAGCAAAGGGGGAACATTTTCCCTTTTCAATGCTCTTAGGGTGGCTCTAGGTCCTATTTACAAGAGCAACCTAATGATGGTGTTTTAAAGAGTGTCATTAAGAAGCTTAAACACTCCTTAAACCACCCACCAAAACCGTCCCATTTGAGATAAAATGGATACCCATTTTATGTTTGTCATTTTGTACAATTTTACATTTGTGACATACATTATGTCATAATGTTATAAAAATAATTGTTTTAATTTAAAATCTATATTTATCAAATAAATGTCATTTATAAATTAAATAAATCATATTTAACAAATTGACTAGTAATTCTTCATAGTTGGATGGTGAGACAGAAGGGGCATATGACGAGGGAGAGATTGAAGAGGTTGGGAGTTTGTGATGAGGCAAACTGTGTTATGTGTGAACAACATTTGGAAACTCATGATCATATTTTTATGCAATGTGAATACAGTAAAAGGATTTATACAGAACTTAATAGATGGCTTGGATTGAGGATTGGCCAGTCTAATACTGGTATGTCCAAGATGCAGTAAAAAGTAAGGAGAATGGCACTGAACTGCTGCTGGTACTACATCTGGAAGCAAAGAAATGACTGTAGACTAAATTTGCAATTGAAGAGGCCTGAATGTCTAGTGGAGGATATTAAACAGATTACTATTGCAAGAATCAGAGGGAAGATATCAGAATGTTTGTCTAATAGAGATAGGAATTGGCTATGTAATGTGCAGGGGATGATGTAATGTCAAACTTGGTAAACTTAGTATTGTTTTGAAGTAATACAAAAAAGCTCACATTTATACCAAAAAAATTGAGTAGTAATTCATAATTACTAATATAAAATGGTTATTTTATTAATCGTCAATACGATTTACAACATTTGTAATATATTCAACCTGATTCATTCTAATTACGACATTTCATAAATATCGTTTAATGTTTGATAAATGAGACGTTTCAATTTCAAACATAAATCTTACATTAAGATTTAACCTCTGATTTATCGATATACGAGTTTAAGGAATCTGATCAACTCGTATCAATATACATTTGATCAGTTTATCAATTAAAGGAATTGTCCTATAGGTGTGACCTAAAGGGATCAACTGACCACCACCGTCATACGGCAGTAATGTCAAACTCTAGCTAGCCAATCATTACTGATTAATGTTGGTCAGTCGACAATATAATTTCGTATCATCCCTTGCGCATTTTCGTCATGAGATTTAATTATGTGATCGCACTATTGTTGAGGACATAAATCCCAACATACATGGTTACAACACATAAGCATATTTAACTTAAACTTTTATATTTAAAACTTTACCATTTCAACATTCATACATCACGTAGCAACTTTCAAAAATCATAATTAAATAACCGCTTAGCTATTTTGCGAGCTAATATAGGTTTTAGAAAATATAAAGAATTGACTAATCATAAGAGAAGGAATAAAATGCAAAACATAAGGGAATGATTTATAACAAATTTTACAACCCAGTTGGCCTGAACAGAAACTTGACAGCAATTAAACAGGAAATTGGCTAACTTGCAAAAATCACTATTAAATAACGACTTATTAATATTTTATGTGGCTTATCATTTCGAAAACGTGAATGAATATTCTAAACAGTGGAGTTGGAATTATGCATAAACAGTGAACACATTTTAAATGATTTCCTTTGCAAAAACATGGGTCAAAAGAGAATTGTACAGTGACAATTTGACCACTGGCGGCAAAAATATGTATTTCTCGCAAAATATAACTCGTATTAACATGAAACCAACGACATTGGAAAGCTAATTCAGAATATTATCACCCATAAAATTTTAATAGTCATATAGAGAACACATTTTAAATAACAGCCCGTACAAATAAGTTAATATTCTGGAAATTTATTACTATTTTGGTTTTAAAAAAAAAATTACTTCACATTATCACTTTTAAACACAACCAATTTTCCTCCAAACATGTTGACATATCATTTGAAGCATCGAAATCACATTGTACCATATTAACATTTACTCATCACTTCAAACTGTAAGTGTCATCTAGAAAACGGTAAGGATTGCGAAACCGAAAATAAAGTCAACTAAATAACTCAATAATCATGTATGTATAGACAATGCATTAGTTTCTATCATCGTGCCAACACAACTTATTAGGGTACGGAAATATATAAACTAGGAGTTACTAAGATGTAACTTATTGATTACTAACTTTATAACGAATTTAAGTGTGTATATAGGCATAAGGTTCTAAGTACGATATCTGTAACACATACTATATAAACTTCATGGCTTAGGGCAACACATTCCGCACATCGCTAGACAGGGTTTGCTATAACATGTAATCATAAGATCAACAGAATTAATCATCCATACCAGGAGTTAAACATCAACATCGTATAATACGACAATCATTTAAATACAAGATTACCGTATGAACATTTCAAAATACCGAAATCATATGATCATATCACTCCAACTATTGCTCAATAAATATACATCATCCATACCCATTTAAACTCCAAATCAATCATTTCGATCAATCAGCACTTCCATATCAATCATAATCTTCTAATGCACATCACTTCCATAATTCACATTATCACTTACCTCATTCTTCTCCTGCAAGAATGTTAGTACAATATAAATTGGGTCTTTTCCTTTATTCTATACTACCCGCTCTCTACATCTCTCAAGGGTAACCAGGTTAGACTGAAAGGGCCAAGGGCTTGGTTTGAGGGGCCCCCTAACTCATTCCAATCCTGAGGGCTCCTAACAGTTACTAGCCTGGGGTTCATTTTATTTGACTCTTCCTATATTCATTATTTTTATTCATTTGTTTTTAGGCCTGAGGATCGTTCGCTCTGATACCACTTTGTAACACCCCCATTAATTTAAGAGCCTTTAGCAAGACATTCTCCAATAAATAGAGTTGTTACCATCTCGGAATGTCCGAGGTAGTGAGTAACAAAGTAAAATAACCAAAGTACTTATATAAAACTGATAAAATTTAAAACTTGGTTATTACAGTTACTATATAACGGAAAAGATAGTACAACTGATGACTTCTCTAGATGTGATATAATTCTAGGTCGGTCCAAAGTATGCATCTCATTCCTGCCCCAGCTCCTAGCTCATCTGTCTCGAACTTGTAGAATCTACTTCCCATTCTGGATCATCGTAGGTGTACACGAATACACTGTCAACCTCACGATTGAGTAGGGTAACACAAAAATTATAATGCAACAATTAGCGGTAGCGGATCCTCCTAATCCAACCCTAAACCATTCCCGTCCCGTTTTAGAAATACCCGGCCCCATGGTTTTCACCCGTCCCCCAAAAAAGGGTTCACCCGTCCCCATCTAGGGTGTCTTTTTGTTTTATTGTCGTTCGTATTTGAAGCAAGGGAAGGGTTTAGGGTTGGATTAGGGGGATCCGCGGTAGCGGATCCGCCTAATCCAACCCTAAACCCTTCCCGTCCCGTTAGCAAGGGAAAGGTTTAGGGTTGGATTAGGTGGATCCGCGGTAGCGGATCCTCCTAATCCAACCCTAAACCCTTTCCCGTCCCGTTAGCATAAAAACCTAAATTATATTAAAAAAACAACAAAAATAACCCTCAATTTTCAGATGGGGAAAAACCAAAAACAATTACCTCACCTAAAACAAAACTATACAATAACTAAACATTCCTTATTTATTTATTTTTTTCTATATGTAGCATTAGTAAGCTTGTATCTCAGTTGGTATGTATTTCGTCCTTCAAATCTGGACATCTTGGGTTCGATTCACAGTGGCCTTTTTTTCTTTTTTTATTTAAAAAAAAGGAAATTCGTTTTACACTTTTACGCGCTGAAGTGTGAACGCCATTTGCAAACCGTACAATCTCTTTCATTTCCCCCTTTTCACTTTCTCACTGATCTTCTTTTCTCCCTCTACTTCACCATCATCTCCCTCAGCATTTTCGTGACAAATTAAGGTAATCTCTTTCTTTATTTACTTTCGATTTCACTCTATTTGTTTTCTTATATGTATTTCACTCATTGTTATATGTATTTTATCGGCAATAGTTTGTCCCTAATTCGCTGTAACCCTAATTTGATGATGATTTCGGATGTTAGTTATAGTTTTAGGTTTTTTTTTTCTTATATGTGTTAGCATGATCATCAGATTGGGTCGCATTAAATTAATTTTCAATCAAATTTGTACATGTTTCAATTCTTGCTCAGTTATATGTGTTAGCATGATCATGATCATCAGATTGTGTCGCAGTAACATCAGATTAGGCTTAGGTTTTAGGTTCAAGAGTCAAAACTATGAATTGAACTTATTTACTCAGTTATTTTTAGTTACTTAGGCTTAGGTTTTAGGTTACTCGTGCTGTGAACATGCATGGAATAAGGTTCAGCGAGCATCAAATAAGGTTGAGCCTGCATCAAATAAGGTTCTGTGCGCATGGAATAAGGTTCCGTCTGCACGAATGTTTTGATGCTCAGTGAAGACTATGCATTGAACTCATTTGCATTGAAATTCATAGTTTATATGTTGCTTACAGTTTTGTTAGTTCTGCATTTTTGTTCTGATTGCAAAACTCATAGTTTATATTGTTCAAGTACTTATTTACGATACCCGTCCTGTGAACATGCATGGAGTAAGGTTGAGTGTGCGTCAAATAGGGTCCAATGTGCATCAAATAAGGTTCCCTTAGCGTAAATTCGGCTTAGGTTTTAATGCGCTAAATTATGCATTTGCTGAAATTAATACTTGTAGCCGTGTTAAAATCACTCAACGCATTTACAGATATGAGGCGAAAAACTGTTGCAATGAAGAAAAAATCACCAGTCAAAAAATTACCAATACGAGGAGGTAGATCGGTGAATGATTATTTCCCAACAAAACCAAGAAATCAAACCATAAATGATGTCGTTGATCAAAGTACGTTTAGTATGAAACTCTGTGTAGCTTCTTCACCTTTTTTCTATGTTGCATTTCCATATTTTATCAAACATTGAGTTTCCATTGTTTCATGTTGACATGTTCAATTAACACTATATATGCATTAAACAAGCTGCCTCCCGGATACTATTTACTTTCACAGGTACTTCTGCCAAGGGTGTTACACCAGAACAAAGACCTCGTCGAACAAGCCCACGTATCCAAGAAGAAGTAACCAAGCAAATGACATCAAATCTGCCTTCTACTGACAACAATGGTGAGCATTTACCTTTACTAATGCATGAAGTAGCTTCGTAGTTGCATAAAAAACAATTCATGTGCAGTACCTAACTTTACTTCTTCTGATCCAAGTAGCTTTGTAGTAGCTTTGAAGGCTTGTGCTGAGACGGGTGCGTTGGAAATGGGGAGGAGGGTTCATTGAATTGTTGAAGAATTAGGGATTGGTGAAAGGGTTAATGTTATAAAAGTTTTGGGGTTTAGTATGATTGCTTTTTACCCCGACTGCATTTAGCGAGATTAGGCCGTGATAACTGAAACTGGGGTTTAATACTAAGCTAATGCTTACTGCTTTTTTCGTCATTTTTTTTTTGGTTGCTACTCATATGTGCATGGAATTTTGATCACATTAGTAATTTTGTACTTATCTCTTATGCAGATAATCCTCCCTGCACAAGCAGTGCAGCAGTTGCAACAGCAGACCAAATATCAAATCCTCAACCAAGCAAGAACAAGCGAAAGGCTCCTGACAACAGCAGTAATGTTGCTGCCAAACAAATGAGAAGCGGTAAAATAGGAGCAGGAGCAGACCCAATCCACCCATGTCAACCTACCAAAAACAAGAGGAAGGCTCCCGACAGCAGTTATGTTCCTGCCAAAACAAGGGTTATGTAACACCCTCATTTATTTAAGGGCCTGTACTAGGACTCCCCAGATAAATAAGGATGTTACCATCTCGGTTTCCCGAGGTAGTAGATACAAAGGAAGGAACGCATTACTTTATTATCGAATGTTAAACTGAAAGGCAAGTCCTTACAACCATCTTGAAAACTGTCTTAAATAAAACAAGTACAACTCATGACAAAAGACGACAAAAGACTATAGTGATCTAGACTCTAGTCTGGTCCGGTGAGCCCTTAGCCTCCATGGCCTCAAGTACCTGTCAATCTGCTCCCCAATAATTTGGTTCATCACAGGTGATCACGAATACACAGGGTCAACCACAAGGTTGAGTAGAGGAAAATTAAACAGTCAAACATTGCTATAAATAGAAAGTCAATCATCTGCACTCCGAATCACAAGACCCAATATCTCCACACCAATCACAAGACCCATTATCTCCACACCAATCACAAGACCCATTATACTCCACACCATATCACAGACCCTTTATCTCCGCACCAAACACAGACCATTTATCTCCGCACCAAACACAGACCCTTTATCTCCGCACCAATCACAGACCCTTTATATTCACATCGTATTATATCACAGAATAATATAGATAACACTATAATACGATCACATGGTATTATATCACAAACATGCTTAAAACAAATAAGAACAGTTTACACATCGTCATATACCAGAATCTCCCCTACCTCGAACGGCAGAAAGACAAAGTCAACTGAATGGCTGTTAGAAGTGTCCCACGCGGAAACCGTCACCTAAACATATATGTGTAACGAATTAATTATCTTCCCAAAACCCCCATATCACAAAGTACAACTACTATAATTAGTAACTTTCTAATAGTGGGAAGTTTCCCAAAATGGAAACTTCCCCGAAATAGTAACTTTCTTAAAAAAAACGAAACTTTCCCGACTCGTAAAGCCCTTGAATTGTTCAACTTAACAAATTACTTAAAATACTATAACAATAAATACAATATAATAATAATAATAATAATAATATTATAACATAATAATAATAATAATAATAATAATAATAATAATAATATTATAACATAATAATAATAATAATAATAATAATATTATAACATAATAATAATAAAATCATAATAGTGATAATACTATTACGTACTACGTATGACCCAAAACAACCCTTCGACACCCATACCCCCGCACCAGACCTGCGTACACCCATCCCACACCCAAGCTGCCGCCACCACCACTGCCGGTAACCACCACCAACATCACCATCTCAGCTAGCGCGTCCAACCCACACCATAACCAGTCGGAACAGACACCTCACTACCGCGAACCCGATTATCATCGACCCTAAAACCTCACGCGCAACCCGACATCAACCCAAAACCACCACCTGCGGTACCCCCTGACATCAGACCCGTACTATCACTGTGGTACCACCGTGTCGACCTCCCCCGAGTCAACGGTGGCACCACCCCAAGCCCTTTCTCGTAAACAAACTCGAAAAAAACGAAACCTAACTCACGTTAACCCATCTCCTCCGGCATCCACGACCACCAGCGATACCTACCAAACCGCCACCCCTGCACTCGTCCTCACCCCCCATGACAAACCCTAACCACCACGACCCATCTACCCCTGCGACAACCCACATACAACGACTCAAACATCCAAATGCGAGACCGAAAAACACGAGGGACTTACCTTAAAACTCGCCGGAGATGCGCCCTGAACCACCCGTAAGCACCGCCGACGCTGCCCTGAAACTGTTGTCGCAAGGATGAGGGAATGGGGTTGTAAACTCTCTTTTTAGGGTTTAGATGGGAAACCGAGCGTATATGTACGAGAATAGGGTTTGTAGTAGTTTGTAGTAGATTTGGGTCGGTTGTAACAAACGTGGAATTTGGGGCTTGGCCCAACACTACTATTAACTTACGTAATCGACTTCCCGTACAATCTTCGTCTTAATTACTACGAACCAACCTCAACGCGATGTATAAATATAATATAACACGTAATAAAACTTATAATATTATCTCGAGTTAACTTATAATATAAGTCTCGGGCTAACTTATAATATCACAACCCGAGTCTAAAAAAAAAAGAAATATATAACATATTCGATAAATTAATTATCGAATATTAATATTCAAATACGATCAATACATAAATATAACATATAACAATAAATATTATAATGAAGTATTACACCAATAATATATAATATATAAAATATATAACACGCACTCGATAACTTAATTATCGAATATAAATAATCAAATATTATCAACACCTTAATAACCATATAAATTAATTACCGATAAAGTGTGGGGTATTACAGGTTAGGTCTGATCAGTACAAGCCTCTGCTGACCCGTATGAGTCCTTCGTTGATCACTAATCTGTTGAATATGGACCCCTCTGAACAGCAAATTGAAGCCATCAAAAGTATGGGGGTTCGGAGGTCTTTTGCAACTTCAGTCCGAAGAAATCAATGGCCATTTGGCCAGATGGATTGTCGAAAACTTTAACCCTTTCGACTGTTCATTGATGGACCACAAGTTGGTGATATCAGATGAGGATGTCCATGTTGCAACGGGACTTCCTATGGGAGGTATTGATGTTGTTCCAGCCGGGATATTTTCTAAAGAAAAAGAGTACATAGAGGCTGTGAAGCATTATAGAGATCAATTCCCAACATCCGATATTACGAAAAAAGATCTCCTGGAAAAGATGATGGGGCAACGTGATGGTAGAGACGATTTCAAGAGGAATTTCCTCATCTATATCGTCAACGTCCTGTTGATGGGGGTAGTAGGTGATCATCCGAGCCCTTGAATCTTAAGCTGCATCTCAAATCTCGCTGATGTCCCTTCCAGGAATTGGTGCAAATTTGCACGGTCAAATATGATTGACAATGTGATGTCCTGGAAGGCGGCTATAGCTACCTCCCCTAAGGCTTATTTTAAGGGGCCGATTCTGATTTTGCAGATGATCTACTTGGATCGAGTCGTTTTCATGACCAGAACAGTGGCGACATCATTTCCATTGTGGGCAAATTGGACGGATGAGAAGATCCGAGAAAGGGTGAAGTTGGAGAAGCATACGGGGGCGGCTTTGGTAAGGGGTCTGTTGAACCATTATTTGTATATGCTGGACCTAGACTTGAGGCTCAACACGAAACCTCAACCTGAAAATGAACATCAGTCCCTCCCGCAAGACGAGCCTCAACCTCAAGCTGAAACAGAACTTGAAGCTGAACCGCATGATAAAAAGAAAGAATCCATCAAGTATTTGGCGGAGACAGTTATTCAACTTGCAGATGCTTATGGTGAGTTCACCAAAGCAGTTAAAAAAGCTGAGTGTAAGGTTTCTGGTTTCCAGTTGTTGCCCAAATGTCAAATTTGGCAGAGTCCTTGTTTGAAGGCTTTCTCCCTTTCACAACAAAGTAGAGAAGAAGGTGAAAGGGAAGGTGATAAGGTTGGTATTGATGCTGCTGGATCAGGTGATCAGGTGGTGGATGATGACAATGACAATGAAATAAAGAAGAGAAAGGAGATGGGGGAAGTGGGGGAAGTGGGGGAGGAGCTGGAGAAGGATAAGGGGGAAGAGGAGGAGCTGAAGAAGGATGAGGGGGCAGTGGAGGAGCTGAAGAAGGATGAGGGGGCAGTGGAGGAGGTGCTGAATAAGGATGAAGGGGAGTTGAATAAGAGGGAATTCAATGGGCGTTCTGTAGATGATGAATTTTTAGCCGATCCGTCTGTCATGGCTGAATTAGAAGGACTCCTTAATGATGCATATGACCATGTCGGCAAAGTTTTTGATTCGCACCATGCAGATTTGAAGGAAAAAAAGGCAAAGGAAAAAGCGCTTCTCGAAGGACCATCTTTCAGCCTTTTTAGTGGTGATGATGCATTGTATACCTCTCAAGAGTTCCTTGAGTCGAGGATGCAGGTCATGCATTTAAGTGTTCCCCATGCAAGCACATCAACTACGCCACCTATTATTCATGCAAGCACATTAGACTCAATATCGCCAATTCTGATTTCGTCTCAACTATCCTCTCAAGAACCATCTCATGTTGTTATATCCTCTCAAGAAGCATTGGATTCGCCAGTAGAAGAGCCCCCAACTGCCCCCACAGATTATACAATGGAGACTCGGCAGATGGCTGCTAAGAGATGTCTTGTCTTACCTGCTGAGACTGTGCAAGCTAAGAGGGTGCAACCTAAGAGGTCTGTTGAGGTCGCTGATGTTTACCGGTCGCCTTTCCTTATCAGGAATGTGGACATGGTTCGTGGGTTGACTCAGTTGGAAAGACTAGTGGGAGACTATGCATTTTCAAATGATTTAGTTGAAGAGTACGTATCAGTCATATTTTTTAATCTGATTCAGCATATATGTATTATATCTTATTTGACTGAGACTAATGTTTCATGCTTTCATATCTGTATAGGGAGGTTTTGTTTTGCCATGCGGGCAAGACTCTCACACGAAGTCATATGAAGAGTTTGCTTCTCGGTGGTCAAGTTCATCCAGATGTCATTTCTATATGGTGGGATTATTTGAATGAGCTAAACAAATACAGAAATCGTAAATCCTCCTGCCGTCTAATTCTAACAGATACAACTGGCGTAAGTTTCTCATTTAAAGTTCTGTAATTATTCAGACCTCTGAATCCATGAAGTAACCTTATAGATGCATTAAACAGCACTCTATATTCATTAAACAACATTGTACATGCATTAAATAAGAATCCAATTATTACATGATTGTTTCACTAATATGGGTCACCTAATGTAATGAACAGATTGCAGCATTGGATCTCAACTTTGAAGACGTGAAGTTGGTAAGTCCTTGAAGATTCTTACATTACCGTGTGTAAACTGAGATGAAATGATCTAAACTGAAGACAAACAACAGATTACACAACAGAAATTCATTGTTGTGTTTGTTTTCATTGTCATCCAGGTTTTGATTCCTATTGTTACTCCCTTGCCACTTCTTTTCTGTTACTATGTTGACAAGAACGTGCTAGATGTGATGAACTTGATGCCTTCGTCAACTGACTATCATCGCCAAGTTAAACCTGTGGTATGTCTTCAGATCTTTTGGCAATAAAGTGAGTTATTTTCGTCTAATCTTTGTGAGAGATTATTTACAATACATTACTTTTCCTTTATCAGGTGAACTTGTTGCTTATGCTTTCAAGTAGGATTCCAAAACTGGCGTCTGCATGGCTTTTGACGCCTACTTTGTATCTCCCGCACTGTGACATAGAAGTGGACTGTGATACTGGAATCTACCTCATGTGTCATATGGAGATGTACAACGGTGTTAAGGCACGCTTTGGTTCAAAGGTGGGCATGAAGGAAGTAAGCTTCTATCTGGTATTTCTAACTAAGTCCCATTGCAGTAGTAGGCTAGTAGCGATGCAGATGCATTAATTAGCTTTGTGGACACTGATGTTGATTTCTGTTGTTGATATTTTTCAGAGAGTTGATGTAAAACGTTACATTGTGAGGGTTTGCAATGAAATTATAACTTGCCAACACAACTCTAAATCTGTTGATGTGATTGCAGCAACAAAGGCTTACAATCATGGCAGTCAGATTTGGTAAGCCTTGAAATTTTAACATTGTACTGTTTTCCGTTTTTTCCTTTTTCTGTTTCCCTCGTTAATCAATGGGCTTTTATTTTCCCTTTTTCGCAGTAATCAAGTGCCACAAGTTGAAAGCACAGATTTACAGTTGATCAACTATATTAGAGAAAATGCGGGAGATAAACAGTATGTTCTAACTGACCATACAACTTTTTTAAAACGTTTGTTTTTTATCCACTCTTTGTTGTTCTTTGGTTTCTAATTACGACATGTGCATCATCAGTGAGGTCGTTGTAGACACCGATTGGCTGCAAGTAACCAAAGATGGGTTGCACACCTTGGTGCCTGGAAATTGGCTCATGGATATGGTTATTGATGCTGTTGGTGTTCATACAACGCTAGCAAACCCAAGTGTTGTGTATTTTCCAACAATGATAAGTGTATTCATCTTCCTTATTCAGCCCATCTGCTTGTTTTTTTGTTTTTGAAGTTACAAAGAAGTTTGATAGTTGAGTTCTCAAATTTCAGGCAATTGTCCGTAAAAACGGGTTTCGAAGTCAGTACATCCGACTTTCCTCTTTGCCCCGTGATCTAAGCACAGCCAAATGGGTAAATAAACATTCAATTTTTTTTCAAGGCTTAATGTTTAATTCCGGCCATTCACTGCCGACTTATATCATTCTTGACTTTGTAATATTTCAGGCTTTCTTTTCTTATTGTGTGGATAAAAATCATTGTTTGCTTGTGTTACTGACTTCGAGAAAAGGATGAACTTCATACTTGACTCGAACCTGCCCAGGCGCCCTGATGTGAGACGTAAACTTTTAGTGGAGCAGGTATGTTTTGTCTTGTATTGAGAACCCAGACTGCCATTTAATTTGCCTCATTTAATGGCTTTTCTTGTACAATCACAATCACTCACTGTCTTGATTTTTTATAGCTCCTGCCTGCTGTGGACATCATCACAAGGGACTTTCCGAGTTACTCAAGGTTGTTGGAGATGAAAGATTTTAAGTGGGAGTTTGTGAATGTGCCTCGACAAGATAACGGGTATGCTTGTGGAGGTTATATGTTGAAGTGGCTCGAAAATTTGTCTAATCAAGCATCATGGACTGATAAGCGTTCTTACGAGGTATAAATTTTTCTTCCTACTTTTGTAAACATTATTCAATATATTTTATTTCAAGCCTTTCAATATTTGTTGTCAAATGAAATTTATATGTAGGATTTGGATGAATATTGTACGAGTATGATTGTACGTCTCATCAAATGGGATCTAAACAAGAGAAAGGTAAATATCAAGATCTTTCGAATGCCTAATTTAAATTTTGCCTAATTTTATTCTTCTTTTCATTAGTTTATGTCTCAGGTGAATTTTACGTAACGGTATTTCCCCCCTTTTTTTTGTAGGATTATCACTAGGTGTTATTTTCTAAACACTTGAGTCTAGTGATGTGCAAAGGAAGTGGCAGATGACTTAATCCAATATTCGAAACCCTAAACCAAGCATTTTCTGCAATGTTTTTTTCCAGTGAGGTGCAAAGGAAGTAAACCATCAGGTCTTGAGAGTGCATATTAGATTCTTGGTACATAATTTATTCTAGAATATTTAATACACTACCAAGTCTTGAGAGTGCATATTAGATTTTTTGTACATAATTGTACTAATTCTGAATGTATATTAGATTTTGGGAAGAAAAAAACATGTCACGAGGCAACGAAAATGATGAGATCAACGAATTTGAGCAAAAAAGCTCTCTTAACATTGTACATGCATTAAAAATTGTTCCACGTGCATGATATATCTGTCCACGTGCATGAAATAAAGTCATGTATTCACACTACCCGTAACCATTAAGAACCAGGAAGTGGGTTATCACATTGGACCACTACATAAAATCAAGGTGGTCCTACACTAGAGTTGGTCAGTCTACGGGTCAAACTATGAGCCCAATAAAGTCATGACTTTATTTCATGTCTATGAGCCCAATAAAGTCATACTTTATATAATTAAACAAACAGGCCTATGAGCCCAATTAAAAAAAGATAATAAGGCCCACTAGTAAACAAGAACCAGGAAGTGGGTTATTACATTGGACCATTACATGAAATATATGTCTACGTGCATTAAAAAGTGTTCCATGTGCATGATATATCTGTCTACGCGCATGAAATAAAGTCATGTATTCACACTACCCGTAACTTTTAATAATTAAACAAACAGGCCTATGAGCCCAATAAAAAAAAGTTAAGAAGGCCCACTAGTAACCATTAAGAACCAGGAAGTGGGTTATTACATTGGACCAATACATGAAATATCTGTCTACGTGCATTAAAAATTGTTCCACGTGCATGATATATCTGTCTACGAGACTCTACGTGCATGAAATAAAGTCAAGTATTCACACTACCCGTAACTTTTAATAATTAAACAAACAGGCCTATGAGCCCAATAAAAAAAAGTTAAGAAGGCCCACTAGTAACCATTAAGAACCAGGAAGTGGGTTATCACATTGGACCACTACACAAAATCGAGGTGATCCTACACTAGAGTTGGTCAGTCTACGGGTCAAACTATAAGCCCAATAAAGTCATGACTTTATTTCATGCCTATGAGCCCAATAAAGTCATACTTTATATAATTAAACAAGCAGGCCTATGAGCCCAATAAAAAAAAGTTAAGAAGGCCCACTAGTAACCATTAAGAACCAGGAAGTGGGTTATCACATTGGACCACTACATAAAATCGAGGTGGTCCTACACTAGAGTTGGTCAGTCTACGGGTCAAACTATGAGCCCAATAAAATCATGACTTTATTTCATGCCTATGAGCCCAATAAAGTCATACTTTATATAATTAAACAAACAGGCCTATGAGCCCAATTAAAAAAAAGATAATAAGGCCCACTAGTAAACAAGAACCAGGAAGTGGGTTATTACATTGGACCATTACATGAAATATCTGTCTACGTGCATTAAAAATTGTTCCACGTGCATGATATATCTGTCTACGTGCATGAAATAAACGTGACCAAAAGCATGCTATTTATTGAAGATCACAGTTAGCTACCTAATCGACATTTACGTTTGTATTGACTTTTTACGTTATCTAAATTTATTACTGCTTGCTTGCTTATATTTATTTACTGCTTACTTAAATTTATTACCTTGTTGATAAACATCTTAGCCATAAACAATGAAAACACACTCAAAGGGTGGGAAGGGTGGGAAGTTTTTGACTCTTTTCGCTATCAACGGATGTCGAACTTTGATTTTTCCCGAGTGCAACTCCTCAGCTATGACCATCCAGGGTGACTGATCACTACCATCTCAAGATAGCGACAAGAGACGGCAGTGATCAATCACCGTGGATGGTCATGGCTGAGGAGTTGCACTCGGGAAAAATCAAAGTTCGATATCCGTTGACAGCGAAAAGAGTCAAAAACTTCCCACACTTCCCACCCTTCGAGTGCGTTTTCATTATTTATAATGAAGAAGTTTATCCACAAGGTAATAAACTTAACCAAGCAGTAAACAAATATAAGCAAGCAAGCAGTAATAAATTTAGATAAGGTAAAAAGTCAATACAAACGTAAATGTCGATTAGATAGCTAAGTTGCACACCTTGCTAAAATGTGGAAAGAAAATTAATTACAGCCAGCCCTAGATAATTCTAATAAATTAGTCATCCGAGAGTACGAGACCGCCAATCCACGCTCCGAACAAAATTGTGACAGCCCTCATTGTCCAAAACAGCTACTGGTAATAAACTCCTGCAAGACTTTAAAAAAGAAACTAGTTAAATGTTGAGCAACATCAAATGTCCCTCAAACTAATTTGACGCAAACAGAAACACAAAGACGAGATTGAAGACCCTACCAAAAACACGGTATACAGGAAACTGAAAAAAAAAAACTCAAACACTATGCTATCAAACCATAACAAGTCAAAAATAATACCTCAAAGATGCATTCACTAGAAAGCAAAGTAATATAGAAGCAGAATTGCAGCACTTGTTTGAAAAACGGGGAGATGAATCCAGAATGTAGTAATAACGAAGTGTAAGCTATTTTTTACCCAACAAATGAGACTAAAAAAAGAAGAATAGCTCGATTTATTTAGTCACTGCATACCTATTGTGTCTGCTCATCCTCGGTTGTCCTTCGGTCACAATTCCTGCTGTCATGGTTCACCATCTCCCCACAAGCCCTGCATTTTCTTAGTGGTTTCTTCTTCACTTCCCCTGCTCGTTCTCTCTGTGAGATCATCCTTTTCCCTGAACCTTCATTTTTGCACTGTCTTGGAGGCAAAACAGTAATTTCAGTAGGCCTGCTTGTTCCTAAAAGCATCCCAATTTCAGCATTCTTGTCCTTTCCCTTTGCACTACCAATATTGCTGCCACTTTCATCAGGCGCATTTTTGACCCTTTCCTTGAACTCACGCAAAATCCCAAGCAACTCATCACAATGCACCGGACTCTGTTCAACAAGTGCCACGCAACCAAACAACTCTGACCATAACTCTCCTACTTTGTTTTTCTGTACATCCATGTTGGAAACTAAGTTCCTGATTTTATACTCATATCTAATGTGAGTTTTGTTTCTTTAAGTTTAGTCATAAAAACTTAAATAGATCTTATGCATGCATGATGATATCATAAGATGTGATTGTCCTTACATTGGTTTTAGAAGGTTTATACTCAATAATCACCTATTACTTGAGTCTTCAAATAACCGAAATACCCTTAAACGATCTAACAAAAATCGTCTCCAAAAGATACGTATCAAGGACCCGATCTCAAACTAAAACTATTTTTGTTACTAGAAAAATAGAATTAGTATACTAGAAATATTAACAATATTACTCTTAATATTATTAGTATAGGAAATAATTATTTTCTTAGAAAACTTATTTTACTAAGTTGAGATGAGAATGGGTGTTGTAGTATTTGATGAAGCATCAATATGTTGGCTAAAACAACAACAACTACTAGTGTATGTAGTGTAGTATATATAGAGAAATAGTGAGCTTGCTTGCTCATCTATTTGGCCGGCCAAACAAGTCACCCAAAGCCAATGCATGGCCTCTTACATCTTACACAAAAGCTCATAAGATGCCTTACACACTCTTACACTCTTACACACCTAAACCTTAGGCTTGTAAGCTAATGCATGAGTAGTGCATTATTTTATACACTATGATGCTACACATACACACTTACACGGTTTAACTAGTGATAAAATGGACTCCATTTTATCTTTGTCAATTGTGTTAATTTGTAACATGTCACACATGTCTTATAACATATGACCCAATTTGTTAATTATGCAATTTTAACTATTAGAATTCATAATTTACAAATTTATTACATTTAAATAATTATACTAATAATTCGAAATTATTATTGTATAAAAATGTAATATCATAATTTAATTACAACTCTTTGTAAATTTAGGATCAACCGTGTTCATTCTCAATTTAATCGTTTCCCAAACGAATAAATAAAACCGAGTAATAAAACGATTTTATTACTTTGACTTTTATTATTATAATTCCATTATAAAAATATTCGTCATATAAAATTATTTCCAAAACTTCTAGTTAATAATTAATTCGCATCCAATACAATATTAATTAATTATTCCATTGAGACGGAATTCCCTAAAGATATGACCTTAAGGGATCAACTGATCACCACCATCATATGACGATAATGTCAAACTCTAGACAGCCAATCATTACCGGTAAATGTTGATCAGTCGACTTTAAAAGAGTAACACTCCCAGTTGTGTTTCATTCAAATGAGTTTTAATTACGTCAACACACTATTGTCGAGGACACTTCCTCCAACAATCTCCCACTTGTCCGAGACAAGTGTGTGTTACCAATTCTCTTGCCCTATTACTATCTCCCACTCAATGCATGGCGTCCTCTCAGGTCGTGCCGGCAATTGATTAAAAAATCTAGAGTGGTTTATCTCGATCTGGAGTTATAACTACTGACCGGAATTATCTACCATAGATACCTTTCGAGCGTGGCCACGCAATTCTAGTTATTATTCTCCTCGAGTGGCCTAGAGATATTGTTCAACCCTGACAAGGGGTGGACAATTCCTAATCGACTTATTCCTTCCGGCTGGCCACAACCCATCATAACCCAAAATATGTCCTTATAAACCCCAGTTACAAAGGTGTTAGGACATAAATCAAAGTTAATCTGAAAACTATGCCACCTCAGAGAACAGTCATTAGTCCAAGAACTGACTCATGTGAAACACGATAGATGCTCCCGCCACGACCAGGCAGTCTTTTAATAAGAGTACGCCAGAGCTCTATCAGCGGTCATTAGCCCGGCAAATGTATCTTAACATGTCTATGCCTAGGTGATCGATTAGTCATCTCGTATGACTCTATGGCAATTGAACTCGCCATCAATCACATCACACATCTGGTTGCATTGAGTCGTCACCTCACTTAAGCAACTAGGGGCGAGGTCATGATAATTCAATTCACTTTAATGGGGTTCAATATGGTCTTACCATCCCATTTGAATATGACATGACCTGGGGTGAGTTATAAATAACTCAAATGATGAATGCATTATCACATATGTAAAATTGATACCATATCAATTACTACATAATCTATAATTCATACTTGTATAGTATTACATCTCAACTCAATTGAGATGACATGATTTATCATGTTAAGCCTATAAGAAGATTTTTGGTTAATAAGCCTTAATAACTTTTGTGCTTCACATAACCTTCCTATAATTTCCCTTGGTTATGCATAATCTCATTATGCTAACCTTACGAGTACGTGTCTTGATCCATATCTAGACACAAGCTTTCTAACAATAGAATAGCTCCCACTGTTTTCACAGTGTCTGAGAGACTCTTCCCTCTATTATATCTCATAGATATAAGTTTACTCATATTTGTTGAATACCTTCATTGTTCTACTGTATAGAATAATTCTAACAGATGTCTTCCTTTTTATGATTGTAGTCAAAATGGATCGCTAACCATCCATATGTGTTTTGAACTTGGTATTGTGCAACTCTTTGCACATTAAACCAATGAAATATCCAAACATTAGCTTCATCCTTTTAGTACTTATTCAGTAGTGTCTGATGAACTATATGGCTACACATAGAGATTTCTCTCCAAATTCGATTTGTAACATTTCGTCATACTCCAAGTATACGAAGTTTGATAATGGTAATACATCTTAGCGTAAAGAATTGATCCTGCAGTGGAAGCATGTGGATTCAATTTCTATAGTTCAAAACATTTGAACTTACCCTTATTCTTATCGACATAAGAATATGTACTTATACGCTAATATCCATTAATAGGATATCCTAGTGATGTATTTATTCCGTCCTTTTACAAGTCTTTATCATTCATAATGATCTTTATCATTTATAATGATCAACATGTCACATTCATGTAAGACTATAGACATAACTTTACTCCCACTAAACTTCATGTATAAACATAACTTCTTGACTTTCAAGAAAATGCTTATCATATGATTAAATTAAAGAATTCAACCTTTTGACATTTCCCTTTTAGGATAGTTGTGATTTTACAAAGCTCATACTTGATGACTTTTAAAATCCAACATGTCAAAATATTTGAACTCGAAGCCATGTTATTGCGTGGAAAACTCTTTGCCACCAATTTATCTAATTCAACTCTTGTCATCCTTTCTTAGGATGGTTGTGATTTTCAAAACTCATCGTAGATGATTTTAAAATCCAACAACATTATTTGATCCGATTTTAATATAGATCCGTTGTTGCGTGCGAAACCCTTTCCACCAATCAACTGAGCTATTTCGGATTCAGGTAGAGTCGAAACTAAATAAAGCATTTATACAAGTTACAAGTTCGTTGCACTAAGAAGACAACATTACACTCGTCAACTTAATTTTCGAATGAAATTTCCACTTATCTCAACTAGGAAGAACATTTTCCTATTGCATCATACTGAAATTGTGGCTCTATAATAATTTCTCCCACTCTGTCTAAAAGAAATAATCCTCCTTTCTTTATAGACAGCATCATGAGCCACAAACCTTTTGTTCTCATGATCATATAGGAAAAACTGTCATTCGAAATAGGCTACAACTTAGGCACCTTGCCTATTCATATCTCATATGACTTGTATGCCCATGCTTTATAACATAGCGGAAAAATAAATGCTCGACAAAATCGGAATAGAAAGTAACTCCCACTCAATTGTAAAGATTTAATCATATCTCATATGATTCAATATTACTTTTTCGCGCATTTTATAAACGTGCTTACGAAAGTAAACTTGTGATACTTTATCACAATCTATTTGGTGTAAATTACTAGGCTTAATTAGATCATTATCTAATTCCAAGAACATCTTCTTGAGCCAATGCACAACATTCTCAACGTGAATTTCTTGCGCATTAATTTCCTCAATTGAAGAATTAAAATATCTTTCAAGATTTGAAATTTCACTCACCTACACACCTTAAAGTGTTTATAGGGTGAATGACTTGCTTTGAATGCAAGATTCGCATAACCCATGAGATTCCTAACCTCAAATGCGACTTTCAATCGAGTAATGATGGAAAAATTTGGGGCACCAACTAGAGTTTTAGAGAATAATTCCTACGGACCTTGTCCATAACCAAAGACACGGTTTTATGTGAGGAGAAAGAGAATCTATTTGTCAATATAGCATAAGATGTTTAGCGGAGATATTGGTCACAATCGAATGATATTATATAGAAGTTTAAAAATGAACAATTATAAAACAACAAATTAAGGAAAAACAAACATTCATCATTTTGATTCAACTTGTAAATATTTTAACAAGTTAAAGCATCTATAAAATGACCTCTATCCAATTTTATAAATGATTCCAAGACCCAAACCCATACCACCGAAATCGTGAACCACTGGAACTCCCACCCAATAATATGGTTTGGTGGGTTAAAATAAACCGGTTCTACCATAGAACTCTTGGTTGATGACAAATCATTATTTATTCATCTTAGCCCGGAACACATTGACCACTGGTCCTCTACACTTCCGTTGAGTACAAACCAAATTTCAATTGCATCGAGATGCGATCCGCCCACTGGACTGAATCCACCTCATCGCCCCACTTATCCTACGTAATGGGGTTCGTACTGCCCACTGGACTAGCACCACCCCACGAAATAGAAGCTCATGGGTTCTACTATTTGGTAAGGCTAATTCTCAATTGTTTTTGTTTAATATAGAGGTCTTGTCAATTTATTATCTATCTCCTTTAAGCGAATTAAATCGGTGAACTCGATAATTATAATTGACACGGTCGTTTTTAACGATTTAAACTAATATGCATGTTTATGGCGATTTGGCTATGCATGCAAACATATAAAATGCAAAATGAAAGCAATAAAGCAATAAAGTCCTAGTATGGCCTTCCTAGTAATAGTAAAAACTAATTAACTATTACAAATTCGGAAACCAACTCCATGGTCCCTTGAACTTTATTGGCACGCCATCCAAGAAAACACCGTCTTGTCGGAACTCTTTTCCGTATGGCACCGTCTTTTGGATCTCCGGAATTACAATAAAATAATATAACTACTCTATTGTAAAACTGAAAATTAGATTAAATTACAAACCCGTGATACGAGATCACATAAATTACAACCAAATCAATATTCCCTTCCATTACGGGTAATATTGATTAAAACTAAGGCCATTCTAAGAAAAATTACATAATTCCAAATTATATAAAAACATTCAAATATGACATTCATAAATTGCAATAATAAAATATGTATGCGCATGCTCAATTTTTAATGCCAAATCGCCTTATGGGAGCAAATATCTCATATTTTTTTTACGGTTTTTACGGATATGCGTGACTTTAACTATTAAAATTATCAAAATTACATAAATCTAATTTATGTCCAAGTTAATCATCCCAACTTACTTTAGGAATCAATATTTAGTCTCTACTAATATTTGATCATGATATAACTTGATTTTGCATTATTGTTCATAGATTACTTGTATTTTTGGGAAAAATAAACAAAATACGGCCAAATGAGTCAAATAAAATTCAAAATTTAAAATTCAAAAATTTTAAACTTTCTGGAAATTTTCTAAAAATTCAGAAATTATTAAAATGGTCTTATGCAAGTATATATGGTTTATTTCTTAAATAAATCGTATAATAGTCGTTTTTATGATTAAAAATCTGATTTAAATTATAAAAACTTGCAATAATTTGCCATAAATTTTTAGTCATCCTAAAATATATATTAGAACCTGAAAATGACCAAAAATTACAGACCATGCTCGAAATTTTATTTTTACGACTCATAAATTACGATTATTAACTAATTAACTCATAAAAAATTAATAATCATAAAAATAGAAACTTTTTGATATCCAACTTTTGGATCTGATGTTCCTATTATATAAGACATTCATGGGTAAAATTTTATGCCATAATATTAGGATTAACTATTTTTAACACAATAAGTCACTATTTATCCGATTTTAACTATTAAAATCATAAATCATGCATCACTTGAGAATAAATTCCCAAAATTTATATACATTATGTAAATATTGCATGTGACATTGTGTAAAATTTGTATGGCAAAAATCCAACTATAACTATTAAAGTCGAATTTAAGTCACTATTAATACGATTTTTACTATAAAAATCATTAATCATGCAAAACAAATCCAATAAATCCGAAAATTTATACAGGTATTTTATATATTGCATGTGACTTCTCATAAAAATTTTAAGGTCAAATTCGAAATATAACCTTTTATACCCATTTTAACTCATATTATGACTATTTATCTCATAAAATTCATAATCCATGCATATTAACTCCATTTAATACGAAAAATCATATACAATATATTAAATATGCATGTGAGAACATATCAAAAAATCTCGTCCAGAAACTATTTTTAACTATTTTTCCCATTAATTGTTGTTTAAAACCGATTTAAACTACAAAAAATACAAATAAATATAAAAATGAACAATAAAAATCCATAAAATTAATTTTATATCCTAAAACGATTTTAGAATCAGAAACTTTAACATGCAAAATTATTTTGTGATTTATCATAATAAACACAAAAATTTCGAGATATATATGTTAAACCGTTTAACATAAAACATGAATCCGATCATGCATGCAACAACCGTAATGCTTTTGATACCAATAGTTGGAAACTAAGTTCCTGATTTTATACTCATATCTAATGTGAGTTTTGTTTCTTTAAGTTTAGTCATAAAAACTTAAATAGATCTTATGCATGCATGATCATATCATAAGATGTGATTGTCCTTACATTGGTTTTAGAAGGTTTATACTCAATAATCACCTATTACTTGAGTCTTCAAATAAACGAAATACCCTTAAACGATCTAACAAAAATCGTCTCCAAAAGATACGTATCAAGGACCCGATCTCAAACTAAAACTATTTTTGTTACTAGAAAAATAGAATTAGTATACTAGAAATATTAACAATATTACTCTTAATATTATTAGTATAGGAAATAATTATTTTCTTAGAAAACTTATTTTACTAAGTTGAGATGAGAATGGGTGTTGTAGTATTTGATGAAGCATCAATATGTTGGCTAAAACAACAACAACTACTAGTGTATGTAGTGTATGTAGTGTAGTATATATAGAGAAATAGTGAGCTTGTTTGCTCATCTATTTGGCCGGCCAAACAAGCCACCCAAAGCCAATGCATGGCCTCTTACATCTTACACAAAAGCTCATAAGATGCCTTACACACTCTTACACTCTTACACACCTAAACCTTAAGCTTGTAAGCTAATGCATGAGTAGTGCATTATTTTATACACTATGATGCTACACATACACACTTACACGGTTTAACTAGTGATAAAATGGACTCCATTTTATCTTTGTCAATTGTGTTAATTTGTAACATGTCACACATGTCTTATAACATATGACCCAATTTGTTAATTATGCAATTTTAACTATTAGAATTCATAATTTACAAATTTATTACATTTAAATAATTATACTAATAATTCGAAATTATTATTGTATAAAAATGTAATATCATAATTTAATTACAACTCTTTGTAAATTTATGATCAACCGTGTTCATTCTCAATTTAATCGTTTCCCAAACGAATAAATAAAACCGAGTAATAAAACGATTTTATTACTTTGACTTTTATTATTATAATTCCATTATAAAAATATTCGTCATATAAAATTATTTCCAAAACTTCTAGTTATTAATTAATTCGCATCCAATACAATATTAATTAATTATTCCATTAAGACGAAATTCCCTAAAGATATGACCTTAAGGGATCAACTGATCACCACCATCATATGACGATAATGTCAAACTCTAGACAGCCAATCATTACCGGTAAATGTTGATCAGTCGAGTTTAAAAGAGTAACACTCCCAGTTGTGTTTCATTCAAATGAGTTTTAATTACGTCAACACACTATTGTCGAGGACACTTCCTCCAACAATCCATTGATGTACAGTCAGCAAGCAACTGGCCATTAGGGCCGACGATTGGCTTGCAGGTTGCTAGTTTGCTCCACCGACTAAGTATCACTTGGAACTTTCTGAATTCCCCGATCTTTAAGGACACACAGAGCATGTCGACAAAGTATTCCATGTCGTTCAAACTTCTTGCAAGTGCACACTGTTGCAGAATCATCCTGACCAAAACCAACCTTATACGTTTTCTTTCGAACATGATCTATGATCTCTATGTATACAATTGGAAGGGCTGGATCTTTTTCTTTATCCCCAACACCACATGAGAAGCAAGCTGCTTCGACTTCCTTTTGAAACTCACCGAACATTGTTGGAGTGTAGAATTCTGATGCATTCTTTTCTAGGGCTACTTTAGTCAACAAGTGGGGGAATGAGTTCTTTGATTGTGCAATGAGTTTCGATTGAGTCCATCTTTGTGCATCCATCACACTCTCAAACCTCATCCAAAACTCAACTAGGGTTAAATTAGGATTAGTGAAGTTGCTGAAAAAGTGGTTTTCTGACTCGGACCTCGAGGTGGTTCTCATCTTTACAAACTAAAGGTCCTACTTTCTCAGGAAGTTTTTTTAAGATATGCCACATGCAATATCTATGTTGCACTTTTTCTCCCCATGCAATATTCATTCCTTCCTCTATACCCAAATCTTCATCCGTAATCACACAAACGGGATGATGACCACCCATCGCCTCTACAAATCTAGTAAAAAGCCATGCAAATGATTCCTTACTCTCATTAATAAGAAGTCCAGCCCCAAATGTCACACACCTCTTATGATTATCCACCCCCGTGAAAGGTGCAAAAATCATCCTATATTTATTTTTTCTAAAGGTGGTATCGAAAGAGGTCATGTCTCCAAAGATCAAATAGTTTTTAATGCTAATAGGGTCAGCCTAAAATACGTGTGACAATCGACCTAAATCATCAACCTCAAAATCAAAGTAAAATGAGGGACACATGTGTTTGGTCTTCATAAAATGCTCAATAAGCATTTGAGCATCCCCCTCAGACAAATAATTTTTGATATCTCTTGAAAAATTCTTAAAATCTTCCAATGACGCACCGACATTCTTGTAACCCCTAACATACTCCTTAAATAACCTATACAACTTAACTGGTCCAATGTTATTTTTGGAGTTATCAATTATCATTTTCTTGTGAAATATACTTAATTCCCTTGTTTGGGTCAAATGTACCATTGTTGTAGGTGTTTGTGGCATATGATTATGACCTTCATGAAAATCATAAATTTGATATTTACCAATATCCGGACCTTCATTCATAATTCGCTTAAACTTAATACAAGAAGGACATTCTATCCTAGTCCTTTGCCTCCGGTGATTTTTCCCTTTGGGTTGACATACTCCAGCCTTATTACAGACGCATTTCTTATGGGTAATGACACCATTTTTAGACTTTTGGGAGCTTAACCTAGTAACAAATCCACTTTCTTTAGCATATGTCTCATAAAACTCAACACCCAAGTCAAGCGTATCGAACAGCATACCAATAACAGGCTTAAGATGGATGGCACACTCAAAAATCCGATTTGTGTTGCTTGAAGAACCTTCTGCTGCCTCCTCGTCTTCTGGCTCTGGCTGCTTTACAGGCTGCTCTACTACGATACCTGCATATGTGGTGCAATTAAAGTAAGAAAGATGAAGGGAGGTGCAAAAATATGAATTACACTCTCACAAAATAGTGTTAGTGCTGCTGGATAATCCAAGTACACTCCCATTGACCATAAACATTCTATTACATAATCACATGTGCAGAACATCACCATTCAAACCTCCAAAGCGAGAGTCTCTAAATACTTGTCTTACACATGCATGGAAAAGTGTTATATGTGCATGGAATAAACTTATACATGCATCAAATACGTAAAATCTTGTTCTCTAATAGACATCTAACAAAATAGACACCACTGTACTACTGCACAATAAACATTGGCACCTTATTTGATGCAAACAGAACCTTATTTCGTGCACATTGATTCTTATTTTGTGCATGTAAAGAGGACGGATATCCTCAAACCTAAGACTAATTGCCTAAAAAAACCTTAAGACATCAAGCAAGCAACTACTAGTTGGACTATTATCTCAGGTAGGTCCAAGCAATACAAATCATTAAAACCAAAAGATCATCAGACAACTAAGACAACCATGAAACTCAAAATTTAAGGATGAACGGAATTGTACCTTCAACAAATTCGAAAGTCACAACTTCAGGGTCACGTTCAACTGCTAGTGCAGATACTTCTGATACAACTTCAACAATCAATCCTTCTTTTGTAATGACATTTGAAGAAGAGCAGTGGTCATTATTGCTATTATTGCTATTATTGCTGCAACACGAAAAGTCAAAAGTTAAATAAACAACAATCTAACAGTATAAATTCTCTATTAAGCGAATTTTATACACAAAATCACAATTTTATGCGCCTCAACAGGAATTTGATGCACATAATATACGAAATGAGATGCACGTAAACAGTCTCCAGTGTCCAAATTTCAAGAAATTTATGTGATTTCTCAATTTCTGCAGCCCTAATATCTCAATTAAGCCAATCTCATTCACAAAATCGTACTTTGATGCACATAAACATGTATTAGATGCACATAAACAGTCTCCAATTCCATGATTTCAACAAATTTAGGAAGTCAGTTAAATTCCCTAAGCCTAATTTCTAAGTGTCCCCAATTCAATTCACGAAACTCCCTAACCCTAATTGTATTCACGAAACTCCCTAATTTTTCAGTTTCCCCAATTAATACACGAAACTCCCTAACCCTAATTTCTCAGTTTCCCCAATTGAATTCACGAAACCCTAATTTCAGAAGTATAATTCATCAAGCCAGAAAGTTAATCGATGAATCAAAACGATAATTCAGCCCTAATTCAACTAATTTAATCAACTAATTCAACTAATTTTCGCAAAAAAATCATAAAAATCGAAACTTTACCTCGAATTAAAAGGCTCCATTGATTGAAGCAACGTCGAAAGGTTAATTGTCGAATAATTTAGTGAGTAAATTTGATAGTCGAAGAACTAGAGTAATGGCGAAAGTTTTGATGGTCGAAGAATTAGGTTAATGGCGGAGGGTTTTGGTATGCGAAGAGAGATAAAGTGGGAGGAGAGAGAAAGTGAATTCGGAAAATGAGGAAGTTTGCAGGGGTTTGGGGGGTGAACGCGTTGAAATTGAGGGGAGTGATCCAATGGTTATTAATCAGACTAACAAATCCAAGGGTTATTAATTGGTTCTCATGGTTCTCATCATATGGGTGGTTCTCACCTGATCTCGACCCTATATATATATATGTATATATATATATATATGTATATATGTGTATATATATATATGTATATATATATATATATATATGTATATATATATATGTATATATATATATATACACATATATAAAAAATTGCCAGAGCTCTAAAAGCGGGCATTAGCCCGACATAGTGTTCCAAACCGCTTGCCTATGTGGTCGCCTAGTTATCTCATATGACTCTATTACAGTTGAACTTGTCATCAATCACATCACACTCTAGTTATTTTGTGACATCCTCTCATATAAACAACTAGGGACGAATACTATGATAATCCAGTTCACTTTAACGGGGTTCATGATTGTCTCTACAACCTATCGGATATAACATAAAGTATAGAAAGAGTTAATGATAACTCAAACTATAAGTGTGATTATCACATCTAAGTTGTCAATACCATATTACTACTTAATGTCTTATAATCTAAAGTGTATTCATCTTGGTGCTCCGGCATGGGAGTGCTTATTAGAACATACACTACTTTGAGGTGGTGGGTAGGAAGTGCATCTTCTTTTGCCATCTTCTAAACTCAACACCTTCAAACTTCTAAAGTTTTCCAAACTTTGATGTCATCTCCTTGACATCCGACATTCTCAAAGTAATAAATTACTTTCTCAGAGTGTTGTATATCGGAAACGGGTGTTTGACAATTTCGAACTTAGATAACTTGATGATCGCGTAAATGAATCTGTTTATTTAGAAAGTATTTCTACCCTATGAGCCTTGGGTTACAAGAAACCTTTCCTAGGATAATGCACCAAAGCGACCTCTTGATTTTAAGGCAAGAAGCAAGAGAAAATTATGAATTTTTTTGTTTTATTTACAATAACAAAATCTGAAAGTTATTGTGAATAATTATTTTTCTTGTTATTTGTTTTCTCAAAATGCAATCTATATATGGAGAGATATATAAATAGTGTATACTCTGAACGATAAAACATTTACTATCCAAAATGAATAAACAAAAAAGTACGATACAATGCACCATGAACAAACATAGAGTACGAAAATTACTGTAAACGACCCTAGCCCCAATCGGATCTTAATGTTTCCAATTTGTCGCGTTTTCTTTCTCTGCCAATTCATGTTAATTGTTTCCCCGATCATTTTACCCCGATCGAGGTTAGTCAATACTTCGTAGTTTAGTCTTAAAACATCCCCTAATATATATTAGGAACGATTAACATCGAATATTTGCATTGTAACTTTGTTCCACTTAGAACTGCATATTCTCGTTTATTTTAGTGTGTACTCCACACTCCCTAACCCATATTATAACGGTAAACATGCTACGATTTTGGTCAAATCCCGATTGCATTCAAATGTATTTGTGATTAACATAAATCACTAACATATATGATGTTGGCGATACCATGGTAAGTTTGTTTGTAAGTCATGTTGTATACAATCCTTCATATGTTATTCATGATTAATTTTCGGTCTTTATTTAGTAAATGTTAGTTAATTAACTAGGATTACATATACTTATTCCCGATTGATTATCGCACTGCTCCCCTTCGATCTTAAGTTGAAATTGTTATTGCTTGTTTTGATGTTCAAGCTGAAAGGACGTGTGACGAGAAGAATAATCTACGTAGGAAATTGATTTGAAATTTAAGAACCTGAATGATGTAGTTGTTGATGGATTTGACTATAGTAATGAATCAGATTCGGTAATGTGTTTTCACCACCTTTGACCTCGATCATATTTATAACTATTAAGGATAAACTTAGATCAGATATCTATATAATAACATAAAAAGACTTCGTGTGCCTCCATTAAAGTGACATGTGTCATCTTTAACTTTTTGCCACATAATATTACTAAAAGTATATTATTATTATTATTATTATTATTATTATTATTGTAAAAATAAAATAGTGATTATTGAACTTTTCATTTTTCATGACTCTTTGTATACCGTATTAAATTAAAATTTCAAATTTAATATCTCTATTGATTGGGCATTCTTAATTACATATTGATTAAAAATTTATCATATAAATATATAAGAATATAAGAATATTCATGACCCATCACTTTTCTCATTTTACTCATATGTTCATTAAATAAATATTTTTCACTTCATCATTACTCATTTGCAATTAAACAATCTTTTTATCTCCTTTTTATGTAACTTATTTTAGAATATCTTATATATAACTCATTTTTTTTTATATAATGAAAATCAATGCGTTGAAAATCCAATTTTTCTTTCTAAACTTACATCTCATGTTCTAACAATTGACAACATGACACCATAGTATTTATAATCTTTTATCGCTTGAGTTATTTTCTTGTGTAATTTTCATTTCTATCTCTTTTTCTTATTTATCAAATGGTAATTTGCTTAGTTTTTATACCATGGTACAATGTTTTTGTTTTTAGACTAATTAATTTGGATTTTAAAGGATAGCTTATATTAATTTATTTATCTAATGGTCCTTTTTTTTTTTGCTTAGTACGTATAGATCCATGTATAAAAAATGGTAAGTGACACCTATACTATTTTACCATTATTTTCATAGAAGTTAATTTTTATTATTTCTTTATTTCTTGAATATTTAGCATGGAATGAGTTTAATGAATTATCTTTTATCAATAAGAATGGTACCATAAAGTTCCTAAAAATCTATATATGAGACTATGACTTTGATGGAGTTTACAAGAAGTTCTTTTCCCCCTTTTTTTGTATGTACAATATTGTATAGTTACTGACTAATAATTTATAGCTTAACGATTATTAATATAAGTTTATGAATTTCACAACTAAATTGCTTAAAATGTTGACCACTGGTAAAAATCGAATGCATCAAGCTACAAAGCCCCCTTTAGATATGTATTATTCACAATATTAATTAGCTAGGGTGATCGAATAAATATGTAAGTAATGCTGGAAAATAAGAAATACGCTAATCGGTTTTTCAAGTTTCACCTACTTGACAAATTTCGACCCGAGTTTGTCAACATTTAAGATATTCTTGAAGTTGGTTATGTCTTATTATTGAATTTGTTCCCTCCATTTTAGAGAAAAAATCTCTTAGGTTTGGGTTTTCTATTTTTGCGGGAGCGAAAATCAATTTTGTTTTTCCTGTGACTAGAGTACTTAAAAAAAATGTACACACTACTAAGAGCACTATAACATTTATAAAATACAAAAAGGAAGAAGCATGGCAAAATATCCATTTAAAACTTAATAATAGACAACAAAATTACGTACTAATGAAAATATAATCACAAACCGTTACAAATACCACTAAAAAAACGCCCCGTGAATTTCACGGGAAACAGAACTAGTTTATTTATTATAATGTTATCCCTATATTATAAATTTGGGTTGTCATAGTTAGTGATCCAAATATGGAAAGCATTGAGGAGGAGGAGATCACGTTGGGGGGCTCGGTGGCCGGAGGCACGGTGGTCGGTGGCATGGAGGTGGCCGGAGGTACGGTGGTCGGCGGAGAGGGATTGGTAAACGACTTGCTTGGTCGTAGGATTTGTGTTGTGAGCATAGCTAATTTAGGGGTTGTTACAAGTTAGTTATGAGTTGGTTATAGTTTGTTAGGGAAGTTTGTTAGTTTGTTATAAGTTTGTTACAAGGTAGTTACAAGTTTGTTATTATCTTGTTAGGTTGTTATCCTAGGGTTATTAGGGTTAGTTATTTAAATTTTTTTAATGCCTAGGATAGAGTTTATTTAATAAGGATTATTTTAATCCATTAGATTAAGTTTAGGACTTCTAATCTCATTAGGGTTTCGATATTAGGAGACGTGTGGCTTGTGTTTGGGACGTGTGGCCTCTCATCTAAATAGGCACATTGTTCTTCTTTGTTTTTCATTCAAGTATTAAATCAATAAAAATTTACAAGTTTTCTTTTTAAGGCATTCTTAAAGAAATCTCAAGGACTCATCGAGTGTTGATCCGAACCGTTAGTATTTGTCGCGTTTCAAATATTAGCACAAATTACAAACTATAGGTCTAGGGAGTAATTCACCATTGTTTATCCTATAGGTCTAGGGCAAACAAATATCCTTCTACCTTGGGGATTCACCTCAAGACCGTCACAACAACAATAACAACCATCTTAACCACCACCACCGACGGACCACCATCACTTCGACATCACCACCATCAACGTTCATCTTCATCATCCATCGTTCATCATTTCAAGATTGTTTCAAGATCGTTCCAAATTTTGCCTATTTTATTAATTCTTTCAAGATTGTTCTCAAGATTTCCAAGAAAGCTTCCGCGGACGATTTCTTTGCTCAAGAATTCTTATCATCAGTGGTATCAGAGCTTCGGCTCTTGATTTTCTTTATCTTCAAGACGATCCATGGAGGGACTTACTATGGAGGGCGTGAGGTTCATGGGGGCGAAGGAGTTTCGTTGCAATTACCAAGAAACTTAATGTTAGGTAATCTACAAATCCAACCCAAGCAAACCCCAAACGACCAAAGAAACCAAATTTTCTATACCAAGTGCCAAATCCAAGACAAGTGGTGTAGCGTGATTATTGACGGAGGGAGTTTTGCGAACGTTGCTTCCGAGGAGATGGTGACCAAACTTAACCTAATTACCACCAAACACCCAAAACCCTACTTATTACATTGGTTGGAGGATGGGAGTGTTATAGAGGTAACGAGGCAGGTAAGGGTAGGAATTAATATGGGATCGTACGAAGACGAGGTCTTGTATGATGTCACGCCAATGGAAGCATGTCATCTACTTTTAGGACGTCCATGGCAGTTTGATCGAGATGTAGTGCATCAGGGAAAGGCAAACGTTTATGAACTAAGAAACAAGGGCAAGAATATCATACTAAAACCAATGACACCCCAGGCCGTGCTAGAGATGACTACAAAGAGACAAGAAGAAAACAAGAAGACCATGTTTATAGGCGAAAGGGAGGTGGAGCGTGCCATAGAGGAGGGGGACGTGGTGTACGCCCTAGTGGCCGATGAAGGAGATAAGAAGGGTAAGAATAGGGAGGAGTCGCCGTTGGTGAGGGAATTATTGGAGGAGTTTAAGGATGTTTTTCCCGAAGATCTACCACCCGGATTACCACCTTTACGAGGTATCGAACACCAAATTGATTTAATTCCAGGGGCTGCCCTAGCTAATAAAGCCGCCTATCGAAGCAATCCGGAGGAGACCAAGGAGTTGCAAAGGCAAATTGATGAGTTGTTAGAAAGGGGTTATGTAAGGGAGAGTATGAGTCCTTGTGCGGTGCCGGCATTACTAGTGCCAAAGAAGGATGGGACATGGAGGATGTGTGTGGATAGTAGGGCCGTAAACAATATCACAATCAAATATAGGTTTCGAATTCCAAGGTTAGATGATATGTTAGATGAATTACATGGATCGGTAGTCTTTTCAAAGATCGATCTAAGGAGCGGTTATCATCAAATTAGGATGCGGGAAGGGGACGAATGGAAGACGGCGTTCAAAACCAAACATGGTTTATACGAGTGGTTGGTGATGCCTTTTGGTCTTACTAATGCTGTAATAACCCGTTTTAGTAACCAACTTATTTTATTGGTGACGGGTTATTCGTATAATAATTGTGGGCTTTCGAATAGTTGTTGGTGCATCGAATATTTAAGTTACTACATCTATTTTGCGTTTAAACTAGTTTATGATATTTTGATCAAGTTAAGGGTTTGTGTTGCTAAGGGGATTCGATCTTGAGACCTTTTAACACCCTAATACGGGCCTTGGTATGCGTGCAACTCAGATTTTACAAACAGCCCACACGTTTTATTTGCTAAACCTAATTGAACAACTTATGCATGCCGTCATATTTAAGCTCTTGTTCTGAGCACTATCTACCCTAATTCCCTACAAACAACTCATAAACCCTCTGCCGTCATACCAAAGCTTGGATAGGAGTTGAGCACGGTGGTCTTAGGGTGGGCTAGTGGTGGTCGAATAGGGCCTGAAGTAGGTATGTCGTCCTGTGTTCTTTTCTTTTTGTATTTTTCCTCCTGTGTTTATGAGTTAATTCGATCTGGGTTTTTGTGTCATCAAGGTCTGTTCTTCACATATATACGATCTATGCTTTTAAGAGTCGTGTTCTGGGTTGAGTTTCGTTCTTGTCAACCACCTAGAGTCACGGTGGGCAAGGTTGAACACTGCCTGCCACCATGGTAATTCTGTAGTTATAATCAGAATGAATCATACTCGGTTTTATAAAACACCTTCGTGGTATAACTCTGAGTCGCGTGTGTAAGTAAAAAGGGGGTGGTGAGTCTGGGGTTGTCAAAGGAGTAGACTGGTGGTTGTCGTGGTGGTTACCAGCGACGGTGTCAGATGTTTTAGGGGTGTTCGTTGCTGGGTTTGGTCACGGTTTCTGGGTATGCTTTAGTGCTGGGGTGTCTTGGGGGTGGTACCAATGGTGACTCGGGGGAGGTCAGACCAATGGTACCACCGTGGTTGAGAGCCTGGTGTCGGGGGGTGGTTCTGGTGGTCTAGTCGGGTGGTGACAGGGTCTGGAGTGGTGTCGAAGGGTCTGTGGAGTTAGTCTGGTCAGGGGGCTGTGGCGAGGAACAGGGTCTGTTTAAGGGTTCGGTTCACTCTGCCGGCAGCAATCGAGCAGGCCACTGGTGGGTGTATTGGTGGTCTGCGGTTCTGGGAACGGGGTGCGGCTGCTGCCTGGTGGTGCTGGGTTGGTCAGGTGGCGGTATTTGGGTGTTTGGGGCCGTGGATAGTGAAGGGTGAAGGGTTACTTGGTTGTTTATTTATTTTATTGGTTTTTATTGATTTTATTTACTTTGTTTTATTATTAATATTATTCTTATTTATTTTTGGTAAAGATATTTTTATTATTAGTAAAAATATCATGTTTTTAAAGGAAATGATTTGGCATTTATAGTAAGATATGGTATTAATGCATATTTTAAATAATTTGAATTTCAAACCGAAGTTGTTTTTTTGGAAAGTTACCTATTATAGAAGTTGCTATTTTTGGGAAGTGTCTTTTAGGAAAGTTCTATTTATAGTAGTCGTATCTGCATCACGTGTGTTAGGAAGTTCTATAAATAGGATGTGTGTATATTACAAGTTTAGGGAACCTTATTATTTAAATAATATACTTTTAGGTGGATGTTTTCGTGTGCAGCACTTTTGAGAACAGTTGTGCACTTTGCCATTTTCTTCTGCAATTACGAGGTAGGGGAAATACTACGTATATGAGATGTGTAATTTGTTTATTGGTTGATATTAATCTTGTTCATCTATAATGTTATATGATTGGTATTGTGATACATAATTCTGTGATATGATATGGTGTGAAGATAAAGGGTCTGTGTTGGTGCGGAGATAAAGGGTCTGTGATTGGTGCGGAGATAAAGGGTCTGTGTTTGGTGCGGAGATAAAGGGTCTGTGTTTGGTGCGGAGATAAAGGGTCTGTGATTTCGGAGTGGAGAAGTTCAACTTTCTATTTATAGTAATGTGGTTTATTTACAGTTTTCACTACTCAACCTCGTGGTTGACCCTGTGTATTCGTGATCACCTGTGATGAACCAATTATTGGGGAGCAGATTGACAGGTGGCTGAGACTAAGGGGGAGCTATGGGAGGAGGAGCTTGGATCCGGACCAGATTAGATGTCTAGATCACCTTAGTCAGTTTAGTACGAGTTGTATTTTATTTATGTTGCTAAGACCTTTTGATACGGTTGTAAGAACATGACTTGAGTTAATTTTCTATTTAAAGTACTGTTTATCTTCCTTTGTATCTACTGCCTCGGGAAACCGGGATGGTGACACCTTTATTTATCTGAGGAGTCCTAGTACAGGCCCTTAAATAAATGGGGGTGTTACAAAGTGGTATCAGAGCGAACGATCCTCAGGCCTAATCTAATGAACCTAATGAATATAGGAGAGTCTAAATAAAATGAACCCCCGGGATAGGACTGTTAGGAGCACACTAAAGGGGAAGTATGAGTCTGGGGCCCCCTCACACCGAACCATTGGCCCTATCAGTTTTACCCGGGAACCCAGAGTGCATATACGAGAGAAAAGGGTAGAATAGGAGGTGGTGAAAGTGATAGCATACTGTGATAAGTATGTTATGAAAATTCTGAGCATAAGAGACTTTTGGAAAAGCCGGAAGGGGCATGAGCATGAATGAATCTTTATTTGTTTGAATAAAAGGTGTATATTGTTGTGGTATGTTAAGTGATATGGAACATGCTAGTAATTCTTCTTTCATCATGTCTAGTGATATGCGGTTATGTGATCCCTGAGCCATGTTATAGAAGAAAACTACTCTATATAATAAGTGTTTATAGATTTTAATGCTTAGGGAACATAGCCCTAAACCAAATGGGTACCCATGTACGTCGGGACTCATTTCTTTCTCGTTTTATAGTATGCCTCCGCGAAGAGATAATGCCGTTAACATCACACAAGAGGAGTTAGACCAATTACGAGCGGAGAATGCGGCTCTAAAGGCCAAGCGTATGGACTCCGCTAAGATGAGCACGATAATTGCGAGGCACCACCCCACCCAATTCACCGGGGAGGGAGAGCCTCATTTGCTGGGGGCCTGGTGCAGAGAATTCAGTAACTTATTCGAACTGGTGGATTGCCCCGAAGAACTGAGGGTGGACCAGGCTGCCCACTATCTGAGGGGTATGGCTGGAGACTGGTGGACCGCGAATAAGGGAGAGATCCGGGAAGCAGCTACAGAGGATGGAACCGCATTTGTTCCTTGGGACGCATTCAAGGGGGTCTTGAACGAGGTGTTTCTACCAGAATTCCAAAAGAGCAAGCTGAGGGAGGAGTTCGACTCATTCACGATGTCGGAGGACATGACCGTAGAGGCTTACTACAGGAAATTCATCCAGTTGGTGCACTACGTGGGAGACATGGGTTTCGACGATGCCATGCTAGCAATGAAATTTGAGAGAGGGTTATCAATCGCTGTCAAGAAGAGACTGATTGCAGCTCCGCCCACCACAGTCCGTGACATCTATTTAAGGGCTGGGGCGGCGGAGAGGCTTTCGGATATGATCAAAGCGGACAAGAAGTCCAAGGCAGAAAAGAGGAAGGCTGAATCAGTAGCTGAGGGTTCAGGATCGAAAAAGCAGAGCTCTAACAAGTTCAGTGGGTACTTCGGGAGTAGTGCATCTGGTGGTGGGAGGAACCAGAGTGGGGGCAACTTCAGGAGTGGAGGTTCTGGTGGTGGTTTAGTGGGAGTGGTCTGTTTCGGCTGCGGGAAAATTGGGCACAAGCAGGCAGTATGCCGCTCTTCTGGAGGGAATCAATCCGGGGGTTATCGCACGCCTACATCCGGATATCAGGGATCCCGCACTCAATCCTATGGTGGCAGCAGCGGCTATCGCACACCCACATCAAACTACGGTGGGGGTGCGAAGTCTGGAGGGAGCGGCAATTTCCAGAGGAACTTCAACAGTTATCAGAACCGCTCGCACCAGAACCAAAGCTATGGGAATGGAGGTAACCAGAAGACAGGAGCAGAGGGAAGCCAGCAGGCTGGGACATCTAGTGCCAGTCAGAGTGGGGTCAAGTCCAGTGGCAAGCTCTTTGCCATGGGAAAGCAGGCAGCTCAGGAGGATGCGCATGTGGTAACCGGTACTTTTCTTGTGAACTCTAAACCTACTTTCGTACTTTTCGATTCCGGTGCCACCCATTCGTTTGTGTCTAGAGATCATGTTAAGGCTTTGGGGCTTGAGAGATTTGATTGGATCGCGGATCCAGTGACTATACCATCAGGCGAGTCGATAGTTTGTAATAGAGTATACGGTAGTGTACCCATCAAAATCGGGGAAGCAATTTTCTATTGTGACCTCATAGAGTTTCCTTTGGGGGGTTTTGAGGTAATCCTAGGGATGGACTGGTTGGGGAAGTATAGGGCTTTTATCGATTGCCACCAAAAGAAGATTTCCTTGAAGGGACCCAAGGGAGTGAGGGTATCCTACAAGGGGTATAGAGTCAAACCAAAGATCAAATTTATATCTGTCAATACCCTGAAGTCTAGTTTGCGGAAAGGAGAAAGCCTAATTTTGTGCCAAATGTGGGATTGTGAGGCTGAGACCCCCAAGACTAGTGAGATACCTGTGGTACGGGAGTTTGAGGGAGTTTTTCGAGACGACGTTCCAGGGTTACCGCCAAGGAGGGAAGTGGAATTTTCCATTGACCTCAAACCAGGAGCGGGACCGATCTCTAAATCACCGTACCGTATGGGGCCGAAAGAGATGGAGGAGTTGAAGAAGCAATTGGATGAACTAGCTGAGAAAGGGTTCATCCGACCCAGTGTGTCGCCCTGGGGAGCACCTGTCTTATTTGTGAAGAAGAAGGATGGGAGTTTGAGGTTGTGTAATGACTACCGAGAGCTGAACAATGTGACCATCAAGAACCGTTATCCTTTGCCGAGAATTGACGACTTGTTCGATCAGTTAAGTGGAGCTGGGGTTTTCTCCAAGATTGATCTGAGATCCGGGTATCATCAGTTGAGAATAAAGGATGAAGATATTCCGAAGACCGCTTTCCGAACGAGGTATGGCCACTATGAATTTGTGGTTATGCCCTTTGGATTGACTAATGCTCCAGCTGTGTTCATGGACTTGATGAATCGAGTCTTCAGCCCGTATCTAGACAAGTTCGTGGTGGTATTCATAGATGATATCCTGGTATATTCTAAGAATGCAGAAGAGCACGAAGATCATTTGAGGAAGGTACTTCAGACTTTGGAGGAGCATAAGCTCAACGCTAAGTTGAGTAAGTGCGAGTTCTGGTTGGAGAAAGTGGCATTTCTGGGGCATGTAATTTCAAAAGAGGGAGTGGTTGTTGACCCTAGTAAGATCGAGGCAGTGACTAAGTGGCAGAGTCCGAAGAATGTGAGTAAGATTCGAAGCTTTCTAGGGTTGGCTGGTTATTACCGGAGATTCGTCAAAGACTTTTCGAAGATAGCAAAGCCGTTGACGTCATTAATGAGGAAGGAGAACCGTTTTGTCTGGGATGAGAGTTGTGAGAAGGCATTCCTGACTCTTAAGGAACGCCTGACAACAGCTCATATCCTGGCCTTGCCAGTTGGGAGTGATAATTTCGAACTATATACCGACGCTTCGAAGCATGGGTTGGGTTGTGTGTTAATGCAGAATGGAAGAGTAATAGCATATGCGTCGCGCCAGTTGAAGACCTATGAAGAAAATTATCCGACGCATGATTTGGAATTGGGCGCTGTGGTCTTTGCACTGAAATTGTGGCGTCATTACCTGTATGGAGCCACTTTTAAGGTGTTTTCTGATCATAAGAGCCTGAAATATATCTACACCCAGAAGGAGTTGAACATGAGGTAGAGGCGGTGGATAGAGTTAATCGGAGACTATGATATGCAGATTGTCTACCATGAAGGCAAGGCGAATGTGGTGGCCGATGCCCTAAGTAGGAAGTCAGTGCATGCTTTGAGTTGTGCCAGATCGAGGGTGAGGTTGCATGGCGAGCTAAGAGAGATGGGAATTTTCATGATCCGGAAAGGGGATGCCCTTGGTGACTTGACAGTGGAGCCTGAGTTGTATGGGGAGATTCAGGAGTTACAGCAGAACGACGAGAGAATCCAGAAGTGGCGTTTGATGGTGGAAAATGGGAATGGTGATGAGGCATCCAAGTTCAGTATTCATACCGACGGTAGTTTGAGGTTCAGTGGGCGATGGTGTGTACCGAATGTTGAGGAGCTAAGGAAGAATATCCTGACTGAAGCTCATGCTACTCCTTATTCTGTTCACCCAGGGGGTGATAAGCTGTATAAGGACCTTAAGAAGACGTTTTGGTGGCCGAATATGAAGAAGGAGGTCGCAGAGTTTGTCTCGAGGTGTTTGACGTGTCAACGAGTGAAAGGGGAGCATAAGAGACCTCAAGGGAAGGTTCAGCCACTAGATGTGCCAGAGTGGAAGTGGGAGAATATTTCGATGGACTTTATTGTGGGGTTGCCTCGGACTCCGAGGGGCAACAACATGATTTGGGTGATCGTGGATCGTTTAACTAAGTCAGCTCACTTTATTCCCATGAAAGATACCTGGAGTAAAGCTGAATTGGCTAAGTCATATGTTCAGAATGTGGTCAAACTGCATGGCGTACCCAAGGATATTGTTTCAGATCGGGACTCGAGGTTTATATCCAGATTTTGGGAGGAGTTTCAGACTGCTTTGGGTACCCAATTGAAGATGAGTACAGCTTTTCATCCGGCTACTGATGGTCAGACTGAGCGGACGATTCAGACTCTTGAGGATATGTTGAGAGCTTGTGTACTTGAGTTCGGAGGATCTTGGGAGGATCGACTGGGGTTGATCGAGTTTTCTTATAATAACACCTACCATGCAAGCATAGGCATGGCCCCTTTCGAGGCTCTGTATGGAAGGAAGTGTCGGAGCCCTGTGTGTTGGGATGATCGAGCTGATGTTGTGACATTGGGGCCCGATATGATTCAGGAGATGGTGGAGCAGGTTCAGATTATTCGACAGAGGATGAGGGCCGCTCAGGATCGACAGAAGAGCTATGCGGATCTGAAAAGGAGCGATATTTCGTTTGAGGTCGGAGAGAAAGTACTACTGAAGGTCTCTCCGATGAAGGGTGTGATGAGATTCGGCAAGCGTGGCAAACTGAGTCAGAAATTTATTGGACCATTTGAGATCTTGGACAGAGTTGGGGAGGTGGCATATCGCTTAGCTTTGCCTCTAACCCTATCCAAGGTCCATAATGTCTTCCATGTGTCCCAGTTGAGGAAATACGTGAGTGATCCATCTCATGTGCTTCAGCATGAGGTGATCGAGGTAGATGAGCAGTTGGCATACATTGAGACTCCGAAGGAAATTCTGGACAAGAAGGTACGAAAGACTCGCAATGGCGAGACGTCCTTGGTGAAGGTCTTGTGGACCAACCATAATCAGGAGGAGGCTACGTGGGAGCCTGAGGCATCTGTGAGGGAGCGTTACCCACATTTGTTCAATTGAGGTAAGTTACGCGGACGTAACTTTTCTTTAAGGGGGATGGAATGTAATACTCCGTGATTTAGGTAAACTTTTGTGATGGTTTGCATTCTAAGTTCGTCATTGTTTGTTATTTCTTTTTCGTTGTGCCACCCAAGCGAGGATGAACTTCGGGACGAAGTTCATTTTAAGGGGGGAAGATTGTAATAACCCGTTTTAGTAACCAACTTATTTTATTGGTGACGGGTTATTCGTATAATAATTGTGGGCTTTCGAATAGTTGTTGGTGCATCGAATATTTAAGTTACGACATCTATTTTGCGTTTAAACTAGTTTATGATATTTTGATCAAGTTAAGGGTTTGTGTTGCTAAGGCGATTCGATCTTGAGACCTTTTAACACCCTAATACGGGCCTTGGTATGCGTGCAACTCAGATTTTACAAACAGCCCACACGTTTTATTTGCTAAACCTAATTGAACAACTTATGCATGCCGTCATATTTAAGCTCTTGTTCTGAGCACTATCTACCCTAATTCCCTACAAACAACTCATAAACCCTCTGCCGTCATACCAAAGCTTGGATAGGAGTTGAGCACGGTGGTCTTAGGGTGGGCTAGTTGTGGTCGAATAGGGCCTGAAGTAGGTATGTCGTCCTGTGTTCTTTTCTTTTTGTATTTTTCCTCCTGTGTTTATGAGTTAATTCGATCTGGGTTTTTGTGTCATCAAGGTCTGTTCTTCACATATATACGATCTATGCTTTTAAGAGTCGTGTTCTGGGTTGAGTTTCGTTCTTGTCAACCACCTAGAGTCACGGTGGGCAAGGTTGAACACCGCCTGCCACCATGGTAATTCTGTAGTTATAATCAGAATGAATCATACTCGGTTTTATAAAACACCTTCGTGGTATAACTCTGAGTCGCGTGTGTAAGTAAAAAGGGGGTGGTGAGTCTGGGGTTGTCAAAGGAGTAGACTGGTGGTTGTCGTGGTGGTTACCAGCGACGGTGTCAGATGTTTTAGGGGTGTTCGTTGCTGGGTTTGGTCACGGTTTCTGGGTATGCTTTAGTGCTGGGGTGTCTTGGGGGTGGTACCAATGGTGACTCGGGGGAGGTCAGACCAATGGTACCACCGTGGTTGAGAGCCTGGTGTCGGGGGGTGGTTCTGGTGGTCGAGTCGGGTGGTGACAGGGTCTGGAGTGGTGTCGAAGGGTCTGTGGAGTTAGTCTGGTCAGGGGGCTGTGGCGAGGAACAGGGTCTGTTTAAGGGTTTGGTTCACTCTGCCGGCAGCAATCGAGCAGGCCACTGGGGGGTGTATTGGTGGTCTGCAGTTCTGGGAACGGGGTGCGGCTGCTGCCTGGTGGTGCTGGGTTGGTCAGGTGGCGGTATTTGGGTGTTTGGGGCCGTGGATAGTGAAGGGTGAAGGGTTACTTGGTTGTTTATTTATTTTATTGGTTTTTATTGATTTTATTTACTTTGTTTTATTATTAATATTATTCTTATTTATTTATGGTAAAGATATTTTTATTATTAGTAAAAATATCATGTTTTTAAAGGAAATGATTTGGCATTTATAGTAAGATATGGTATTAATGCATATTTTAAATAATTTGAATTTCAAACCGAAGTTGTTTTTTTGGAAAGTTACCTATTATAGAAGTTGCTATTTTTGGGAAGTGTCTTTTAGGAAAGTTCTATTTATAGTAGTCGTATCTGCATCACGTGTGTTAGGAAGTTCTATAAATAGGATGTGTGTATATTACAAGTTTAGGGAACCTTATTATTTAAATAATATACTTTTAGGTGGAATTTTTCGTGTGGAGCACTTTTGAGAACAGTTGTGCACTTTGCCATTTTCTTCTGCAATTACGAGGTAGGAGAAATACTACGTATATGAGATGTGTAATTTGTTTATTGGTTGATATTAATCATGTTCATCTATAATGTTATATGATTGGTATTGTGATACATAATTCTGTGATATGATATGGTGGGAAGATAAAGGGTCTGTGTTGGTGCGGAGATAAAGGGTCTGTGATTGGTGCGGAGATAAAGGGTCTGTGTTTGGTGCGGAGATAAAGGGTCTGTGTTTGGTGCGGAGATAAAGGGTCTGTGATTTCGGAGTGGAGAAGTTCAACTTTCTATTTATAGTAATGTGGTTTATTTACAGTTTTCTCTACTCAACCTCGTGGTTGACCCTGTGTATTCGTGATCACCTGTGATGAACCAATTATTGGGGAGCAGATTGACAGGTGGCTGAGACTAAGGGGGAGCTATGGGAGGAGGAGCTTGGATCCGGACCAGATTAGATGTCTAGATCACCTTAGTCAGTTTAGTACGAGTTGTATTTTATTTATGTTGCTAAGACCTTTTGATACGGTTGTAAGAACATGACTTGAGTTAATTTTCTATTTAAAGTACTGTTTATCTTCCTTTGTATCTACTGCCTCGGGAAACCGGGATGGTGACACCTTTATTTATCTGAGGAGTCCTAGTACAGGCCCTTAAATAGATTTATGGTTGTTTATTTATTTTATTGGTTTTTATTGATTTTATTTACTTTGTTTTATTATTAATATTATTCTTATTTATTTATGGTAAAGATATTTTTATTATTAGTAAAAATATCATGTTTTTAAAGGAAATGATTTGGCATTTATAGTAAGATATGGTATTAATGCATATTTTAAATAATTTGAATTTCAAACCGAAGTTGTTTTTTTTGGAAAGTTACCTATTATAGAAGTTGCTATTTTTGGGAAGTGTCTTTTAGGAAAGTTCTATTTATAGTAGTCGTATCTGCATCACGTGTGTTGGGAAGTTCTATAAATAGGATGTGTGTATATTACAAGTTTAGGGAACCTTATTATTTAAATAATATACTTTTAGGTGGAAGTTTTCGTGTGGAGCACTTTTGAGAACAGTTGTGCACTTTGCCATTTTCTTCTGCAATTACGAGGTAGGGGAAATACTACGTATATGAGATGTGTAATTTGTTTATTGGTTGATATTAATCATGTTCATCTATAATGTTATATGATTGGTATTGTGATACATAATTCTGTGATATGATATGGTGTGAAGATAAAGGGTCTGTGTTGGTGCGGAGATAAAGGGTCTGTGATTGGTGCGGAGATAAAGGGTCTGTGTTTGGTGCGGAGATAAAGGGTCTGTGTTTGGTGCGGAGATAAAGGGTCTGTGATTTCGGAGTGGAGAAGTTCAACTTTCTATTTATAGTAATGTGGTTTATTTACAGTTTTCTCTACTCAACCTCGTGGTTGACCCTGTGTATTCGTGATCACCTGTGATGAACCAATTATTGGGGAGCAGATTGACAGGTGGCTGAGACTAAGGGGGAGCTATGGGAGGAGGAGCTTGGATCCGGACCAGATTAGATGTCTAGATCACCTTAGTCAGTTTAGTACGAGTTGTATTTTATTTATGTTGCTAAGACCTTTTGATACGGTTGTAAGAACATGACTTGAGTTAATTTTCTATTTAAAGTACTGTTTATCTTCCTTTGTATCTACTGCCTCGGGAAACCGGGATGGTGACACCTTTATTTATCTGAGGAGTCCTAGTACAGGCCCTTAAATAGATTTATGGTTGTTTATTTATTTTATTGGTTTTTATTGATTTTATTTACTTTGTTTTATTATTAATATTATTCTTATTTATTTATGGTAAAGATATTTTTATTATTAGTAAAAATATCATGTTTTTAAAGGAAATGATTTGGCATTTATAGTAAGATATGGTATTAATGCATATTTTAAATAATTTGAATTTCAAACCGAAGTTGTTTTTTTGGAAAGTTACCTATTACAGAAGTTGCTATTTTTGGGAAGTGTCTTTTAGGAAAGTTCTATTTATAGTAGTCGTATCTGCATCACGTGTGTTAGGAAGTTCTATAAATAGGATGTGTGTATATTACAAGTTTAGGAACCTTATTATTTAAATAATATACTTTTAGGTGGAAGTTTTCGTGTGGAGCACTTTTGAGAACAGTTGTGCACTTTGCCATTTTCTTCTGCAATTACGAGGTAGGGGAAATACTACGTATATGAGATGTGTAATTTGTTTATTGGTTGATATTAATCATGTTCATCTATAATGTTATATGATTGGTATTGTGATACATAATTCTGTGATATGATATGGTGTGAAGATAAAGGGTCTGTGTTGGTGCGGAGATAAAGGGTCTGTGATTGGTGCGGAGATAAAGGGTTTGTGTTTGGTGCGGAGATAAAGGGTCTGTGTTTGGTGCGGAGATAAAGGGTCTGTGATTTCGGAGTGGAGAAGTTCAACTTTCTTTTTATAGTAATGTGGTTTATTTACAGTTTTCTCTACTCAACCTCGTGGTTGACCCTGTGTATTCGTGATCACCTGTGATGAACAAATTATTAGGGAGCAGATTGACAGGTGGCTGAGACTAAGGGGGAGCTATGGGAGGAGGAGCTTGGATCCGGACCAGATTAGATGTCTAGATCACCTTAGTCAGTTTAGTACGAGTTGTATTTTATTTATGTTGCTAAGACCTTTTGATACGGTTGTAAGAACATGACTTGAGTTAATTTTCTATTTAAAGTACTGTTTATCTTCCTTTGTATCTACTGCCTCGGGAAACCGGGATGGTGACACCTTTATTTATCTGAGGAGTCCTAGTACGGGCCCTTAAATAAATGGGGGTGTTACAAATGCACCTAGTACTTTCATGAGGTTGATGAACGAGATGCTCAAATCGTTCTTGGGGAGGTTTGTGGCACTTGAGATTGGTTTTCGAAACTTTGAGGGAAAGAAAGTTATTCGGGAAGTTGGAAAAGTGTACCTTCTTGGTGGAGAGTGTGGTGTTCTTGGGGTATGTGGTATCCAAGGAAGGAGATTTGGTTGATCAAACCAAAATTCAGGCTATGGAATCATGGCCCACGCCTAAAACCGTTACGGAGGTTCGTTCTATTCATGGTCTTGCTTCTTTTCAGTATCGTCACGAGTCCTATCACGGAGTGCATGAAAAAGGGAGTCTTTGCGTGGACCGAGGCAGCCCAAAGGGCGTTTGAGACGATAAAGGGATTGTTGTGCAAAACACCAATATTAGCATTACCGGATTTCTCACAACCGTTCGAAGTAGAATATGATGCAAGCGGAGTGGGGATTGGGGCGGTTCTCGTTCAAGGTAAGAGACCCATTGCTTTTTTTTCGGAGAAACTTAATGGGGCAAGATTAAATTATTCTACCTATGACAAAGAATTATATGCTATTGTTCGGGCTCTAATGCATTGGAGTCATTATCTTAGACCAAGTCACTTTGTACTTCACTCGGATCATGAATCTTTGAAATATATCAATGGTCAACAAAAACTTAATCCACGGCATGCTAGTGGGTTGAATTTTTGCAATCTTTTCACTTTTCTTCTAAGTATAAAGATGGGAAGAGTAATGTGGTGGCGGATGCATTGTCGAGGAGGTATACGTTGTTGTCTACGTTGGACGTGAAGCTATTAGGGTTCGAAACCCTAAAGGACTATTATGAGGGGGATGGTGATTTTGGCGAGGTGTTCCGAGGATGCAAGGAGGGTGCCGTGACTATTGGTGAGTATATGATGCAAGATGGGTTCCTCTTTAAAGGTAATTGTTTGTGTGTTCCAAAAAATCCTATTCGGGAATTATTGGTACGTGAGTCTCATGGAGGAGGGTTGGCCGGACACTTTGGTATTCAAAAGACATTGGAGGTGTTACGGGAAAATTTCTTTTGGCCCAAGATGTTAGGAGATGTAACAAGGGTGGTTGGGAAGTGTGTAACATGCCATATAGCCAAAAGCAAATTCAAACCGGGCGAATATACCCCTTTGCCGATTCCGAGTAGACCGTGGCAGGACGTGTCGATGGACTTTATTGTGGTTCTACCGCGTACTCAAAGAGGGAAAGATGCAATCATGGTTGTGGTGGATAGGTTCTCAAAGATGGCGCATTTTGTGGCTTGTCATAAGACGGATGATGCTAGCAATGTGGCTGATCTTTATTATCGCGAGATAGTACGCTTACATGGGATACCAAGAACCATTGTGTCAGATAGGGATTCAAAATTCTTAAGCTATTTGTGGAATACCTTATGGAGGAAGGTAGGGACTAAGTTGTTGTTTAGTACTTCTCATCATCCTCAAACGGATGGGCAAACGGAGGTTACTAATCGGACCTTGGGCACGATTTTAAGAGAATTGGTGAGCAAGACACAAAAGGATTGGGATATCAAATTGGCTCATGCGGAATTCGCTTACAATAGGTCTCCAACATTTGCTACAAAGCAATCACCTTTCGAGATAGTCTATGGGGTTAATCCATATTTACCCTTAGATCTACTTCTATTGCCTAAGGATGAGTTGGTTCACAAAGATGCGGAGTCCAAACTCAAGTCTATGATCAAGTTACATGAGCAGGTACGAACGAGGATTGAGGCCGTGAATGAAGCATACAAAAGAAAGTCAAATAAGCATCGTAAGCCGCACTTGTTCGAACCGGGGGATCTAGTTTGGGTGCATCTAAGGAAGGAGCGGTTTCCGGGGAAGAGAAAGAACAAACAATGCCACGTGCGGAGGGTCCATATACGGTTATTGGTCGGGTCAACGATAATGCTTATCAAGTAGAATTGTCGGGTGACTATAGAGTACACGCCACATTCAATGTCGGGGATCTATCTAAATATTTGGATGATGACGGTCTCGCGGAATTGAGGACAATTCCTTTTAAAGGAGGAGGGGATAATCCAAATATGGATAGCATTGAGGAGGAGGATATCACGTTGGGGGGCTCGGTGGCCGGAGGCACGGTGGTCGGTGGCATGGAGGTGGCCGGAGGTACGGTGGTCGGCGGAGAGGGCTTGGTACACGACTTGCTTGGTCGTAGGATTTGTGTTGTGAGCATAACTAATTTAGGGGTTGTTACAAGTTAGTTATGAGTTGGTTATAGTTTGTTAGGGAAGTTTGTTAGTTTGTTATAAGTTTGTTACAAGGTAGTTACAAGTTTGTTATTATCTTGTTAGGTTATTATCCTAGGGTTATTAGGGTTAGTTATTTAGTTCTTTTTAATGCCTAGGATAGAGTTTATTTAATAAGGATTATTTTAATCCATTAGATTAAGTTTAGGACTTCTAATCTCATTAGGGTTTCGAGATTAGGAGGCGTGTGGCTTGTGTTTGGGACGTGTGGCCTCTCATATAAATAGGCACATTATTCTTCTTTGTTTTTCATTCAAGTACTCAATCAATAAAAATTTACAAATTTTCTTTTTAAGGCATTCTTAAAGAAATCTCAAGGACTCATCGAGTGTTGATCCAAACCGTTAGTATTTGTCGCGTTTCAAATATTAGCACGAATTACAAACTATAGATCTACGTGTTGGAGCTTGTGTCCTCCACATGTAGTGTGATAACGTCATTGCACATACCCTTGTACGGACAAGTGGGAGATTGTTGGGGCTGGTGTCCTTGACAGTTAGTACAATGACTTACTAAATCTCTTAAAGGATCACAAGGGCATAATTCAGTATTATTATCAGTTGATCCACATTTATCAATAACGGTTGGCTTGCTAGATAAGTTTGACGTTATTGTCATACGGATGGCGGTGATGAACTGGTCCCTATACGTCACACCTATAGGACACGTTTGAGAGATGTGAAGGTATGAAAATACAGTCACATTTATGTCGGATACGACTAAACAGTAAATTAGTCAATAAGATGTTGAGATTATTATTTAATACAGATTAAATAATTTTAAGCTAATACGGATTACATGATTAATTCGTAAAATTAAATATAAACGGTTATATTTAATTAAATATTGAATTTGCGTATTAATATAAACAGTTATATTAGTTGGGCCAATTATACAATATCGTATTTTATCAGACTATTATTAATACATCGACTGTATTAATATCTGATAACATGTGTGCGATTTATAATAAATACCCGCGAATAATATTTAGCAAATCGGCCGAATGGATATGTGGTAGCGATCTTATCAATAAATACCCGTAGCGATATGTGGTAGCGATCTTATCAATAAATCGGCCGAATGGATATTTGCTAAATATTATTCGCGGGTATTTATTATAAATCGCACACATGTTATCAGATATTAATACAGTCGATGTATTAATAATAGTCTGATAAAATACGATATTGTATAATTGACCCAATTAATATAACTGTTTATATTAATACGCAAATTCAATATTTAATTAAATATAACCGTTTATATTTAATTTTACGAATTAATCATGTAATCCGTATTAGCTTAAAACTATTTAATCCGTATTAAATAATAATCTCAACATCTTATTTACTAATTTACTGTTTAGTCGTATCCGACATAAATGTTTTTGTATTTTCATACCTTCACATCTCTCAAACGTGTCCTATAGGTGTGACGTATAGGGACCAGTTCATCACCGCCATCCGTATGACAATAACGTCAAACTTATCTAGCAAGCCAACCGTTATTGATAAATGTGGATCAACTGATAATAATACTGAAGTATGCCCTTGTTATCCTTTAAGAGATTTAGTAAGTCATTGTACTAACTGTCAAAGACACCAGCCCCAACAATCTCCCACTTGTCCGTACAAGGGTATGTGCAATGACGTTATCACACTACATGTGGAGGACACAAGCTCCAACAAACTCCCACTTGTCCGTACAAGTGTAGGTGCGATAACCGATTCTTATATTCTTTTAAATTTTCTCCCACTCAATGTATGACAATTTGCAAAGGTCGTATCTCACAAGCGATCTGTATCAAGAGTGGTTTCCCCGACTAGAGAGTAACTTAACTGATAAAACGAATCTGTATTCGAGCATGGCCATGCATTTCAGTTACTACTCCTCGAGTGGCCCTGAGAAATGATAAAATCCTGATAAGGGTTTGGATATTTCCCTCAACTCGAATCCTGCCGATGTAAGCGCAGCATGAAATAACCCAGAAAAAATCCTCATGGCCCCTGTTACAGAAGACCGTGAGAAAGAAACCAAAGTTACCCAAAATCTGCCTTAATCTCAAGAGACAGTTGAAAGTCAAAAAGACTCGACTCTAAGGAACACTATGGAGGTCCTATCCACGACCTGGCACCCAATGTTATAGAACATTTAGGACTCCATAACGTTGTCACGGGGTGTCCTACGAGATATCCGTATAACTCGCCTTTGTGATTGGTCAATCAACTGTTTGACTTATGGCTCGTTGAACCCACCATCAACCAACGTCACAAAATGATTACCTGAGTTATCAGCTCAAGTGGGTAATCAAGGACTAAAACGATGTAATGTTAATCAGTTCACTTTGTGGTGTTCAAAATTGGCGTACAATTCCAAAATGAAAAACAAAACATTATATATCATAACAATGAGGTTGAATAAAGTACACGAGAAAATGAATTATTACATGAATTCATAAAACAGTACTACAACTTAGGAACACAACTGATTCCCATGGAATTAATGTGCCATTCATGCTTATCACGTGGTAATGCTTTTGCGAGAGGATCAGCTATGTTGTCATCCGTAGCGATCTTATCAATAAATATCTCCCTTTGCTCCACGTAATCTCTGATTAGATGAGCTTTCCGTTGTACATGTCTAGCCTTGTTGCTAGACTTATGCACCTTAGATTGGAAGATGGCACCTTTATTGTCACAATAAACGGTGATTGGGTCATTCGAACTAGGCACTACTGAGAGTCCTTATAAGAATTGACGCATCCATATTGCTTCCTTAGCTGCTTCCGAGGCGGCATAGTACTCGGACTCAGTAGTAGAATCTGCTATAACACTCTGTTTAGAACTTTTCCAGCTGACAGCAGCGCCATTAAGAGTAAAAACGAATCCAGACTGAGATTTTGAGTCATCTCGATCCGTTTGGAAGCTAGCATCTGCGTAACCCGTGGCGCAGAGCTTCGAGTCGCCTCCGTAAGTCAATCCCCAGTCTTTAGTCCTCCGTAGGTACTTAAGAATGTTTTTCACGGCCATCCAGTGTTGTTCACCTGGATGAGCTTGGAATCGACTGGTCATACTCAATGCATATGCAACGTCTGGACGTGTGCATATCATGGCATACATGATCGATCCTATAGCCGAAGCATAAGGAATTCGACTCATGCGCTCTTTCTCTTCCAATGTCTTAGCTTCTTGAGTCTTGCTCAATTGAAGCCCAGTAGTCATAGGAAGGAACCCTTTCTTGGAGTTCGTCATGCTGAATCTCTCTAGAATCTTATCTATGTAAGACTCCTGACTGAGAGACAACATCCGTCGTGATCTATCCCTGTAGATACGGATGCGCAAAATTCTTTGTGCCTCTCCCATATCTTTCATCTGGAAATTGTTTTTCAACCATGCTTTAATTGAAGAAAGGAGAGGTATGTCATTCCCAATCAAGAGTATGTCATCGACATACAGTACTAGGAAGACAATCTTGCTCCCACTCGACTTGATATAGAGACATGGTTCCTCGACTGATCGAATAAACCCATTCTCTTTTATCACTTGGTCGAAGCGATGATTCCAACTCCGTGATGCTTGCTTAAGTCCATAGATGGAACGCTTAAGCTTGCAAACCTTCTTAGGATGTTCTGGATCAATAAAACCCTCGGGTTGTACCATATACAACTCTTCCTCCAAATAACCGTTTAAGAAGGCGGTTTTAACGTCCATTTGCCAGATTTCATAATCGTGAAATGCGGCGATCGCTAAGATAATCTGAATGGAACGTAGCATGACTACGGGTGCAAAGATCTCATCGTAGTGCAAGCCTGGCACTTGGGTGAAACCTTTAGCAACTAGTCTTGCCTTGTGGATATCTTGTTGTCCTTCCACGGCATGCTTTATCTTGTAAAGCCATTTGCATTGAAGGGGACGTACCTTTGCAGGTAGGTCCACAAGATCCCACACGGTGTTCTCAAACATGGAGTCCATCTCGGATTGCATGGCTTCTAGCCATAGCTTTGAGTCAGAACTGGTCATGGCACCTTTATAGGTTGTGGGTTCATTACCCTCTAGGAGTAAGACGTCATCTATATCATGTTCCTCAACCATACCAATGTATCTGTCCGGAGGAATAGAGACTCTTCCCGACCTCCTAGGTTCCTCAGGAATATTTACCGCAGCCTCGGTTGAAGGAACTGTTTCCTCCAATGGTTGCTCGGTAGTTGGTTCTTGAATCTCCGATAAATCGAAGATTCTATTACTCGACTTATTCTCGAGAAATTCTTTCTCTAAGAACGTCGCACTAGCCGCAACAAAAACACGTTGTTCGGTTGGCGAGTTGAAGTAATGACCAAACGTTCCTTTTGGATAGCCTATAAAGTATATCTTGACCGATCGCGGGCCGAGCTTATCCTCGTGTCTCCACTTGACATAAGCCTCGCAACCCCAAACCCGAATAAAGGACAAGTTAGGGACCGTTCCCTTCCATAATTCGTATGGAGTCTTGTCAACAGCTTTAGACGGACTTCGGTTAAGTATTAGAGCGGCTGACAAAAGAGCATAGCCCCACAATGAATCAGGCACAACGGTGTGACTCATCATGGATCGAACCATATCAAGTAGAGTTCGATTTCACCGTTCGGACACACCATTCAATTGTGGTGTTCCAGGTGGAGTTAACTGCAGAACGATACCACAATTTTTAAGGTGTTGATCAAACTCGTGTGAAAGATACTCACCACCATGATCAGAACGTAGTGCTTTAATCTTTCTTCCCAGTTGGTTCTGTACCCGATTCTGGTGTTCTTTGAACTTGTCAAAGGATTCACTTTTATGTTTCATCAAGTAGACATAGCCATATCTACTCAAATCATCCGTGAAAGTGATGAAATACCTATAGCCTTCTCGTGCGTTGATCGACATAGGGCCACATACATCCGTATGTATGAGTCCTAATAGGTCGGCAGCGCGCATTCCAACACCTTTGAAGGAAATACGAGTCATCTTACCGATGAGACATGATTCACACGTGCCATATGATTCGAAATCAAAGGCCGAGATAGCTCCATTCTATATGAGCTGTTTTACGCGTTTCTCATTTATGTGTCCCATACGGCAATGCCATAGATAAGTTTGATCTTTGTCACCTACCCTTAATCTCTTGTTATTCATATGTAATATCTCGGTGGTTTGATCTAAAACATAAATTCCATTCATGGAAACTGCCTTGCCATAAATCATATTGTGTAATGAGAAAATACAACTGTTATTTTCTATTACAAATGAAAAACCAAGTTTGTCAAGTGCAGAAACTGAAATAATGTTTTTGGATAAACTAGGAACATAATAATAGTTATATAAAGATAACTCGAATCCACTTGGAAGCTGGATCACGTATGTTCCCCTCGAGACTGCAGCAACACGTGCTCCATTCACGACACGCAGGTTACCAAAACCCTTGATGAGGGGTTCTTGGTTTCGGAGGCCCTACACATGATTACATAGATGAGAACCACAACCAGTGTCTAGTACCCAAGTTCCGTAACTTGCATGGTTAATCTCAATCATGTGAATAAAAGAAGAAGAAGAAGAAGACATACCAACAGGAATAACGCGGCCTGCTTTAATGTCCTCCCGATACACGGGGCATGTGCGCCTCCAATGCCCAGTCTTGTGGCAATGGTGGCATTCCATGCTAGTATCCTTGCTCTTTGCTTTGCCCTGTGAGTTGCTCGACTCACCTGGCCCACTCTTAGTAAATCCTGGTTTCTTGAACCTGGGCTTACCTATCGCTAGGTCGCCCTGAGCTTTAGCTTTCCCCTTACCCTTACCCTTGCTGGAGATCATGAGAACATCCTACTTCACGCTCCCACTTAATTTCAGGTCCTTCCCCATTTAATTTCAGATCCTTCTCGGTCTGTACGAGAAGGGAGTGGAGCTCATGAGGAGTCTTCTTCATGTCGTTCATGTAATAGTTGGCCCTGAAGAGGGCGAACCCATCATGAAGCGAATGAAGCATTCGATCAACGATTATGTTCTCGCTGATCTTGCAGTTTAGGGCCTCCAGTTTCTCGATATTCTCAATCATGTGAAGAATATGTGGGCTAACAGCTTGGCCCTTATGGAGTTTCGCCTCAAAGAAGCGACAGGTATGCTCATAAGAAACGATTCTCGGAGCCTTTGAGAATTCCTTAGTGAGCGTGGTGAAAATCTTGTTTGCACCATGGGCTATGAAGCGTCTTTGCAAATCGGATTCCATTGCATAGATGAGTACGTTCTTTATCGCACCCGCTTCCATGACGAAGTCGCTATGAGCGCGAACTTCGTTAGCTCTAGCTCCATTTCCTAGGTGTGCCGGAATGGGCTCAGTTAAGTACTTGAGCTTTCCGTCAGCAATGGCAGCATTCCGTAGTGCTGCCTCCAAGTCAGAGAAGTTTGACCCATCATTCCTCAGTCTAGTAGACTGATTCATGGAGTCCATGAAGGCTTTTAGCCATGATTCACGTGCTAGCTTGGCACTTGGCATTGGGTCTTCACCAGCCATTAGTTATACAGCAGTTTAATAGATCGTGTTCTACACTGAAAAGAAGATAAAACAAAACCATATAAGCAACTCATTGTTGTGATTTAAGTCTATATTAAATTGTATTTAAACTCGTAGACTCAAGCATTTATATAATTGATCTCCCTCAAGAATTATATAAACGATCCCAAGACTCAATTTCCGTATATTGATAAGCCCACAGCTTGGCTAATTCCACCGTTGGAACTCTTGGTCGATAGATTTCCGTAAATCCTATCTATTAGTCCATCACAGTCGCTAGATAGTATCGAGTGACCATAATGTTGAGATAAAATAAATCATCTGTTCCCACGTACCCGACGTAGAAGGGGTCATATTATGCCTACCGACGAAGAAGGGATTCATGGGAGTCTGATTTATAAAGACTAGTCTCAATTTTTGGTTATACGAGGAAGACCCCATCAACTTATATTTATCCATTTTAAGTGAACTAATATCTACCATATGCGTAAATGAATGAAATAAAGTGATGACTTTGCATGTGACATGTGACATCTGTATTGGCACAGAAAACTAACGCGTAACCTCTACATGAGTCAGTTTTCAGGCATGTTATAGGTGGTTTGGTTTTAGGCGGAATATGATGCAAGCTATTATCGATGAAAGCATAAAATAAATGTGATAAACGTAAATAAAAGTCCTAGTGTGGCCTATCCTACCAAAATAAATATAAAAACAACTTTGGAATCCACCGTTGGACCCTAGAAGCATGTCTTGATGTTCCATCTTGGTCTTTGCAGCGGGAGTGAGCATCCGGTCTCCGTCTTTGGGCTTCAAAAAATTACTAATTTAAATTACAAATATAACCCTATTTACATTCTAATTTAAATACAAAAGTAATTACATGGCAAAAACCCAAAACGGAGATACAAGATCTTAAAATTACAAACAAGACTGTGTCCCATCATTACGGTGACACAATCTTCTAAGGCCACACTAAGTTACAACCGTTTGCAAAAATTAAATACGTTATAGAAAGCATTCAAAAGCATTCAACAAGACGATAAATAAAATGCATCAACTAAAATTAAAATGCATTCATGACATAATACTGTTATTATGATTAACAAATTTTACCAAATCACCTTTACGGGATTAAAATTATGTGATTATACCGTTTTAACCACTTTAATTTTAATAAGTTTATAATCCATTATCTTAAACCGTTTTAAAATAATATGTATCATGCGAGAGTGAACCGTTTCACAAAAATAATATACTATTTCCGTATACAGTATATTACTAAAGGCCAAAGAAAATAAAACAAGTTATTTTCGGGAAAAATAAAACGCCTGTTACAGGGACGAGGTCGACCGACCTCAACACGGGGTCGACCGACCTTCTGACAGTAAAAAAACTTCCTGTAACAGCAGTATGGTCGACCGACCTATGAAACAGGTCGACCGACCACAAAACAAGAAACCGAGTTTCTGAAAACGCAAAATTGCTACACTTGAAATCAAAACAAGTTTTTACCTTTGATTCAAAACGTGTAAATCAATTTAAACAGCAACAAGGGTTCACATATTGCCAAGAATATCGATTAATTAATAATATGTAAACAAGAATCGAAAACAAGATCGATTACACAAAAGAGAAACTGCCGAAAAACAGAAACCCTACGCGGGAGGTGGTCGACCGACCGCAATAATAGGTCGACTGACCCACACGGCGACAGAAAACGATTTTCAAAATTTTTAAATTAAAACTTATGAAAAACACAAAAGTAAAATTTCGTGGCCTTGGCTCTGATACCACTTGTGGGGAATAAAGCATGTATTCACCCTAAAACATGAAGGATTATAACGAATTTTACAGTTGTGAATATAGTCATAAGATAATTAAAAACATGAAAAAGAATACAACCTTTAGTCCTTGTGCTAAAGGCCTAAGAACGGGAATTAAAGCAAATTCCCTCCTATAACTTGCACCCAAGACTTGATTGAGACGATGCCACGTGTGCTAGAAATACTCTCCAATTGCCTTGCAATATAGGGAGAGTTTTTGTGAGTTTTGATGTGAGATCTGGGATTTTGGGAGGAGGATGCTCTCAAAACCCTAATACTGTGAAAATATGAATTACCAGTAGTTGACAAAAGGAGAACAACTCTCCTTTTGTAACCTCATGGGTCGGCCGAATGGATATGTGGTAAGGGTGGGCTTTTTCCAATCTTACCTTATTCCTTTGCGTGATTCGATCCGATTTGCTAAATATTATTCGCGGTTATTTATTATAAATCGCACATATGTTATCAGATATTAATACAGTCGATGTATTAATAATAGTCTGATAAAATACGATATTGTATAATTGGCCCAATTAATATAACTGTTTATATTAATACACAAATTCAATATTTAATTAAATATAACCGTTTATATTAAATTTTACGAATTAATCATGTAATCCGTATTAGCTTAAAATTATTTAATCCGTATTAAATAATAATCTCAACATCTTATTGACTAATTTACTGTTTAGTCGTATCCGGCATAAATGTGACTGTATTTTCATACCTTCACATCTCTCAAACGTGTCCTATAGGTGTGACGTATAGGGACCAGTTGATCACCGTCATCCGTATGACAATAACGTCAAACTTATCTAGCAAATCAACCGTTATTGATAAACGTGGATCAACTGATAATAATACTGAAGTATGCCCTTGTGATCCTTTAAGAGATTTAGTAAGTCATTGTACTAACTGTCAAGGACACCAGCCCCAACACTAGGGAGTAATTCACCATTGTATATCCTATAGGTCTAGGGCAAACAAATATCCTTCTACCTTGGGGATTCACCTCAAGACCGTCACAACTACAATAACAACCATCTTAACCACCACCACCGACGGACCACCATCTCTTCGACATCACCACCATCAACATTCATCTTCATCATCCATCGTTCATTATTTCAAGATTGTTTCAAGATCGTTCCATATTTTGCCTATTTTATTAATTCTTTCAAGATTGTTCTCAATATTTCCAAGAAAGCTTCCACGGACGATTTCTTTGCTCAAGAATTCGTATCAGTTAGTATTAGAGCAAACACGCTCTCAATTCTCATTTAGTAAATGACTTAAATAAACGACATAGTTAAATGAGTGAGAATAGATGAGCTAAAAATCAATAAGGACTATTTATATGGTTGGTTGATGATGCAGAGAAAAGGAGTAATTAATTGAATTGGTGTTGGGATTTTATCATTACTACTTCCTCCCAATCATCATTTTCTTCTATATTTGACTAAATAGATCATTACTACTTCCTCCCAATCATCATTTTCTTCTATATTTGACTAAATAGATTACTCAGGTTTTCTTTTCTTTTTTATTTTGAAAGTTTTTACTCATATTTTATTAATTCTTTTGCTCTATCATCAAACCTCATCCAATTCTTTTACACTTATTTTATTCTTTTCTTAAATGTTTGTGAGTCACTATTTTTTTTGGTAAAAGGTAAATATATTATAGAACACTCAAAAACTTGATATTATGTACAAAGTCCTAGAACATTATGATAGTATCCTGCATCTTTCGTACTCAGTTTTCCTGTTGACATATATATTACTGTAATACATGCTCAAGTCTTTCACTATACGCTTGCAGACTAAGCGGCTTGGTACTTGCAGTACCCCTTCCTTCCTGCTCCTATTGCGTTGGAACCAGATATGATAAATAGCCTCATTGATCACACCATTCTTGTATTCTTATTTAACTTTTAACAATTTATCTCTCTCCTATAACCAAATTCCATTTAATTCTTGTATTCTTATTTTATTCATCTATTAAAACATTAAACATCATGCCTAGGGTTGGCAATGGATAGAGTCTTGGTAGAGTCCAGCAAGACCCGGACCCGGCCCTTAGTCACATACCTTTGACCTATAGACCCGACCCAGACCCTAAAAAATCTGAAATTAATGGACCCAGACCCTAAAGGATCTGAAATTAATGGACCCAAACCCGACCCAGAGAGTCCGGGTCCGCATATGGCCTAATTTTGTCCGGATATGGCCTATTACTCAAACTTACCATTTTCATCAATTTCCTCACTATTCTTAATGATTATTTGGATATGCGAATAGATATTAGTGAGAACTAATACAGGTCATCTGTATGTGTGTGTCATTTGGGTTATTGTCGTTCGTATGTGTTTTTTTTTAATACATATAAGGGTCTAAGGGTCGGGTAGGGTCTCAACATCAAGACCCGGACCCGGAGTTTTAATATAAGACCCATATCCGACCCATACCGAGCGGGTCTCAAAAATTCAGACTCATACTCAACTCATTAGAGTCAGACCCTAATAATCTGGATTGGGTACCCGACCACTGCCATCCCTAATCATGCCCATAAACAAAGGGAAGAAAAAGTTGAAAAGGATACTATGACATACGAGAATTCCAAGTAATGATAGAATGATGCGTGCTCATGAAATTTGCATAATGCTATTAATTTTATATCCTAGTAATCATACAATATAACCCCAATCACCTTCACAAGTGTCAAGTGTGTCCCGCTGGCTCTATTTTACTAGTCTATTTATATCGCAAATCCTATTAAATCATTCACCTAACTCTATTCTCTCTTTATCTATTTTTCCCTACAAAAATCCCCTGCTAGTCCCGTGGATCAATAGCTCCAAAAACTCACAACAATGCCGGGAGAAACTCAAGAGAAAACAGTTCCAACCCCTACTCACAATGTAAATTTCATGGAACCGAGAAGTTTTAAAAAAGTACTAAAGTCTAGTCTTGCTGAGACGTTTTTTCCGGATGACCCATTTAATGGGTTGAAGAATGAACGCCCTAAGAAAAAGTTACTGAAAGGTTTACAATATTTTGTACCCATATTTGAGTGGTTACCTAGCTATAATTTGAAGCTATTTAGGTATGATATTCTTGCTGGAATTACCATTGCTAGCCTTGCTATTCCTCAAGGTATCAGTTACGCCAACCTTACCAAGCTTCCTCCTGTTGTTGGACTTTGTAAGCAACTTCATTCTCCTACATCAAACATTTTCTACTTACTCAGTAGTCACTCCTGAATAATGAAAGTAGTAGTTATTAATTTATTTACTAAAATAAAATACAGATTCAAGTTTTGTACCACCATTAATATATGCAATATTGGGAAGCTCCAAGAACTTGGCAGTAGGAACAACAGCAGCATGTTCATTGCTGATAGCTCAAACAATTGGAGAAAAAGTGTCACCAACACTCAATCCATCACTCTATATCCAGTTGGTTTTCACTGCTACTTTCATTGCTGGCGTTCTCGAGACTGTTTTGGGCTTCTTAAGGTAACTAACTAACTCATTTTTCACTTCCCAACTATTTTCTACTCTGCAATAAACCAATTGCATTCTCTCATTCCTATCCGTACAAGGAAGCGCAGCTTACATTACACCAACCTAATTCTATGATACGAGTATTAAACACATGGTTTGTAGCAATGAAATAGTGGGATAAAAAGAACAGATCTCAGATGGTGAAATGTGCATAATCTTGCGGGGTGCAATGTGATTGGATTTTTAATATCCTCATACTGTGGCTGTCACTCAGGTCACACCACCACTCTTACTATTACAAATTGTGGGAGAAAATTTGAAGGAAACGAAAAGAGTCACACGCGTAGAGTTTGCAATCGGGTCGGTTATAGGTTTAGTTAAAGCTGGTCATATCATATCATATGCAGGTTTAGGTTGGTTCGGTTCATGTCCGGGTCATTTTTCGGGTTGGCTCATTAACGGGTCAGCATCGGCCGTCGGGTTAGGTTATCAGCACCTATATATTTCATCTTATATATTTAGATTTCGATGGTAATTTTATATTTAAACATGGATAGATTTATTAATTATAATTTTAAGTGAACGATTAACATGAATATTTTTTGGTGTTATTTACTACTTCCTCCATTCAAATCCATTTTGTAGTTATGCTTTATGCACAAATCTTAAGAATTTATTAAAATATGATAGAAATTACAATGGAAAGTGTGTTTATTGTTTTTTTTATTGTTTGTGGTGGAGTATGGTGGACTATTTGATGACATTTTTTGTAAATAATTGATATTTATAAGGATACTTTAGTAATTTTTGTGGCTTTATTAGGAAATGTATGTGTAGTTTGGATATAAATGGATTAAAATGGAATAGGTGTAATTTGGATATGAATGGAGGAAGTAGTTTATTATTGAGTTGTCAATCCACTTGAAATAATTAATATCTTGTCACCGGTCAAATTGAAAAAATAAAGTTATTATCGGTTATTGAATCGGGTCGATTATTCATGTGTGATCTAGTTTTATTCGTCTTTACGAGTATATTATTAATACGAAGTATCTAATTTTTATAATTTTTGAAAATACGTAGCTAACGATATTTACCGTAAAAAGACGCGTTGACAAACGTGAAAAAGAAAGTTGTAGAGTGGATTTGAATGGAGAGTATATCGGAGCCCGACCAAATTCCTTCAATCAGGTCTACTTTTTGCCAACTCTGCACACACCCTCCAAGGTAGTCGAGGTGACGCGGATATATACCTCAGGTGGAATTACCTGCGTTTTAATTTGTCTCCCAAAATTTTTGTCG